>CM021108.1:504404258-504601113 GCA_007115665.2 Sequoiadendron giganteum | reverse complement strand
TGAGGGAATTTTTGTCGGAGATGTGTGTGCATCGTGCAGACATTTGCACACTACATTTTTGTCTTGACAAGATTCCTGCATCAGGAAGTAGAAAAAACATTATGATTCCTTACCACCTACAAATGTAATGTTCCATATCAAATCTTGACCAATGAGAAATGACTATTTTCCTCCATTTTTACCCATTTCGATCTTCTATCAACTCAATTCTTTCATTCTCAAGAAAATTATTTCACTCTCTCTCAATACGATCTCATTCTCAAGCTTCTTCTTGCCTCATTTTCATTATCTCTTGTTGCTACCAGCTTTCTACTTGGTTTTTATAGCTTCTTCTCGTTCCAACACCATTTTCATTGTAGGTTCATGAAGCTCTACCTCCTTGGCATGGTGATATTGCTCTCCTTCCCCTATCAACCTTGAATGCTTGTAGAAGGGAGGTGGTATTGTGTCTATTTACTTGTTTTCTTATCTTGCATTATTGTTCTTGTAGATTAGCATCCAAGTTGTCATTACTCTCTGCTTTATTGTGTCTTCTATATCTCCTTCTTTATCGCTTTTCTATAATATTGTTGTCTATTGGTTGTCTATAGAGGTGAGAACATTGAGACAAGGACTTGATTGAGGCAAGTTCCAAACATAGCCCCACCATTTTTCATGTTAATATGTGTGTAGGTGTTGTTTGTTTGCTTGGAGCTAACTACTGAACTGGACCTTGAGTAAGTGGGAATTCATCTTCTTTCTTTATCATTTCATTATTAGAGTAGATTTTATAATATTCTTCTTGTTGTACTTCACATTTCCTTTACTTTTCTATCAAATTAAAAAACTATAACATTCGGGTCATCAGTATACTTTGTGAGTTTCTGGCTATTGCTTGACCCTATGTCCATACAGGATGCCAATGCATATTTGAGACTCTAGCACAACACGCTAAAGATTGACTCCCATGCTTTTGTCCTCTAACAGAGAGCTATCTAGTTCACAGTCCAAGACCTGTGCAGTTTGCTCACCCATTTCTTAAAAACACTTATCATAATCTGAAGGGAAATAGAGTATTGTTTGTCCCTCCTTTTCAATTTGTCCTTTCTTCTTTAACTTATTAGGTAGTTTGAGGTATTTTAGGGCAGTTCATTCCCTTAGGCTCTTCCATAACCTAAGAGCCTCAGGGGTGACGAATCCCCCTTCTCTACACTTAGTTTCTCTTGACTTCCCCATTAGTGCTTGATGGAGTTTATGGTCTAATTTTAGCATCATCGTGTCCTATTTTTATAGGATTGGAGACTTTTGTTCCTCTAAGTGAAGGTTTTTGGTTATCTCTCAAAACCCCTTATGGTTTGTAAAGCACTTCATGATGTTAGGGTTCACTATTTTTCTCTTGTAGAGGTGTTTCTACCTTTTTTTCCTATTTCTGGTAGTGTTACTGGGAAGATTTTGTGGTACCTGTTTGTTGGATTTTATGTCGAGATCTATTACTGACTGTAGATGTTTTTGGTTTTGGGTCTCATGTTTTGTGAGACTTTCTCTTGGTTGCTTCAGGTAAATTGGTTTTATGTTGCTTTTATGGAGAAGATAAAGTGATTTTATGTTGCTTTTGTGGAGAAGATAAAGTGATTTTATGTTGCTTTTATGGAGAAGATGAAATGGTTTTATGTTACTTTTGTGGTGAGGATTGATCTTGGCTCCCAATTTTTTTCTGTTGGGGTCTTCTTGCAGAAGAGGTTTTTGGGGTTTATCTAGATGGATTTTTGTCTAATAACTCAGGTGTGTTTTTGGCTAAAGAACTTTTGTCTAGCTGGGTTGTTTAGTAAGTATATCTTAAATGCCTATAAGTTTCTTCTTGTTATGTGAATGGTTGGGACATTCATTGTGACTTCTCTATTAACCCTAATGCCCGAGATGCCAAAGGATATTATCTTAGTCATTGATATTGTTACACAGTTTCTTGTTGATTTTATAGTTCATGTCTTCTATTGAGGTGAAGACCACTCCTATTGAGGTGGAGATCTATTCTTTTGAGGTGGATATGGGCTTTGTGGATTTGTTAGGAAGTTTACTCTTCAGTTGGTCTTTTCTCCTATAGTTCCTTTTGAGGTGGTGCTCTCTCCTATTGAGGTGGAATTCAAGTTTGTTGGAGAGAGGTGGATTTGGTGGTAAGGGTTTTCCATGGCATATTCTCCTATAGAGGGGATCCAATCCCTTTAGAGGTAGATTTTGGGTTGGCATGTTGGGTTTTGTGGTCTTGTAAGGGGTATTTTACTTCCCAGTGGTATGTTTTGTTGGACAACTCTCCTATTGAGGTGGGGAGTTTGCTTGAGTTGTTTAAAATGATAGGGAGTTCTTACTACCCTCTTTGGATACTCAATTTCCTTTTTGGCTCAGTTTTTAGTCTAACCAGTTGGTTTGTTGTTGCTTGGCTGACCCAGGCTAAGATTGTGAGTAGTTAGGGTTTAAGGTCCCTGTAAAAACTTGGTTCTATAGGGTTTTAGGACCCCTTCAAAACCCAATCTTTGCAACATGATTAGTCTAATCTATCCTTTGTTGGTTGTTTTTGTTTGGTTTTTGGTTGGCTATTTTTTTTCTTTTAGCATCATTTTTTAAGATAGGGTTTTGGGTCCCTTCAAAACTTTTTTGTAAGGAGTTTTGAGTCCCCCCAAAACTTGTTTTTCCTATATAATCAAAAATATGGGTATAAGAAGTTGGTTCTCATTTAAGGATTGGAGAAGATGATTTATCAAATATTTGATGAGAGGCTTATGAGGAAGATGAAGAGTTTGTTGTACATAATTGAGAATGTAAAAAAAAATGGAGTATCTAGATTTTGGATTCAATAAGATTGTGAAGGTATTGGTTTGGATTGAATGCAAATCATTTATGAAGTGAAAGCTATGTTATATAGTTTATTTCTAGTTATAACATTACAAGGCATGATGACATGAGCATATATTTAAATGTATGGTATTATCAATAAAAATAAATAAATTTAAAATATTTGATTCCATTGGTATAGTATAATTTTGAGGGCATAGGTTGTATTTGAGTTTCTCACACTAAATTTTTTACCATGTTATATTTAGGGAGTATGTGAGAGTGTTTTTCCAAAAAATTTAAAGACATTGTGTTTGTCATCATTTTTTATAACAAGCGCATGTTGTTGAAGCATTGTGCAAGGAAGAATAAATAATACATAATAAATGCTATGACAATTTGGTGTAGCAAGTGTAGGATGCTTTTATTCTTGCTTGAACATATGCAAAAACATAAAACACATCAATAGAAGAGGAATAAAGACTAGAAATATCATGCTTATGAACCTATACACCACAAATGTGATAGGGTACGATGAAAGTTCAAAGTTGTTTCACACCTTACACTAGTAGAATTTGGCAAATAAATGACTACGTGACTAAAAATTTTAGTTTTAGTCACTTGACTAACACTAGTAGTATTTTGAAAATAAATGACTAATTTAGTCATTTATAAGTGACTAATTTGGTAATTGGGTAAAATCACAACTAAATGACTAATGTCAGACAAATAAAAATGACTAAATAAATGAATAATATTAGACAAATAAAAATGACTAAATATATGGCTAAATTAATGACTATTACTCCTCTATTCTTTTTTCTTTCGAATTTGATCATAATCCATAGAGCTAATTAAGCCCTCCTCATGGGACCCCTACCTAAGCGGGCCATTTGGTTGCCTAGGTTGCTTGGTGCACCAGAAATACGTATTGTGTGGAAGGCGATGCCTCTCGGTGCAGTCTTAAGGCCTTCACATATTTTATAAAAAAAATTAACATTTACATTCTTTAACTTTTATTACTCATTATGTTAATGAATCATTAATGTTTTAAACTATGATTTGAAGCCAATTTGATTTTTATGTTGTGTTAGCATATCAAACATTAACTCACAACTGATATTTTTGTTTAAAATGTTGGAAAAATCTTTTCTCGAGCTCAATAATTGACTAGCCCTAAAACCTCGATATTTTCAAGTACTTAATTAAGCGCGCCTACAAAACTTGGGTCCATCGACATGTAGTATCCCTTTGTTTTAAGGGTTTGAAATCCTATTGCTTGAAATTTTATAGTTTGAATTTTTCAATGTTTTTGTTGCAAATTTCTTTATGGCAAAGCCTTTCATTGTGAGTTTTGGTTTTATGATGAGTTTTAAAGTTAAAATATTGGATTAGAGGGGGACGTTTTACTTTAGAAAGAAAAAAAATGACAAATGAAGAGGAAAGACACTGTGATGGTCTCATATTGGTAAAGTTAAAATAGAATATATAAAATAAATGAAAACATCAAGTCTTCGGTGCCTTCTTTCAAAAAAAAAAAAAGAGTCTTTGGTGCCAAGTGTGGAAAGGGGAGTTTTTTAGTTTTCTCTTGTAAAGTCCCATACAACAAAATTTTAGGGGTTTTATTCATGGTGTTGCAGAAGTCCTCATGTTGTAGCTTTGAGAAGGCACGTTGTGGCATTGAAAAGGTACATTGT
The DNA here is from genome assembly GCA_007115665.2 of Sequoiadendron giganteum. Lineage (NCBI taxonomy): Eukaryota > Viridiplantae > Streptophyta > Pinopsida > Cupressales > Cupressaceae > Sequoiadendron > Sequoiadendron giganteum. The sequence continues at coordinate 504,596,611 of CM021108.1, read as the reverse complement.
AGAAGTTTAGGGAGCCATTCAACAAGCAACATTAACAACATCACCATGTAGGCATTCAACAAGCAACATTAACAGTAGCACCATGTAGCGGACGAAGTAGATGTAGTAGCACATTTCAAGGGAGAAGATAGGATACAAGGAAACATTGCATCTTTGTGTGGCTTTATTTGGCATTGACAAGGTACCCTCTTGTACCCTATGTAAAGCCTTCTTATAGGGTTTTCTATTTTACAAACCTATAGAATATTTTTTGGCAAATAAGAAGTTCTTCTTTTCACATGGTATTTTACCTTTTATTTTTGGGGCGAATATATATGACTAAGTATTTACCAAATGCTATTAAACCTTTAATATTCCTCATTTTATGTTGTTTCAAATTTCACAGTTTGTCTAGTTATTTTTTTTTCCATGATGTGTAAAAAATGTCTTTGAACCCTAGCTAATTTTGAGCATTCACAAGGGGTTTCCAACGATAGTATATGAAGGCATAGATGGTAGCTAGTAAGAGTTTCACAATGAATACAAAGGGGGGAAAGTATAGAAATTGCTTGACTTTTTTAGTTTATAGCTGTGAAGAGAGCAACAAAGAGGGGGATCCAAAAATCTTCAAAGAGGAATTGTTTGTACCACTCCGGTTCAATCATCCTAACCTGGTTAACTTGGTAGGCCTGTGCTTTGAAAAAGGTAGCCTCACAATCTTTCAGTTTCCATATAGAAAAAAGCAACTGCATGTAATTGAACAAATAGAATAAATAATTGGTAGAGCTACTCGATGAAGAATTCAGTCTATTTTTAAAATAAATTTTAAAATAAAGAGGTTTTCAACACTCTTCCCCAATTATTTATGTTAATACCTAAGAAGAGAAATAGTGCAAAGACCAACAAAAACCCATCAAAACATTGAAAGAATTTAATTGAGAGGGTGTAAAGCTCGACCAAAGGATGTTTCTCTTGGGTAATTTATCAAGTTGTCACCACCTCATTCTCAAAATAATCTCAAAAATCTTTCATCAATTGTATCTCACCCTCATTTTGAGATTTCATCAATTCTATCAATTGAACGATGACAAATGCTTGAAACAATCAAGCATTGGCTTCTTCCTTAAATTTACTTCAAGAATGATATAGAAGGAGGATCTGAAATGTCTAAGAGGAAATGATGGTTGATTCCAAAAACATAAACAAAATCCAAAACTAATTTTAATAACCAGCCTATGTTTCCAAAGCCACTGGCTTAAAGGAAGTCATGACCTTTCAATTTCATCATCTCACGTATCATATTCACAAGACATGAAAAATATTGTAGTGAATTCTCCGGACTATCTTTACCATTTCCTTGTGGACCTTTTGGATTCTCAGAGATAAAAGCAAAGAAAACAGGGTGTCCACAATAAAAAGGTTTAATATATTCATAAGATCACCTCTGTTTTTTTTTCATTCTTTTGTTAATGTCAGCCTATGCCTAATTGAATTAGCCAAACCTTTTTGCTAGGTCCACATAGATCCCCTAGGCATAAACCTTGGGCTGAATCTTGAGATGATATGTAATCCCAGGTCATTATGTGTTATCCTTCTTATTATAATTCAGATGAATTCAACTGTGACCCTTTCACAACCCATGGACAAATGAGATTGCTTTATTCTCACAAAATCCCCCTTTTAAGCTTCATTGGCTCCACTAGTGGATAGGCAAATAAAGAGAGCACATTGTAGTACCTAATCTCCAAGGATGACATCTTACACCACCTAGTCCCAAGTATTTTCAAATCTAGTTCTTAAAATTTGTCACCCATAGGCTTTCAAATCGATAGATCGGTAAATTCTTTTGATAACTAATAATAAAATGTGGATTGTAATTTTAGCTATTTTTCTTCAAACTTTGCCTATACTATAGGAAAGGGTTTTCTTGTCAAATTTTCTATTTACCTCTTTGGGTACAAGTAGATCACTCCTCTTTCCTATCCTAAGCTATTTATACTTTCACAAACCTACTTTGATCATTTGTGTGTTAGGAATAAGGTGTCTCAACCTTGGATAATTCCTATTCTTATTATTTGTTTTGTAAAATGTATTTCTTGCAAATAATGTAATTAAGTGTGAATGTACATGTCTAGTTTGCATGTTGATGTGTCACTCCACTTAATGTGTCGGCATCTTGAATTGTGTGTAAGGAGATCATGGCTGAAACGGTTATGACGGATTCCTATGACACGTAAGAGCTATGTCTGGAAGATTCAATGACAAGTGAAGACATGTGGCAACTGATAAAGTTGAGTACTGTACACTCTTCCACGATAGTGGGGTTCGGGGCATCGCCCCGAAAAAAATTTTCGGGTTCCTATTTTCTCGGAGAATGGTAAAACCCTAATACAGTTATCTTCGGAAGTTGCCCTAAAAGGGAAGCGCATGATATAAGCGTTTTTTAGGGTTGCGAAGATTTGTGATGTGAGTGTATTGTTGGAACGCTTTTTCATGCTGCCGCATTTTGTCTTCAAGAGTTGGAAATCTCCTGAAAGAACTTGCATTGCAAGTGTGTTGTAACCGTTGTGTTGAAGATAATACATTGTGCAGGTTTTGGAGTGCTGGGGTTTTTTACCGAAAGGTTTTCCCCAGGGTAAATCATTGTGTCATTCTTCATTTTCTGTATGTATGGTATATTGCTGCAATATCTTTGTTAAGTAGATTAACGAATCTGAAATTGTAAGGGTTTAAAACGAATTTGCACCATACTTTCCTTAAGAGATTAGTGTAGGAAGCTGTTTCCGCACCTGAGTTTCCTTACATTGTGGACATTATTATACTTATTTTTCACCAACTACCAAGTTAATAAGCATAAGTTGTTTGAACTCTGAGAAGTAATAATTCTGAAAGAAGAAAATTTGTGTTAATGATTTTACAAGTGAACAAACTCTTATATTTGAGTTAATACCAAATGGAAGTCTTTATGATTACTGCACAAATATAGTGAAAATTCATCAACTCCATTGTCATGGTTATCGCAGATGAACATTGCACTTCAGAGTTCAAAGGCTTTGAAGTACCTACATGTAGATGTTGAGGCTCTTGTGTTGCACCATGATGTCAAATCTTCCAATGTTCTACTTGTAGATGACAACCATGCCAAACTTGTAGATTTTGGCCTATCAAAATTAGGCCATAGAGATAGCTGGGCTACACCAACCCCAGTTAAGGGTAGGTATGGCTACATTGATCACAATATATCAGAACAAGCAAACCCACCATGAAGAGTGACATGTATATCTTTGGGGTGTTGTTGTTGGAGATTATAATAGGTTGTAAAGTTGTGCAAGATTTTGTGACCCTTGCAGAGTGGAGTGAAGAGTATAGATTGAGCCAAGACATGCAAATTGTGATAACAATTATTGATCCAACACTTAAAGAAGAGGAGATTGATTTGGATGAATTGAAGTTGATAATAGGGATATTGAATACCTATTTGAATAAGAATGGAGAGTATAGACCCTTAATGACATGTATTATTAGAGCCTTATCTTATAAAGTTCCCATTACTGAAAGCAATACTTCAATATTAGGCGGGAGGACCAAATGTATATTTTAATAACAGTAATATACTTCAGGAATGCTAAAATATGTTCCATCTAGGGTTTCTTTCACCTATGTAAAAGAGTTTGAATTAATTTGGAACATGGTGCCTTTTGTAGGCCCGTGCTTTTTATGGTTTCCAAATTGCAATTGAGAATATTCATTCAGGTATTTTACTTTTCTTTGTCCCTTGTTTTGGCTTCGCTGTGGGGATTTTGGTTTTAACTTTAATAGTTGCAAGGTATTTGATGGAGGGATGGTTTGACATGTGAATTATACTCTGTAGAAACATATAGTCTATTATTAGAGACTTGCATCAAAAAAATCTGAGCAGAAGGACCATTTGTTCAATGCAATTGAAATTGTTCCTTGTGTGACAAAGAAAGTAGATTGGGCTATTCGTTGGATTGAAAGGTAGTTTATGTATTATATTTCAGTTTCGACTTTTGGTTTCTTTTATATGCATTCCATTCTAATTATTAGTCCTTTTCATTTCACAACTCTGATAGCTTTGTTGAAAGGATTCTTGCATTTGCATGTGTAGAGGGCATATTTTTCAGTGGCAGGTGTGTCTATTAACTCCTCCCAATGATTAGTAATGTTGCATGCTTCCTGGTATGTCTGTGTTTGGAGTGGAATTTTTCATGCAGCTTTTGTTCAATATTCTAGTTGAAGAAAAGGGGACTAGTGCCATGCCTAAATTTCTCAAATGAGCTCATCTCACGAGATGAGAGTCTTCATTGTGATTTTTCTTGCTTTCTCTATAGGTATGCTAGTTTAGAGCTTCAGATAATTGTTTCTTTAGCAAATTCTCTTGCATATATCATCAATTGTATTGAAGCCTAATGTTGATTTGGGATTAATGCTTGTTTGTTGCTCGTTGAATTACAAGCTGAGTGAGGACAGAGTGGCAGCTAGAAAAAAAAAATTGATACAAAATTACTTTCAACTATTGCATGTCATGAAGTATTTGGATGTGTATCAGGAGAGGCCTTTCTCTGTATTTTGCATAGTTTGGTTTAAATGCATATGTCAACTTCCACCTCACCTTGCATTTAGGTATCTTCTTGTATGTCCTTGCCATTAAAATAGCATCACCCCAACATATCACTTTGAGTCAACATTGTAGATCATCCACAAACAGTTTTCCTAAAATTGACCTCACTGCTATGATCGATTCATCAAGCTAAGAACCATATCAATTGTAATTTAGAGTTGTGAGTAAGCTCCTGTGAAGGTTTAAGAAGTGTATTTAATGCATTAATGCTCAGATTTAAGGCATAATTCACATTAAACTCGGGAAATGAAACTAATAATATTCTATAGTATGAGAGACAGTAAGGGACATTGTGACAATGCAACAAAGAAGACAATTCCATCTAGAGTAGAGAAAACTATCAAGAGCATGAAGGAAACAATAAACAAGTCTACATAGGTGTCACAAAGATGCTATAGAATATAATGCAATGGTGCAAAAGATAGTGATACTATATAGAAAGGTCTGAGCACATAATTTTAGAGCCTAAAATCCTAAACCCTTCAAAGCCCTAGCATACATGTGAAATGAAGGCTTGATGAGGGTGTTGTGCTCAATTCCAAAGGTCAGATAGTGTGTAGAGATGTGAGACAATCAACATAGTGTTAAGCGTCTACACAATGACTAAAGTCAGTAAAAGAGTAGTGATTGCCAAGGAAAATAATGAAACTGTCATAATCATTTAACAATGTGCAACATGAGATAAGAGGTTGTTAGATTTAGGATAAAAAATGAAAGCAATCAGAAAATGAAACACATAAGACAATGAACACAAAAAGATACCTTGGGAAAACTCTCCTACTCGAGGGAGAAAAACCCAACAAATATATCTCTTATATATTGAAGGAATGAGAGTAGAAATATGCTTACAACTTAGGCCCAACATAATGTCAAATTTGATACAATGAATAACAACACCTCTATAAAGTGTGAAAGTCTTTAATTTCAAATAATTTTATAATTCCTTTAATAAGTTCATTTCCATTCCATATAATATCGTAACTCCATTCATTAAACTTTATTTAATCCAAAAGGTCCAAAATATCGACTTAAAGTCTACAAAGAGATTCATATTACATCCAATTACATTCATAAATATGTGTCATCTTACATGACATAGATAATAATACAAAGTATTTGTAACATAAGTTTACAATTTGAGACTTAGGCATTATGTTGCCTTAAGCTCTACAATACATAATTCAAGAAATAAATAATACATAAATGAAGAAATCATCCTTTGTTCTTCAATCCAATAGCTTATCTTCAAATATGAAGACGAGAACAAGAATCAAGTGCTTTTTCCGCCCAACCTCGAAGCTTACACTTCCTCAGAATTCCTTAGTCATTCAAGAAATACCCAACCCTACACGAATCGCTTAGCAAAAAGAAGTCGACAAGCAGGATGGAATCTGACGCATGCCTAGTATAACTAGTAATTCCACAAGCATTTTCATTTTTCTAATTCATTTAAGAAACAAGCAAGTTCGATACTAGGATATGGTAGAGAGTTATAAATATTCCATCTATTTCAATGGTCCTTAAGTTACTTGGCCAAGTAAAATGTCATGCACGATAAATAATAGTAATTTTGGAAAAGCAAAACTACGCTCTCTATAAACCCATATTCGGCACCCATCCCAGAAGGTAACTTTCCAAACACATGACATGCACATTCATTTATCAAGCATGCATGGTTTCATTCAAAATAAAAATAATCTTTCACAATCATCTTTAACGACAATCTTGTTTCAAGCAAAAATGGTTCTAATGCAGTGTTTTCATTGTTTTAAAACATAAACATCATTAAATTAATATTTAATCAAATAATAAAATAATAAAAAGAAGGTGTATCTCAAGTATGTAATCTAGTACATATTAAAACAGGCATAAATGAGCTCACATTCTTTCGATTCTCTTACTCATTTAAATTAGGTTCACTTCGAATGATCCTGTTCTAATTCATTTTGTTTCCAAGTAATTCATATTTTAATTTACTTAATTTATTTTTTGTTTTCCACATTTCCAGAAAATAAAATAATAACTTTTCAAAAATAGATTTAACAACTCATTTTTACTTCTGTTTCGAAATAATTATAGTTTCATTCTAAAAATCTCTGATTTTAAATCTTACTCTTCAAACACATTTAATGTACCAAAAATTATTTTATCAAAATCATTATCTTTTCTGTTTCATTCGTTTTGAGAATTAAATCTATCTGACAGTTTTGGATTTTTGAATTTTTTCCAAATCTAATTTGAATATACGTTTTTCTGTGTGAATCTTTTCCAAATCAAAAAAATAAATCAACTGTCTTGAATGTTTTCTATTCAAATTTATCCTACAATTTTCTGTTTCTAACTTATACTTTGGTTTTTCTAGAAAAACACAGATTGATGTTTAAAAGTTAATCAGAATTCAAGGGAAACAGTGATTCTTTTAATAGATAATATAAAAATAAAATCTGGAGTTTATTCTTTTTGAAACTGACTATGAATTTGTTTTCATAGATCCTACCTAGCAATTCTTTGAATCTAGAAATAATTATTTTTGTCTTTCTTTGTGAATTTTTTGTTCTTTTATTTTCTTTTGTTACGAATTCTCTCTGTCTTCTGGTTGCACCTCTCCTTTGTCTTCCTTTGGCCACTCCTACCTTCAATATTCTATTCAAAGTCCCTTTGTTCTTCTCCCTTATTCCTTCCCTTTACACTAATCGCCCCTCCACCTTTCTCATGCGCTTTACCTTCCCTTGCAAGTGTGTATGGTGAACAGGGGGAATGAATCTGCAATGAAGATTATAATTATTATCAATGTTGTTGTCTCCTTCCTTCTCCAGCTGCACGCCCTCTCCCTTGCACTCACGTATGAGTGAGTTAAGCAAGTTCCAAATGAATGGATTTAATATATGTTCTCATGTCTCTCTTTCTCCTGTAGCCACACATGGGGTAAGCAGCCTCCAAATAGATTAATCCAACACTGGTCTCCCTTCTCAGTCGTGCATGATGGGAGAATCACTTAATATGAATTTACTTAGCCTTATCTCTAGGCCGCATGGGGTATATGGAAGATGTAAGTAATAAATTAAACAAAAACAAGCTTTGCCTCTTCTACTGGCCGCGCATGGGTGATTCCCACAGTCATTTCTCTTTTTAAGATAAAATCCAAATCAAAGAACTCAAAAGGAACCCCTTCTTGGCCGCGCATGCAAGGTATATGGAATAGCATAAAACTAAAAACTCTCTTTTTCCTTTTAAATCTGCTTACAAAAACAGATTTTACTCCTTCCCCAATTTTGAATTTCTTTCCTCTGATTCCCTATATTTTCTCTCATGCAATTGATAGATGTTATCAAGAAATCAAATCCCCCTTTTGTGTTTGATCTCCAGTTCAATTTTAGCCATGACTCCAAGTTTAAATTTTGATTGCATTCAATTTGGATTGAAAGACATTTTCTTCAATTTGTTAACTGTTGTTTAAATTCCATTTCAGATTTGAACGTATTTGTTTTTCCAATTTGTTTCCAATAACTTAGTTTTGATATTTGATTATTTCTTCAACAAATCTTTCCTCTTTCATTTATCAAATGAGAAGATATCCAATAAATTAATAACACTATTTTACATTTTAATAAATTTTCATAATTAAAAGTTTATTCCAAAAGTTTGAAATAACAACATTATTATTTTTAACTAACAATAAAATATTTACACAAGAAATTCAATTTCTTTAAATAAAAATCGATTTCCTCACGAAATAATCAAATCGACATTTTAAGCAAACATATTCTTTCCACATATATTTGAGAAATCAATTAAACTTATTTAAATTTGCAAGTATAATCAATACAAAAATACATTAAAATAATAACTAAGTGTGTGTCATAAACGTCTAATGGCTAAAACGACTCTACCTAATCGATGTTCTCGCCTTCATTCTCGTTCACTTGCACTCGAATTTTTATCAGCAATGACAACCCCAAATTTAATAAAAATGCATTTCAAATCATTTCATTTGCATTTAATTTCAGTTTCAGTTTCAATTTGAATAATCATCTAATCATAAACATTAATAATCTCATGATTAATAATTGCATTTAAATAATCGACAAAATCAGTACGTGACATCTCCTAGATGCAAAGATACAAATGAATATGTTTCTCCTTGAATTCAGTCTACTGCTACAAAATGATGATCTACTACTACAAGATGATGATTTGATGCTCAAGTATGAACATCTTTTAGGAATGTGAATTATGATGAATGAACTTAATGATCAAATGAATGATCATCACCTTGTATTTATACGAAACTAGGTGACTCTTCATTTAGGTTGGCCTCTTTTAAGAAACAAGGTGACTCTTCATAAAATTATTATATATAGAAAGTCTGACTTGCCTTGGTATTATTTATCCATCATTTTTAAATTTGAGAGAAATATCTCCCACTACTATAACATCAACAGAGGTATGTCAGTTTTTTAGATAATGAAGAGACCATGTCAATTCATATATTATAACTAATGCGAGCCACCCCCCATTAAAGTGTTAACCTCATTTAACACAAAAATTAACATAATTAGAAGAAACTAAAGACAAACTATTTTACTGTTCACAAAGAATAAATGTAAGTAACATAAGTGCTAAAAGAACTCCAATAACTAACTAAACCATCTAAAGACTAAAACTAAATCTATGAAGCAACAAAACCAAGCAAGAGTAGGTTAAAACCAAATGCATATCCCTGGACAACTCAAGATAGAGAAAATTCATAAACTAAAAATCAATCCTGTGAAAGGAAGGTCCCAGCTCATCAAAAGGAAGTACCATCAAAGACAAGAGAGGACATACATGTATATAAATATACAACTTGGGATATGAAGGGGTCATGTCAATTGTATCCATGACTGATGCATTTAATTGGACTCGATATAATAGTCCTAAACAATCTTTAATATATGTGATTCTTAGAGGTGGGTGGCTTGAGAGACCAAATTATCCTACCTAAAGAAAATGTTTCAAGTCATTTTTTAAATTGTATGATATAACACATCCCCAACTATGAGGATCAAATCTCTTTATCCTCTCACCTACACATTCTAATTATATAGGATTTACAAAGTTGACAACAACAACAACAACAACAACACAAAAAGCTTCCATTTTGGAACAGGCAGGGAGGATGCTAGCAAAGGTTGTGCAGTCTGGCTTTACACCTGCCAATTGAATTTGTTTGAAAGTTTTTAGAGATTTTTGAAAAAATCCAATTTGTGTGTATCTTGCAATCATTGTAGTCCATGAGACCACATTTTTTTAGAGGCATTCTATCAAACAGTTCATGTGCCTTGTCCATGGTTCCACATTTTGCATACATGTCTACCAGGGTAGTTGCAACTACAACATTTGACAAAATTCCTCTATCCTTCATGCTTTGATGGATGTCCATACCTTGTTCCAAAGATCCCATTTTGGCATAGGTACGGAGGATGCTGACAAAGGTTGTGGATTCTGGCTTTGCACCTGCCAATTGCATTTGCTTGAAATTTTCTAAAGTCTTCTCAAAAAGTTCAATTTATGCATATCCTACAATCATTGCAGTCCATGAGACCACATTTATTTGAGGAATTTTGTCAAACAGTTCATGTCCTTTGTCTATGTTTCCACATTTTGCATACATGTCTATCAGGGCAGTTGCCACTACAACATCTGACAAAATTTCTCAATCCTTTATGCTTTGATGGATTTCTATACCCTGTTGCAAAGCTCCCATTTTGTCACAGGCTAGGAGGATGTTGGAAAAGGTTGTAGAATTTGGATTTAGAACTACCAATTGCATTTGCTTGAAATTTTTGAAAGCCCTTTCAACAAATCCATTTTGTGAATATCCTACAATTATTGCATTCCATGAGATTACATCTCTTTGAGGCATTCTATCAAACAATTCACGAGATTTTTCTATGCTTCCACATTTTTCATACATGTCTACCAGAGTATTTCCAACTAGAGTATTGGACACAAATCCTTGTTTCATTATTCTTTGACAGAGGTCCATACCATGTTCCAATGTTCCCATTTTGGCACAAGCAGGGAGAGGATGCTGGCAAAGGTTGTGGAGTCTGGCTTTACACATGCCATTTGCATTTTCTTGAAAATTTCTAAAGATTTTTCAACAAATCCATTTTGTGCAAATCTATAGTTCTTTGAGGCATTTTGTCAAACAATTCACGTGCTTTCTCTATGCTTCCACATTTTGCATACATGTCTAGTAGGGTTGTTGCAATGAAAAAACATGAGCTACAAAACTAGAGATCTATTTTATGAGTAGCCATATAACATATTTATAGCTAATCTAGGTTTAGAGGATAAAGATATAATGGATGATTACAAGAAGAGCTATAGTTTGTCCTTTTTCAGTTTAAATTCGCAATTTGTCATTTTTTTCCATTATTCTATTATTAGTGTCAAAGGTTGTGTTGTCACTGTTAGTGTTTGTTGGTGTTGTGTAATGGGAGTTAGGCTCAGTAATTTTGACCATGAGTGCTAGGAACCATGATGAATCCAACACTGTCTATCACATGATGTCTGGTGAACCCATAGGATGGCACATGTTGATCAAACTTAGATTCTCCCAGTTCAAAAAGGCTTTTCAAATATAAAATACATAATTGTAAAACCAACACCAGGTTGTGGAATTTTGCTTTACACTAGCCAATTGCATTGCTTTAAAATTTCTAAAGCCTTTTCAACAAATCCATTTTGTGCATATCCAACAATCATTCCATTCCATGAGATGAAATTTCTTTGATGCATTATGTCAAACAGTTCTTGTGCCTTGTCTATGCTTCCACATTTTTCATTCATGTCTACCAGAGCATTTCCAACTATAATATCTAAAAAAAAGCCCCCTTCCTTTATGTTTTGATGGATGTCCATACCCTATTCCAAAGCCCCCATTTTGACACAGGCAAGGAGGATGCTGGAAAAGGTTGTGGAATTTGGATTTACACTAGCCAATTGTATTTGCTTTAAAATTTCTAAAGCCTTTTCAACAAATCCATTTTGTGCATATCCTGCAATCATTACAGTCCATGAGACCACATTTCTTTGAGGCATTATGTCAAATATTTCATGTGTCTTGTCTATGCTTCCACATTTTGCATACATGTCTAATAGGGTAGTTGCAACTACACCATTTGACAAAATTCCTCTATCCTTTATGTTTTGATGGATGCCCATACCCTATTCTGAAGATCCCATTTTGACATAGGTAGGGAGGATGTTGGAAAAAGTTCTGGAATTTGACTTTACACCAATGAATTGCATTTTCTTTAAAATTTCTAAAGCCTTTTCAACAAATCCATTTTGTGCATATCTTGCAATCATTGTAGTCCACAAGACCACATTTCTTTGAGGCATTTTGTCAAATAGTTCACGTGCCTTGTCTATGCTTCAACATTTTGCATACATGTCTAACATGGCAGTTACAACTACAACATCTGACAAAATTCCTCTATCCTTTATGTTTTGATGGATGTCCATATCCTATTCCAAAGCTCCCATTGTATTAATTTTGTAAGCCTTGAAATGCAACATCTCATTTTTTTTTGTTGCTAATTTTTATATAATTAAATATTCCTTAGAAGAGAGTATTCAGATGGCTCATCTTCAATTGAATTAGATATATTTTAAATGGAATAGGTTGTTGAATTTTTCGCAGATGAATACTTCATGGATGAAATATTTCTTCTTAGTTTTACTAATTTGTGTAAGAATTCCATGCATAAATTATTTGGAAGGTATAATTACTTGATTGGTGAATGCATTACTTAGGGCTTAAATTATCTTCTCATGCTTCATGATTTGTCTTTCCCAATCGACAAGAGATATTTTGCATAAATTAACATGATAGTGAGTTGTTATTGGAAATCCCTGCATCACCTGCTCTCTCGCAAGCATGAAGCACGAGAAGACAACAAAATTTGGCCCAACAATATCCTCTTTTGTCCTGTATGCATACTAGTGATGGATTGCATGGTGTGATAAAAAAACTTGATTTTTTCTGGCATCTCCTCATTTTTCATTTCTTGATAGAGAGCTTCTAAAAGATGTGCAAGATGTTCTTCAATCTCAACAATCAATGTTGAGATAAAATGGAAGCATTGCTCTTGAAAATAAGGTGCTAAATCATTTATACTTGGACCCCTCATCTATGGTATCTTTTATTTGACTAACCTCAGTTCCAAAATAAGCATTAAGGTGACCAAACCAATCTTCATCATTTGTCATCATAGATCTAAAACTCAACCCAGGTAAATTGTCACTTTTTAGGTCCCCTCTCTTGACAAGCCAACCCTCACTAGTAGTTAATTTGTACAAATGGGTTTCAACATCTTTGTAACTTTCTAGAGATGTAACTATGGCTTCAAGGCATTTACCAACCTTAACTCTCTCACGCAAATCTGCAAATCCATCAACTATTATTTTTTTCATCCTACTAACAAACAAGCTTTCAAAAAGTTCATCCCATAGACTCTTTGAGTGCTTCAAAACAAGCTCACGCACGCATTTCCATGGAAACTCAACATTTGAACCAAAAACCATTTTTAGCCACTCCAAGCTCCCTTCAAATGCATCGGGATTGTCCAATGTTTCTTTGATCGATGTCTCATTCTCTACAAGTTCCTTTCCACTTTTCACAAGATCAAGCAAATACTTTCCCCAAGCCTATTTGCAGAAAGAATATCATCTGCACATGTCTTAAGCCATGCTAAGAAAGACTCTGATATAAATTCGCTTGACAAAATCATCATGGTAGCTTGTAGCTTTTCTATACGAGATTTCCACAACTACACCTCACTGTTTGGGTTTGGAATCCCACCAAACAACTGTGATCTAGGTGGCACTGCCAACACAGTCTTATAAAAAAGAGGCAAATCATTTAGAACCTCCAAGAAGAGTTCCCTAGCCTGACATAGTGTTACTTGTATGACTCTTACCACATTACAAAAAATGGAACTAACTGCCCCCACCTTATCGATCTATCGGTCAAACGTGTCTTTTGGTTCCAACGATGCGCCGATGGTTCTATTTTTTCATCGGTGTGAGGATCTTCTATCGGCAGGATGAGGTCTCTTGTTCTCGTGATGGTTCGATGGGGATGTTGAACCTTTTTGGATTACAATGGAATACAATGCTGGTGAATTTATACTCCATCACAATTATTTTATGTTGAAGATGTAGTACATGGAAGATGATCATAACCTTAGCTTCATTGTCCCAATACGTGAACCTCTTCCACCCTAGTATTTTATTCATGTTGTCTATAACAAATGGTTGGGATCACATACTATTTTTCCAGTTTCATTTATACATGTTATCCTACCAAAAAAATATCCACCCCCAACTGAATTGCTAGATTTGTAGCCACTTCCTATATCTGCATTAAGAAATCCTTCATATGAAGCTTTGTATCAACAATTTAGGCACTTCAATCCTATTCAAACCCAGGTATTTACAATCCTTGTTAATCAATTTATCACAAACTTATGAATGGTTTTTCCCATCTTTGGAAAATGAATGAGCTCTCCAATCTCCTGGGCTGAAAGATCATAATACTGATCCCAAGCTAAATATTTATTCTCAATTTTGGTCAATATGTCATTTGGAATGCCTTTAAATTATCGGAGTGGAGTTTGAACACTCCACATGCACTTTCCAACCATCTTGCGTAGGTTAAGTGCCTTCTCTGTTAACTGAGCCCATCCTCTTTTTAGGACAATCTCAAAAAGTGCTCTAAGGAGGTAACCTGCACTCTGCAACACATAACCAAAGAAAATAAAAATTGTATTTAGAACTACATAGCATGCATCATCCAACAACTTCCATAACAAATTGTAAATTCCTTCTGTCTAGCAATGGTGAATTGCTATGTTAGAAGAGGCATCTCTGGAAACTAATTGTGGATTTAGTGGTTTGAGGGCATGGGAAATGTTTCCCCAAAGTTTCAATTGTCTATGATAAGTTTAAAGATGGGCTGCTTTGTAATTTAGGCCTAATTAGCCTAATTAGGACAGTGTAGGAGTCAGAGTTTCAAGAGTTTGTTCCAAAGAAATTGTGTCTGATCTTGAGATATGTTGTGTAACTTCCAAGAGGGTGTCTGAATCAATTTTTTTTTGTAGAGTCGTTTGGCAAGTTTGGGAGTTATGGCCTAAAATAAGATTTGCATGGATACTAGAGTTGAGGGTGTGCACAAGGGAAAGGAGCCCTGAGTTAGTTTCAGACTTTGTGAGTGAGTTGGATTGGACAAATTGGCCATCTTAATCTTGTTAGATGCCTCTCAAAGGCATGTTGAAAATTTGAGTTGTTTTGAGTTCCTTGTGTCTACATCACCTAGTTCCCCCGATGTAATGATAAAAGGCAAGAGTAACACTATCGGAAACAGTTTGAAATGTCAAATCGATAGTTCAAGTCACCTCAACATGTCCATCGGAAAAAATCTCACTGATAATCTCCTTCAGCCAGACATCTACCATTGGAACGAGTTAGAAATCTCATTTTGACAGCTTTAGTCACACCAACAATTCTTATCGGCAAGACATTCACAGGTCACACCGATATCGGCCAAACTTTTGTTGTCAGAATAATTTTGGAATCTCACTTTGATAGTTCAAGTCATACCAATGACTTTCATTGGCAAGATAGGTCCTAGGTCACATCGATTCAATCCCTTCAAGACTTTAGAACATAGCTGCTTATCGGCAAGACATTCCAAGGGTCTCACCGATTCTGCTCTTTCAAGAGCTCCATGTCAGTAAGTTTGAGGCACTTTTTCCAATTAAACAATTTTATAGGTTTTGATCAAGACATTCATGTGGCAGCCTCAATCAAATTCCCTACAAATATCTACACATAGGCCACATCTCTCACTACTTTTACACATTCTCTAGCCCAGCCTCCTCAAAGCATCTCTAAGGATTTGGAATTGATAATCTGTATCCTTGCAATGCCATGAATAATCAACTACTTCAAGGAAGTAAGGGCCCTCTATACATGTGACCATTATGTTGATGAAATTGTATTCCTTCTATTTTATCTAGTGAAAGCTCTCAATTTTTGGTGAGTTTACCTTTTATAGTATGTATTCTCATATTTCAGAGGTTATAGATCAAGAGGATGAGTTTAGTGTGGTGAATAATCACTGCCCTAGTCTGAAAATAGGGTTTTATGAGCAAAGATGGAGGTTAGAGTCTAGGGTTTATAAAAATACCTTTAGAAGTGGACTTTTCATGGAATAATAAGCTTGTGCAAACCAAATAAAGAGTGATCCAAGTATTGGTTGTGAGATTTTGGGTTTGGAGATAGAAGAAACTAAATACCCCTATGGTAGCCAAGGCCTAAAGAGGCATAATTCTGACTGAGACAGATGGTTTTGAACCATTTGGTCCAAAGGACCTATACCCCACTTTGACATATGTTTTAACTAAGCCAAAAAGATATCTAAAGGTGTGGTTAATTTTGGTTAAATGTGTTTATCCTATGAGAAAATCTCTGACAGACCGTTTTGCAGACCTACAAGCTTTGCATTTAGTTTATGAAGGAACTATGACCAAATGAGGAAACCGGTGTTCTTATGGTTTGTGATAAGTTGAAATATGTTGAGTTAACCTTAATGGAGAGGTCTCAGGTTTAGAGTTGGTGGCTTGTGCCTTTTATTCTAAATTTTGTATTTGTAAAAGCTATTATAGCTCATTGAGGATAGTTTGGTGATGAGATGGTCTTGTACTGATATTTGGGGAACCTAGTATGTTTTAGTCAATCATTTAAAAGTTTTTAAAGGTGGTTTGAAGGCTTGAAAAAATATTGGAACTCTGATTGTTGTGTGGATGTTTGATGGCTTAAGGAATTTTGTGTTTTGAGGATTGAATAATGAGTGAAAGATGAGCAAACAAACAAGGATGGTTTGCTAAAGATTGAGTTTGGTCAAACTTAGATTGTAGAAGGTATTTTTTCTTCCTTTACTTGCATCAAAATACTCCTAATCCTATATTCATATGTAACCTACAGGCAGCAAGAAAACACATCCACACAACCACCATAGATTTAACTGGCATCTTAATGATATAGTTTAGAGTGTCCTCGAGATAGCCAGCACGAGCAAGAAGGTCAACCATGTACAACCCTCATCCACTGAACCTCCATGGCTTCATGCACAAAGAATACAAACAAAGCTTACAATGTTAGGATATGTTTCAAAGTGCTTCATTAATTCCAATATTTTGAGAGCATCCTTGCAAAATCCATTTTTTGCATATCCTGCAATTATTGCATTCCATGAGATGACATCTCTTTGAGGCATTCCATCAAAGAGTTCACATTCCTTGTGTATGTTTCCACATTTTGCATACATGTCTAACAAAGAATTTCCAACCATGATATTTGACAAAAATCCCCCATCCATTATGCTCTGATGGATGTTCATACCCTGCTCCAAAGCTCCCATTTTGGCACAGGCAAGGAGGATGTTGGCATAGGTTGTGGAATTTGGCTTCACACCTGCTAATTTCATTTGCTTGAAATTTTCTAAATCCTTTTTAGCAAATCCATTTTGTGCATATCCCACAATCATCGTATTCCATGAGATGGCATCTCTTTTAGGCATTCTATGAAATAGTTCATATGCCTTGTCTATGCTTCCACATTTTGCATATATGTCTACTAGGGCAGTTGCAACTACAAAATCTGACACAATTCCTCTATTATTTATGCTTTGATGGATGTTCATACCCTATTCCAAAGCCCCCATTTTGGCACAGGCAGGAAAGATGTTGGCAAAGGTTGTGGAATTTGGCTTTATACCTGCCAATTGCATTTTTGCTTGAAAGTTTCTAAACCATTTTCAACAAATCCATTTTGTGCATATCCAACAATAATTGCAATCCAAGAGATGGCATCTCTTTGAGGCATTTTGTCAAAAACTTCACGTGCTTTCTCTATGCTTCCACATTTTGCATACATGTCAACCAAAGCATTTCCAACTATAATATCAAATGAAAATCCCCCTTCTATTATGCTTTGATGGATGTCCATACCCTATTCCAAAGCTTCCATTTTGGAATAGGCAGAGAGGATGCTGGCAAAGGTTGCAGAGTCTAGCTTTAAACCTTTAAATTGCATTTGCTTGAAAGTTTCTAAATCCTTTTCAATAGATCTAATTTGTGTATATCCTGCAATTATTGCATTCTATGAGATGACATCTCTTTGAGGCATTCCATCAAAGATTTCATGTGCCTTGTGTACATTTCCACATTTTGCATGCATGTCTAACAAAGCATTTTGAACCATAATATCTGACAAAAATCCCCCATCCATTATGCTCTGATGGATGTTCATACCCTACTCCAAAGCTCCCATTTTGGCACAGGCAAGGAGGATGTTGGCATAGGTTGTGGAATTTGGCTTCACACCTACTAATTGCATTTGCTTGAAATTTTCTAAAGCCTTTTTAGCAAATCCATTTTGTGCATATCCCGCAATCATCGTATTCCATGAGATGGCATCTCTTTTAGGCATTCTATCAAACAATTTGCATGCCTTGTCTATGCTTCCACATTTTGCATACATGTCTACTAGGGTATTTGCAACTACAACATTTGACAAAATTCCTATATTATTTATGCTTTGATGGATGTTCATACCCTGTTCCAAAGCCCCCATTTTGGCACAGGCAAGAAAGATTCTGGGAAAGGTTGTGGAATATGGATTTATACCTGCCAATTGCATTTTTGCTTGAAAGTTTCTAAAGCGTTTTCAACAAATCCATGTTTTGGATATCCAACAATAATTGCAGTCCAAGAGATGGCATGCCTCATCTATGTTTCCACATTTTTCATCCATGTCTACAAGGGTTGTTTCCACTACAACATCTGACAAAATTTCTCTATCCTTTATGCTTTGATGGATGTCCATATCCTGTTCCAAATCTCCCATTTTGGCACATACAGGGAGGATGCTAGCAAAGGTTGTGGAATTTGGCTTTACACCTGCCAACTGCATTTGCTTAAATAACCTCCTTGATTCCATTGTCAACCTATCAAAAATGTAGCACTTGAACATAATAGGAAGTTTCAAATGTTTAAATAACCTCCTTGATTCTATTGACAATCTATTGCAGCTGCAACATTCAAAACTAAAATATTGTCATAGTTTAAATAACCTCCTTGATTCCATTGGCAACCTATCACAACTGCAAACTTGAAAATAGAAGGGTGTGAATGTTTAAATAACCTTCTTGATTCCATTGGAAACCTTTCACAACTGCAACACTTGAACATGGTAGGGTGTATAGATTTAAATAACCTCCCTCATTCCATTGGAAACCTGTCACAACTATAGCACTTTTAACATAGAAATGTGTAAAAGTTTAAATAACCCTCTAATTCTATTGGCAACCTGTCACATTTGCAACACTTGAACATAGAAGACTGTAGAGGTTTAAATAACCTTCCCGATTCCATTGGCAAACTGTCACATCTTTAGCACTTGAAAATAGAAAGCTGCAGAGGTTTAAATAACCTCCCTAATTCCATTGTCAACCTCTCACGTTTGCAACACTTGAATATAATAGGAAATTTTAAAGGTTTAAATAACCTCCTTGATTCTATTGACAATCTATCACAACTGCAACACTTTAAAATAAAATATTGTCACAATTTAAATAACCTCCTTTATTTCATTAGCAACCTGTCACATCTGCAACAACACTTGAACATAGAAGGGTGTGGACATTTAAATAAGCTCCCTGATTTCTATAATGCTGAAGTGAATGACTAATACACTTTCAACATTGATATTTTCTTTTGCTTAGAAATTATACTATATAGTTTATACACATGGAGCCTGATACTTCTACATTGTTCTAGACCATCTTTAATATAAGGATGTAAAAATTCAAATGAGTGACTGCAAAATATTTTCATAGTGTGCAGGTATGGAAGGATGTGGATGGAGTACTGACATGTGATCCTAAATTTTTCTATAGGAGCTTGATAGACTACATTTGATACATGTGCATTGGTTTTGTACTCCTATACTGAGAGGGGTTGACTTGTAGGCCTGGTGATTGATCTTCTCCCTTGTTCTTTGTATTGATATGCATGTTCAAGGTGGATTTTCTCTAACTTCTAGGTGCAATCTTCTATTCCATTGTATGTTGATCAAAACTAGTGACTACAGAGGCTGCCTTATCTATATAAAACCTATTTTGACTGATCTCCTATGCCCATGAGGTTGATTGTAACTGAAATCTATATATGCATGAATGTAAGATAATATGTGGATTGGTTGTTGAGCCAATTTTCTGGTTGTTTGTGTCTAGTAGTTGTCTAGGGCATCAAATATTGCAAGTGTCAATTCGGTAAGGGGGCTACAATTGTATTGTCTGAGCCATGGGAATATGTAGCCCAACAAGATGAATGTATGATTGATGTCTCCATGACCAATAGGGATATTGTAGGAGATTTAATGAGCAAGTTTATGAAGTCTTCTTAGCCACATTTGTTGGCTTGATTGTAGTGAGGATTAGTTTTTTGTGGGAAAGCATTGTAATAAGTTGCAAAGATTTTGTGACTTTCTTCTCTTCAATGCAAACAGAATATGTTTGATTCATAATGGATCTTTGAAGTAGATAATATTGTGAGATTCTTGATCTTCCATACTTGCATGGACATGCAAGCTTTGGTCCTTTTGGTTCACACTTTTTCTTTTAGTTTCCCTTGTAGGCATTGACTTTGTTGCCCATTTGAAGTAGTCACTAGTCCTGATTGGTGAGAGGCCAAACAATTTCAATATAATCACATTTCTCTTGTTCCTAGTAGTTGTAGAAATAGTGTTAGGTTCTTTCATACTTTTGTGATCTATTTGTAACCTATGCCTTATCTCAGAGCAATTTTATCTTATGCAAGATGGAATTAATAAATGTGTAGAGGATCATGTAAGTATACTTGGGTGTACCATGTAATCAATTTGGAACCTAGATTGTACTGACCACTTAACATTGACATGCTTCCTTGCTTATATGGATTTATTTATAATGCACCAGTTGATGTATTGTCTGGGGTAACATTTGTTTTGAACTTTTGACCTTACAAACATATTTTCAATCTTTCTTCATGTGTGTTCTATTATGCCATTTCTACACTTCCTAACATTTTGTAAATTGATGTTTATTCCTTCTGGTAATTAGATTGCACAACATTGATCCTACCATTGAGATACATTATTCTTAAATAAGATTTAACTCGCATGTTTGAATCTTATTCAAATTTCTCCATCTTGCACATATATCTCCATTTTCCTTTGGTTTTTATCTGCTTGTCATTTTAAATATTGGGTATTTATTCCACTAATTTATGACTAGCTTCTGAGAATGTTTTTTAGTTATTCGAGCAAGATAAGGTCTTTAATATCTTTTATAATTTATCTTTAGGTTTTGCATCCACAATCGATGTGGCCTGCAAGGGAGGGTGAGGTTCCTGTAAGGGTCAAGAATTCTTACAATCCACAAGCTCTAGGCACACTTATAACTAAAACTAGAGATATGAACAAGGTAGATTAAATATTTTAATTTTTAATTATATAAATAAACATTTAAGATTGAATGGGCATGTCATAGATGTGGCTAGAGCATGAAAGAAATCCCTCTTATGTTTCCTTTGAAAAATGTTGAGATTTACACATAAGTGCCTCTAATATGAAATATGTTTACCTTGCAGGCATTGCTTACAAGCACAGTGTTGAAGCACAATGTTACAATGCTTGAAATTGTAAGCACACACATGCTAGGTCAATTTGGGTTTCTTGCAAAGGTAAGCACACACATGCTAGGTGTGAAAATTTAAATAAGCTCCCTGATTAAATAACCTCCTTGATTCCATTAGCAGCTTGTCACAGCTGCAAGACTTGAACATAGAAGGGTGTGGACGTTTCAATAAGCTCCCTGATTTGTTTGGCAACCTGTCACAGCTGCAACACTTGAACATAAAAAGGTGTGGACATTTAAATAAGCTCCATGATTCCATTGGAAACCTGTCATAGCTGCAACACTTGAACATGGTAGGGTGTATAGATTTAAATAGCCTCCCTGATTCATTGGCAACTTGTCAAAGTTGCAGCACTTGAACATAGAAGGGTGTAAAAGTTTAAATAACCTCCCTGATTCAATTGAAAATAAAATGTTAGGATGTGTTCCAGAATGCTTCATTAATTCAAATATTTTGAGAGGTTCCTTGCAAAATCCATTTTGTGCACATTCTACAATCAATCGTTTCATTCCATTGTAGCAGAGCATGTAGAGAGTGAAGCATTGGCTACTTTGATCTTTGAAATTGATGATTTTTTTACTAAATTGATAATGTTTGAAGTTTCTTTTTCTTTCTTAGATGTCGAGTCTAATTAATAAGTTTAATGTTGTGTTGCAACTTGTAGGTGAGTATGTTGATATGATAAAGGCTAGCATTGTCGATCCTCTAAAAGTTATCAGAATTACATTAGTTGATGCATAAAGTTAAAACTATTTATCTTTATTATAATTAGTGGAACTTGCAACTACAATATCTGATAAAAATCTACTTCCAAATACGCTTTTGATGGATGCTATATCTAATTCTGATACATTCACTATATCTAGCACCTAAGTTTAGGGTGCCATAGATGGAAAAGGAAAAGAAAATGTTTGAATTTTATCCTCTGTATTATTTGACTTTCTTGAGTTTTTGATGTGCAAATTTTGAAACCTTATTTTCAGGCTGCAACTCCAAATTGGAGAAGTGAAAGGTGAATACCAACGGGGAAGAGTTTGGAGGAGCCGAAACCAATAGCGGCTGGAAAGTTGTGGATTTGCAAGGGGATTAAATGGGTCGAGCCCCTATAGGAGGTCGCTACCCTTCCAAAAGGACTGCAATTAAGGAAGGGGAAAACAATATAAGTATATGAAAATAGGAGTATTTTGTTTATATAGTGTCTATAAGTTGTACAGTATCATTGAGACATTGAATGTAACCAATGAGATTTTGATTTGCCAATGAGGCTTAATGAAATAAATTTTCAGAGTGGTTTTTTCTCCACTCATAAATATTGTGTTGTGGCTCCTCTTGATTTGTAATTTGTTTGTGTTTGTGTTTGATCAATCATATTTGTTCAAGAATTTTAGTCTTCATTTCATGCTGCTTCTTCAACATTTGAATATCTATGATACTTGAAGTTTATATGCATAAATTTGTGAGATTAATTAAGTTAGATTTGATTTGTAATGACTAAAGTAATGACTAAATATATGACTAAATTAATGACTAAATATATGACTAAAGTAATGACTACCATGACTAAATAAATGACCAGTTAACAACAATCAATGACTAAATTAATGACTAAATATATGACTAAATTGATAACTAAATATATGACTAAATAAATCACTACCATGACTAAATTAATGACTACATCAATGACTAAATCAATGACCAAATCAATGACCAAATTAATGACTAAAATCAATGACTAAATAAATGACTAAAATTGTTTAGTCATAAATTTAGTGGTGTTATAAATAACTACAAATAAACCACTAATAGTCACGTGACTAAAGTTAGTCATTTATATCCAATTTTTAGTAGTTTATTTAGTCATATATTGATGTTTGTGTACTAGTGTTATAACAACTAAAAGGTATTTTGACTGAAGGTGTTATGGCTAAAACTATTTTTCAATTAAACACTTTAGACCAAAAAAAATCTGTGCCTAACTAGAGACCAAAGTTATATATGAAATAGTTTTGACTAGAATGGTTTCACCTAGAACTACATCCCTATCTTTTTGCCATATTTTCCCACATTACTTATGGTTTTTCAAAAAAATTAAGACAACCTCTAGTAGATCCAAGAGTGCAGAAATTTCAAAATATATATTATTAATTACTTAAGTAATTTTTTTTTTTAAGTTTACTAAAATAGGGTAGAACAAAAATTCTAAAAGTGCTAAATTTTATGTTGAAAATTTAAGAAATTTTGATGAACTAGAGAGAATCCTTGTTGAGAAAAATACGATGGAAGAATAGTCAATACTTTGACTAAGAAGCAATTCATTAGTGACACCTGAATTCAAGTGTAGGCTTACAACTAACAAGAACCACAATATTGTGACTATCTCAACTACATAAAAATGCCTTTCGAGGCTTTTGACAATATTCTAGACCACACAACATGACCTAACAAGGAAACTCTATAATAATTTAAAAATTTTTTTGGCTATATCACTACAAATAAATGATAGATCCTCTTGCATAAGACATCCCCTTTTCTTAAGGATAATATACCTAACAAATCTTAATGAATAAATTAGTTATAATTGTAATGAATGTATAATCAAAATCCAAAGCGGTGATTTTGAGTGCCTAAAAATGCATATACTTACATAGAATTTCTATCGATTACCCAATGGCCCAATGCATGACACCACATGGCATAAAATATAAAAAATAATAGTCTCTCTCTACTAGTCCCGATCTAGTGGAAGTTTTTTATTAACCCTTGTTCAACCATCCTCTTTTTTTATTTTATCCTTATTTCACTCTTTCTTTTGTTTTTGTTCCTTGTCACTTTTTTGAACTTACTCATCTACTTGTAAATGACACATTCACCCAAATTTTATAGGTTTTCCCTAGCAAAAATTATAGACCTTCTTAACAAACACACATTCACTATGGCAAAAAAATTACTAGTGAAAAGGGGTGAAAACATGTATTTTTCTTACATGCATGATTTCTTCTCATGGCCTTATTTTTCCATATCTTTTCCCCGTTTACTTTCTTCGTTGGGTGTACCCAAAATAGTATAAATTCGATTTTCCCCTCTTTGATGGTAATCTTGTATTATAAATAGTTTTGAACAAAAAAATTGTATGGGTCTCTTCTCCTACAATACTCAACATTTTTTGAGTTATTTACATCTCTTACCATTCAATAGGTTTGGTTTGATAAGGAATGCACACATCTACAAACACCTACAACTTATACACAACTTTGAGTACACTTTTTCAATGACTTACAACCTCTAGGATATTGTTTTTACAATCCACAACTTAGTGACTAGAATTTTTTATCTACTTAGTAGACGATTATTTTATCTTTGTATCCTTTTTCCATCAACAATAAAGAACCCCCAATTAAGAGAAGAAGAGAAAGAAAAATATTTGGGTTCCTAAGGATAATACCACCAACACACACATTCATCTCACATTTTGGATCATATAAATCTTAGTCACATAATTTCATATTCCATTTACATTTTTATTATATTAGTTTGATGATTAATGGATTAGATAAGTTGTTAGTTATAGGTTAGATCTTTTCCTTGCTTTAAATTTGAAGCACTCTACTTTTGGTTTGAATTAGGGGTAGATTTAGATTAATTTTAATGATGAGATTAGGTTTATTTTCTAAAAAATATTATAAAAATTCACACCCCATTTTTGGGCCAAGTTATCTATGATTTATTTTGTGGTGTGTTTTAAATTATCATGCCGAAAATCTTGTTTTAAGAAAAATTATTCTATGATTGATATGATTTATTGAGTAAAGGTGGGGAAAGTATCAGTTAGTTATTGTTTTGAAATATATAAATGTGTCTATATTATCATTGTGATGATTAGTGTATATTTTATGTTATTTTTTGATATGTTGATTATCATACTAAATACCTTGTTGGTTGAATGAGTTGGATGAAAGAAAATATTTTTCAAGGAGGGAGAGCATCATTGGAGACGAAGGAGATCCAAAAGAATAAAATGCACACCATGACCCCAAGAAATTTCACACACACACACACAAACAAGTTGTTGTTTTGTTTCTTTTGCAATTAGGATAATTACCTTGAGTTGTAGGTGAAATAATGAATGTGTTGCTAAGTGTTGTTTGTTTTGCATCCCTTTTTATATTACCATGACCAATTATTTTGATTATTTTCTTGCATGTTTCGTCATCAATATGTTTTTTTAATTCAAAGGTGGCAAATGGTTTCTTTTCATTATAAATTTTTTTAATCATTTAATGTACATGTTTGGTTTTGTGAGCCAAATAACCAGTAATTAGATATGTGTGTGTTTTTATATGAAATATGTATATATATATATATGTGTGTGTGTGTGTGTGTGTGTGTACATATATATAATGGATATGAATTATATATGTGTACAGACATATGTATATATATAAATATATATAATCTATATTCATATATACATGTATGTATGCATATAAACATATATAATTCATATCTATTATATATACATATTTGTATATATATGTACACATATTGTTGGTGATTATTGCAATATGTTGTCATTGATGTCAACCTATGCCAACCTCTAGTGTGATTGTGATGAGAAGGTGCTTGTGGTGTTGAGTAGGTGTTGTTGATGCGGTGGTTCACTTGGTTTCCAAGTTCTTTTGAGAAAATTTGAATAGAGAGTGTACAAGGTGTCAGTTTTGTGTTTTGCATTGTGCTCCACATTTCTTCATGGTTGAAGATGTGCTTGTGTGTTTTGGATGAGATTATCAAATGTGTTATATCCAGACTTTAGGTTTCTTTTCTCTCCATTTTTTTAGTCTTCTCTCCCCCTTTGATATCAATGGAAAAGGGCGATACCTGCAAACTTCACTTTAAGAAACACCTGACAAACAATTGCATTCATGATATTTGGTCTAGTAGCTATTAGATATAGCAATCCACCAATCATCGATCTATACTTACTTTGATATGTCTTAGGAGATTCATCATTTTTTCTCAACTTACAACCAATAACCATGGGAGAACACACCAATTTAGAGTCATCCATTCCAAACTTCTTTAACATTTTCTTGACATACTTTGATTATGAGATAAATTTACCTTTATCAGATTGATTGATTTGTAGCCCAAGGAAGAAATTCATCTCCCCAAATATTGGCATTTCAAATTTATTTTGCATCTCCTCTACAAACCTTTTGTTGCAAGGTGTGCACCCTTAGTCTCCTTGTGATGTGCAACACATCGCTTAGTTTTCTGACATGGCTTAACCACCTCACATGAATTCATTAACTCTGGTGGTAGTATCAAGTATTAATACGTCAATATTTTGGTGCAATGACAACCGTCTTTGCAAAAATTGGCATTAGAGCTTGGGTCAGAGGTTCAAATCCCTCGCTTGTGCTAGGGGGGATTGTTGCAAGGTGTTGGCCCTTGGTCTCCTTGTGTTGTGCAACACAACTCTTGGGTTCATGGCATGGCTTAATCGCCTCCCGTGGATTCATTAACTATGGAGGTTGTATTGGGAATTAACATGTTGATCTTTTGGTGTAACGACAACCATCTTTACAAAAACTTTTACACATTTCCTCGTTTCCTCCAAAGATTATGTCATTAACATACACAACCACAATCAAGATTTGATCTCTCTCAACCTAGAAGTAAAGATTGTTGTCTACAGTACCCTTTTGAATCCTTGTTGTAACAAGTACTTATCCAATCTTGCATACCAAGCTCTAGGAGCTTTTTTGGGTCCATATAATCTTTCTTCAACCTACATACCATATCAAAATCTTCTGATAATTGAAAACCTTCCATTTTTCAATGTATACTTCTTCTTCCAACTCACCATTCAAAAATGTAGACTTGACATATATTTGATACACCTTGAAGTCTTTATGTGATGCAAAAGCCAAAAATATCCTAATGGCTTCCATTCTTTCTACTGGAGCAAAAGTCTCTTCAAAAATCTATTCCTTCCACTTGTGAGTAGCCTTTACACATAAGCCTAGACTTATTTCTGATAACTTCTCCATCCTCATTCAACTTGTTCCTAAAAACCCATTTAGTTCCTATCACATTCTTGTTTGTTAGTCTTGGGAATAGTTCCCATGTTTGATTCTTCTCAATCTGCCTCAGTTCTTCTTTCATAGCTTTGATCCAATTCCCATCCTTGCATACTTCAGTTACTATTTTAGGTTCTACCTCAAAGAGTGAACAAAATTTTACCTATTCTTCTTCCATAGAAACTCTTCTTCTTGTTAGTACACCTTTGCTCTTATCTCCAATTATTTGATCTTCAGAATGATTCCTCAACACATACTTAGGAGTCTAAGATTCTTTTTTAGAGCTTCTTCCTCTTCAACTAGCATCACATTTTCTTTTTTCTCTTCTTTTTTTTCTTCTTCTCTGCAAGGGGGTTCATCATATTCATATCCTTCTATTAGTACTGAGATTTGATGTGATTCTTCATCCACTTTGACACTTGCACTTTCAACTATCTTCTTTAACCTTTTGCTGTAGCATTTATATGCCTTGCTCTTTGTAGAGTATCCAAGATTCCTTCATCTAATCTTGCATCAAACTATCCTATATTTTCTTCATCTCTCCTAATATAACATTTGCTTCCAAACATTGAAATATTTCATAGTAGGAGGTTTTCCATACCATAGATCATAGGGGGTCTTTGAGTTGTTCACTCTTGCTTGTCCTCTATTAAGAATGTACATTGTAGTGTGAATAGCTTATTTCCAATAGAATTCCCATAGATTTTCTTCCTTCATCACGGTTCTTGCTACTTCTTGAACTATCTTGTTCTTCCTTTCCACAACTCTATTTTGTTGTGGAGTCCTAGGAGCTGATAAATGTCTTTTTATCCCATGATCTTCAAAAAATCTATTAGACTCATTAGAGTTGAACTCACCACCTCTATCAGACCTCAAACATTTCATACATTTCATTCTCAACCATAGACTTAAATTCTTTAAACTTATCTAGAGATTTTGATTTTTCTTTGAGAAAGGTCACCCAAGTCATTCTAGAGTAATCATTTATTAATAACATAAAACACCTATCACCTTGAGAGATTCTTGTTCTAGTAGGTCCACATAGATTTGTATGCACCAACTCCAAAGGTCCTACAGTATAATATTCTTTAGTTCTGAACCTCTTTGTTTGCTTTCCAAACTGGTAGTCCTTGCAAATTGCATTCATAGGCTTTGTAATTCTTAGTAGATAACTCACAACTTGAGTAGAGTTGATCTTCACTAGGCTATCAAAATTGATGAGACCCATTCTTCTATTCCATAGTCAACTTTCATTTATTTGAGACATAAATCACTTATCACCACCAACTTTGAGTTGATAAACATTTCCTTATGTCCTTGTTCCAACTGCAACCAATGTTCTGGAGCTTACTCTTTTGATTTCACAAACATCATCCTGAAATACCAGATTGTATTTGCTGCTACACATTTTTCCTATACTAAGAAAATTATGTTGGAGACCCTTGACATAAAGAACATCATCTATCTTATGCTTTCCATAAAAATTAATTGAACCTTTTCCACAAATCTTAGTAGATGCATCATCACCTAACTTAACAAGACCACCATCATACTTTTCAAACTTAACAAACTTACTCTTATCACCTGTCATATGATTTGAGCATCCACTATCAATTATTCAATAGTTTCTCTCCTCTCTTGCATGAAAAGAAGTCAACATAGTTCCTTCAATACTATGTGTAGTGTAGGAAAATGTACTCCTTTACATTTTCACATGGTCCCCTCAATTAAATTGGGCTTAATTATGCCTTAATAAGCCATATTTTACATCTACAAGCCTATTAAATTATATTCTTCGAAGGGGAAACCCAACAAAAATTAATGCCAACATATAATTAATTACCTTAAGCAATGTGTGTTCCAGGAATAGGGACTTGGGACCCATTCGCCCATGGGTGAATGGGTCCTCCCTAGGCCTTTGAAACCAAATTTAAAATATGATTTTGGTGGTATTTTAATGTCCCCAAATTCAAATTTCAATTTCGGCTTGTAATGTTTAATTTTTAGGAAATTAAGGATAGATGCTTATAAATACATAGTTATTTTATCAATTCAAAACATCTAGCAAGAAGGCAACTTTCACAAGAGAAGATATTATGATCAAAAGGATTCAAGGGCAGATTTATCAGTGATTTATTGCAGCAATCAAGATCTCAAGCATCATTTTAAAGTCTTTTACAATAATGCATGTTTTTGGAGCTAACATTGTGATGTAGGTTTCAATATCCAAGTCAACATTCAAGCATCAAGATACACATCCATTGAATCCATTCCATGCAAGATCAAGATCAATATTTCATTCCTCCAAAGGTTTATTCAATGGTTTGGCGAGTTGCAACATAGAAATTGTTCATTCATTATTCCTTTCATGTTTCATTATTTCAATTCAAGGTTTAATTACCAAAATGGATTTTGACCAAGGCAAACCCCCATCCATCGAAAAAATATATTTTTCTCTTCTTTATGAATGTGCAAGTTTATAAGTTGAAGAAGGATTGAAGACCTCAAAATTTCGAAGTTGCAAAAATTTGTCAACATTGTTGTCAATCCACAAAATCTCACCTACAATCTTTATTTTTGAGTGTCCAACATTGAAATCTAGATCAAACGGAAGCTATAGATTGACACCTGAGGATCCCAAAAGCTAAGTCAAACCTTTGCATAGAGACCTATTCACCTATGGGTGAATGAGTCCTAGGAAGCCTTCATAAAC
The DNA here is from genome assembly GCA_007115665.2 of Sequoiadendron giganteum. Lineage (NCBI taxonomy): Eukaryota > Viridiplantae > Streptophyta > Pinopsida > Cupressales > Cupressaceae > Sequoiadendron > Sequoiadendron giganteum. The sequence goes on along the minus strand of CM021108.1, from coordinate 504,566,401 downwards.
TACATTTTGGTGACTGGTACACATCACTATGCCATTTTAAAATCTGCCAAAACTTCATGGTTTCTATTTGTGTTATGCTTTAAATTGAAGATCCAAGTGTTAGCTTGCATAATTGTGGTGATTTATTATTTTTAGTTTTTCTCCCAAAATTGTTGTTCAGGCTAATACCCCCATCCTTAATCATTAGGAAACCAACATATTCCCTCATTGATTTGACTCACCTAAGGATTGTAATTCAATTCTTTGTGGGGATCTCATTTCTGAATGAAATAAAGGAAAATGGGTTCATTATGCCCCCCACTTTCCCCATTTTTAAATTGGTAAACCTATTTTTCTATGTTTCATTGTGACCCATTTCTAAATTAATATCCTTCATACATCTTTCATGATCAATAGAATTAGTTCCAACATTTAGAGCAATGAACAAGAATTCATCACTTCCATCATCCGAATAGTCTAATTCCTCATCAGTAGATACACCGCTATATTTTTTAACATAATAACTCTTCTTGACATATTTACCTTTATTATCTTTGTATTTGTCATTTGAAACTTTGATTGGAATTTTAGAAGCATAATGACCTATCTTTCCATAATTGAAACACTTAAAGGGTAGCTTGCTTCTATATTTTCCAGTGCCTTTTTTCAATATTCTTAAAGAAATTCTTTCACCTCATCAAGATCATCAGGATCAGATTCATCATTCTCTTTCTTGTTCACTTTAAAAGTAGTTTCTTTCTTTAGAGAATCTTTGTCAAACCTTCTTAATTCAAAAGTAGTTAAAGCACCAAACATTTGACCTCTAGAATATTGATCCAAATTTTGAGCTTCCTCAATAGCAAAAACTTTAGCACTATAACATTTAGGAAGAGTTCTCAATACCTTTTTCACAACTTCCACTTTCCTCCAATTTTCCACCAAGACCATTGACGACATTGACAATTTCATCCACTTTGAACATGTAGCTAGCAATATCTTCATCTTCTAACATCCTTAGGGTTTCAAATTAGTCAATTTGATAAAGGTATATTTATCTCACAATCAAACTATGTCAAGGAAATGTTAAAGAATTTTGGAATGGAGGACTCTAAACCATTATGTACTCCCATGGTTACTGGTTGTAAGTTAAGAAAAAATGACGAATCTCCTAAGATAGATCAAAGCAAGTACAAATCCATGATTGGTGGACTGCTATATCTAACTGCTACAAAACTAGATATCATGCATGCAGTTTGTCTTGTGAAAAGATTTCAAGAAGATCCTAGAGAATCACATGTGGCAGTAGTAAATAGGATATTTAGATATTTGAAGGGAACTCTGAGCTTTGGTCTATGGTATCCTAGGGATATTGATTTCTCTTTGAGTGTTTATACAAATGCAAATTGGGTAGGTTGTATAAATGACATAAGAAGTACAAGTGGAGGTTCTTTATTTATTGGAAGTAGATTGGTTTCTTGGATGAGTAAGTAGTAGGATTCAGTGTCACTATCTACTGTAGAGGGAGAATATATTGCAATAGCATCTTGCTACACACAGGTGTTGTGGATGAAACCAACATTGAAAGATATCAGAGTATCATATGATGAACCTATTGTACTATATTATTTGATAATACAAGTGCTATCATAATTTCAAAAGATCTGCTAATGCATTCAAGGACAAAGCATATCTCTATTCGATATCACTTTCTAAGAGAGAAAGTTGTTGAGAATGAAGTGAAGTTGGAGTATGTGCCTACAAAGGATCAAATATCACATTTTATCAAATATTCTTCCAAAATATACATTTGAGTATCTCAAGTAGAAGCTAGGGGTTATTGCCCCTCCTTCTTTCAACTAGATGCATGAGTTGGTGCATTTTTCCAGGTGAGAAATTTAAGATTTATTCTTTGTCTTGGATTGATGAAGGCTGCCTCTTAGGGGGAGCAAGTAGTGGTGTCTTTGGTTGATGAAATCAAGGGGACCATATCTTGTGCACCTAAGGGGGAGAGAGAGTAGTGGAGAGAAAGTAAATGGAAGAGAAAGTAGTTTGTAGGTGTCGTACTTTGTCATTAATGTCAAAGGGGGAGAGAAGACTGAAAAACATGGAGAGAAAAGAAGCCTAAAAAACATAAGAAGAAAGGGGAGAAATAAATAAGTTTGAAATGCAAGAAATATCCAAGTAAGGGGGAGTGTTGCTTGATGTAGGGTTGCTTTTGTTGTTGATGGGTTTCTAGAGCTAGTGTTGCCATCAATGACAACGGGGGAGATTGTTGGATATTATTTCACTATTTTTTCATTGATGTCAACCTATGTCAACCTCTAGTGTGGTTGTGATGAGAAGGTTCTTGTGGTGTTGAGTAGGTGTTGTTGATGTAGCTGGTTCACTTGGTTTCCAAGTGCTTTTGAGAAAAAATGAATAGAGATTGTACAAAGTGACAGTGTTGTGTTTTGGATTGTGCTTTGCATTTCTTCATGGTTCAATATGTGCTTGTGTGGTTTGCAAGAGATGATAAAAGGTGTTATATCCAAAGTTTTAGGTTTTGGATCATGTGACAGTGGAAGATGTGTCTGATAGTGTGTTTCTTATGAAGAAGGTTGTATGGGAGAAATGGAATTGCTCTACATTTCTCCATGTTGAGGTTCCTTGTATTGCGATTTGGGAACATGCTAATATTTTTTGCATCTACCTTCCCCTGGAATGTTTGGTGTTGAGTTTTTTTGCAAGGTTGGTTAGTGAGTTGTGTGTCTTTGGTAGTGTGGTTGGTTGCATGGGATGATAGTATTCTTAGTTTCAAGTGGTTATGGTAATGCTACTAAATATTTTGATGATGTTAGAATATCTTAGATGTTGTGTGTTGTCACATGGTCCGTAGGATTTTTTTGGTCTTGGTGAAGAGTGAATTGATTGTTTGATAGTGTTAGTCTAGGTTTGGCCAACCTAGTGTGTTAACGTTGATTGTGGAGATGGTTTTTTGTTTGTGGAAGCATGGTGTAGCATATAAGTATAGATTTAGGTCTTGTTTCACCCTTGGTTTGGTTCGCATTCACATATTTCCACCATGAAAGTGTTTTGTGTCGACCTATTTGGTGGTTGCACAGTTGAGGTGCATACATTTCATTAAGGCCAACCTAGAGAAGTTGTTTGTGGTCGTGGTTGATATATATGCAAGGTAAATTATTGGATAAGTGTGTGGTGAAGAGTGATGTGAAGGATGATGTGAATGTGATCGAGTTTTGCGATCTAAGTGTGAGCTTAAATGCCTAAGGCTATCGAAAGTAGTGAGAAAAAGGTGTCTACATTTTTTAGTGTACCTGAAGTTGCTAGAGGCAGTGAGCCTAAGGTTGTGGTGGATATTCATATTGATCTAAGGTAGTGAACCTCCTTGTAACAATATTCTTCTATTCTCTTCTATTCCAGAGAGTGAGTCCTTTGGGCAGTGATCCCTTGGCAGTGAGCCATTCTTTTATTTTGGGTAGTGAGCCCTTCCAATAGTGAGCCTTTTATATTCGGTATTGTTATTCATATGTAAAACGAACATAAGGACAAAGGGACACACAAGATGTGTAAAATATGTGCAACAAGATGAGATACACAAACATACAAGGTCAAAGCTAATGCAAAAATAAAAAGGGAAAATGAAAAGGATGGACTAGCAAGCTATGTTATGCCACATCCATAAAATATGCTCACAAGGGTTAGTGCAATTCGGTAGACACTAGGTGATCCCCAAAGGAAATTTGAGAAATACACGTGCTAGGTCTACAAGGTGTGTACCCATAAAATAAAAAGGGGTGGCAGATGGGAAGGTCACACTAGGTCTACAAGTCTCCCATATGTCAACCATACCAAAAGTTATACTCCCTGATAAATTTGATAAGGTGCCACAAAAATGATCAATGTGCTATGCCAACACTACACCAAGTCCAATCTATGTGAACAAAAGTGAAGCCAAAAATGCAAAACATGGCAATGCAAAATGAAATAATACCAATATATGCCCCCACTTTAAAGGAATTGCTAAACACCATGTTGTGAGAAATTATTTTAAAGTAGAAAATGATAAAATCCAATTGGTAAAAGGTTCATGAGAGATTATTTGGAAATCCCTATGCCAATCATATGTTTTCAAATAAACTTGTGTCATGAAAAAGGAGGTTTTCCCCCACATTTAATCCAAAAATATAATACATAAGTGATCCACAAATTTAGGGTTAGCTCATGTCTTTGCTATAGTGATATAATAGAGTTTGGAACCATCATCATTCCAAAAAATACTTAATGGAAGGATGAACACAAAGGAGGAATGACACATAGAAAGAAAAAGAAAAGGAAAAGCTTTTGGGTCAACATGGAAGAGACTTGGATGTATCAATTCCTTCCATCATCCCTAAAAGGACACAAGACAAAAGAAAATACAATGTTTATGAAAGATAGATGTATGGATATACAATAGAAGAATGCCACAACCGATTCACTTCCTTTGTATCCTTGCACCAACAGAGTAACAAGGGTCATCCAAAGAAAACTCACAAACATAAATACATTCCAAGCAACATGATATAGTGGATCACATTACATACATGCAATCACAATTAACATAGAAAAAAAAGAAAAAAGATAGTATGTCATATGTGAGCCAACCTATAGTAGGTCATCCACATCCCAATCTTGTTCATCATATGTGAAAGGTAGATAACTATCCAAAGGAGCAACGACAAGTGTCATAGTAGGACAAGGCTATCAAAACCCTTACCCCCCAAAATGTAGGACAAGGATGAGCTAAGATAAGTGGTGATATAACACTCCTTGCAATATGGAAAAATTGTTTACATAAAGTGCAATACATGTAATAGTGAGTATGATATGATTCTACAACTATCACATGGCAAGGATCAAAGTGTGTGCATGCTATCTAATTTGATCCCTAGAGGGCTTACAATATCTTAACAGTTCCTATAAATCATGACAATATTTGTTATGGTGTCCAAAAATTCTATGATACACACAATATGGTCCACTTTTATATCTTTGTTTCTTGGTTAATCAGTAAGGTTTAGTGGGTAATTTAATTAACCCATAATATAAAAGTGTATAGAAATCATGCTCAGTTTTGGATTCATAATAGGGGATGTAAATGTTCAAGAGGATCATGGAATTTAGGCTTCTTGAATTTTTTAGGCTTATGCTTTTTACTTGAATGGTCAATGGTTTGGTGTAAAGTTGGAGGATCTAGGGTGACCTTATCACCTTCATCCAAACAAGTTGTCCCACTATGTTTTCGAGGAAATGTATCAATGATTTTATCCTATTTCCCAATAATATCTTCCCAAGTAGGGGAGGTAGCGAGACAAGAGTTATTATGATTGTCATGATTAGCCATTATTGCACTCTCTTGTATTATAACCTTGTCATAAATGGAAGAGGTTTCAAAAGGATGACTAGCATTTTTTTCAGTGGTTTCATTTATTTTCCTTACATTGTGCTCATAAGTAGGGAGGTGACAATCATACAAGTTATGTGGCACCCTATGAAAACCATATTTTTAAAAAGGAAACATGTTGTGCTTAATATGAATTTCGATGCAAGTTTAAAATATGATAATTGATTGATTTCAGATGCAACAACCTGAAAATGATTACTTTTGAATGCCAATTTTTATTTTAAATAATGCACTATTTTTCACCAATTGAACTAAATGCAAATAGCTAAAGAAATATGCAATTTTTGAAACTAAAACATAGATCTGCAAGTACAGGAGAATAAAGTAGACAAATACAAAGTAGTGTATAGAATTTTGGAGAATCACTCGTACCAGGATAATTTCACCCTAGGGAAAATGAGTCCTAAGATAGGGTTCTGAAAAATTTAAATCTAAGTGTTTAACTTGATATTTAAGCTCAATGTTCCTAACTACAAACAAATTCTTCAGCGACAATTTTTCTAGAAATATGATGAAATGCAAATGCAATTTAAATGACAATGTATGAACAAAATGATAACTTTTTTAATGCAATTTTAAATGAAATGTTGGTCTAAATGACTTAAAAACACCTTAATGCAAGCTATTATGCAAAAAATATGCAATATTTTTGGATTTTTATGAGTTTAAATGATGCAAACATGCAATATGTAACCCTAAATGAAATAAAAAATAAGATGATGCAAAACCTAGATCTAGGGTTTCAAGGATCTCCAAATCAAAAAAGGTATGATGTACAACATCAGGTTCACCAAAATGAAATGTTGGGAAATGGGTCCTTAATGTTAAGGGGGTATTTTCTCTATTTGTGTCTTTCCCTAAGGGAATTTCATTAGGAAAGAGATCGCAAGGTTTAAAGATTGAATTTCAACCTCAATGGTGAGTCATTCAGACCTGAATCTCGGTCCTTAAGACAATAGGACAGATTTGAAACCAAATTAAAATGATATGCAATTCTTAAACTAAATGAACAATAAGACCTGGAACATGAAGTGCAAATTCTTAAAAGTACAAAAATTGAAATCATAGTTTGTAGGTAGATTTGAGAAGGGTTAGGACACATGCATTTGTCACCAAAATTTGATTTTGAGGTTTGTTGAAGGGAAGTTTCACCCTAGGGTGAATGGGCCCTAGTTAGGGCTTCTGAAAACACTTTTTACAGTCCTTTGAGATAGGATCTTAGCTTCTATTTTGCACAAGTTCCATTGTCGAAAATTCAGAAATAAAGTCAACAACCTAGTTTATGTGGCTTGAAAACAATGATGAAAAATTATGCAACAATACAAAATTTCTCTTCAAGATCTTCAATCCTTCTTCAACCTATAATCTGCACATACACAAAGGGAAGGAAAAATATTTTTGTTTGAATGGGGGTTTGCCTTAGTCAAACCCCAATTTTGGTAATTAAACCTTGATAGAAAGATAATGACAATGGAGAAGGAAATGATGAATGAACACTTGCTTGTTACAACTCACCAAACCTTCAATGGCTTCGCTTAGAGGACTGAATACAAACACATCACTTCAACGAACTTGATCTTGCTTTGCTTGATGGATTTGGACAGTTGAAAATGCTTGGATTCTTTAAGATCAACAATGCATATTAGCCTTCACAAGATGACATGAACACACATAAGCTTGAACATGATGTTAGGACCTTGAATGCTACAAAAAATGGCTAATAAATATGTTCTTGAATGCTCTTCACAATAATATTTTCTCATATGAATTCTTGATAATGATCCTTAATGAGTTAGATTTCAAAATGATAAAAAAATTATGTATTTATAGGTGTTTATCTAATTTCCCAAAAAATAGATTCTAAAATCCAACAATTGCAAATTGATTTTAAATCATTAAAATATCACCAAAAACATATTTAAAAATGGTTCCTAGGACTTAAAGGGGGTCCATTCACCCTTGGGTGAATGGGTCCTAGCCTATAAGTCCAAGAAACACATGATCCAAGGTGATTAAAATATTAATTTCATTAATTAAATGTCGGTTTCCCTTTCAAAAAATGGGAAAATTAAGGCTTTGGAATGCATAATTTGGAAAATTAGAAGCTTAATTAAGTCCAATAAATTAAGGAACTCAAACATAGTGTGAAATTGTAAAGGTATATAATTTCCTATACTACAAACACATACATATAGACATTATTATTTTTGATGTCTTGTTTTTAAAAGAGTTCGTTTGGAAGATCACATGAGTTGTTGAGAACTTTGAAGTGGAGTGTTGCATGCATTAATGTGCATTTAAAGATGATTATTGTACTCAACTTTGGGTTAAAACTCTCTTGAACCTAAATTAATTCCCACTACTTATAAAATGAATGAGTAGAGGAGTGGGATTTAATGGAAGTAAGGATGGGAGAAGTTTCAATGAGGCAAGAATATAGAAGATAAAAGAGGGAAGTAAAAGAAGGAACACAAGTGGTGGAGAGGTAAGAACAAAGGTATAAGAGCTTGCTATTACTAGACTTCTTATTGCAGAAGAAAAAGACATTTCTCTATTCTTATTTTTAGTATCAAAATGGTATACAAATGATTAAACAAAATGTATCATGGTAGAAATCTATGAGAAATGATAAACTATTTGTTATTGCTAAGAATGTTTAAGCCTTAGACCTATGCTATTTTGAAAACATTAGAGGGAATCAATGAAATAAGAATTGTGATGGCTTGGCCTCTATGTTTAAATTTTAAGTGACCATTATGTCTTTGATTGTTTCTGTTAGTGTTTCTTAGATCAGATTGAACAATACAAGTAATTAAATAATTGCAACACATAAGACAATGAACACACAAAGATACCCTGGGAAAACCCTCCTCTTGAGGGAGAAAAACCCAGCAAAATAGTCTCTTATATAATGTATAACAAAAGACAGAATTCTGCTTACAACACAGCCCAACAATGGCTAATATTTTCGTTCTTCTACACAAGATACAAGTGACTGTATTTTCCTTGAAATCTGACTGCTGCTCTAAGGTGCGAATCCTACTCTTGATGAGAATATGCGAATTTCTGCTCTGCCAATAATAGGTGCGAACTTGCTTATATTCAAATTACTTACAATACCAAAAAGACCTTGTATATATACAACATAGGCGCCTCTCCATTTAGGTCGGCCTTTACATAATAAATAATAAACAATTAACATGTCTTAAAGTTGGCTCAAGGTTAAGACAAGAATAGGCGAACTTATAAGGGTCAGCCCTTTAGCAAATAAAATGTTTGATATAAATTAAATAGCCAAGAGGCTATACATTTAATTTATCTTTTCTTCTTGGGAAGTGCAGACCGAAGCTGTCATAACATCAACAGTTTCAACATCTCTTATTTTGTATAAAATATTATTGAGGTCTATGTTCATGTTAAATACTTTCCATGATATTTGGTGACCAAACGGGTCATTATTTTTGCATAAACCCTACATAATAATGGGACATCATAGAGGTCACTAATAATGTATAAAATTTATGAGAATTTTTGCATCTAAATAGGTCACTTTTATTGTTTATATTTTGTGAAATATTATATGACCAAATAGGTCACTATTATTGTTTACACTCTATGTTATTTTGGCTTTAATATTATGACATTATTTTTATTCCATTTGGCCTTGTCATTATAAAATGACTATGTTATTTTGGACTTAACATTTTGATAGTATTCTTAAGCCATTTGATCTTGTCACCATAAAATGATTATATTTTTTTGACCTTAACATAATGATAGTATTCTTAATCCATTCAACCTTTTCACTGTAAAATTATTGTTTTTGGCCTTAATATTATGACAATATTCTTAAGTCATTCGACCTTGTCAATGTAATTTAATGACTATGATGTTTTGGCCTTAACGTCATGGTTGTATTCTTAAGCCATTTAGCCTTGTCATTATGAAATGAGTGTGTTGTTCAACCATATCATCAAAAATGGTTTTGCTTTATATGCCTTGGCCTTGCCATCGAGGAATGGTAATTTTTAAACCTATGTTTGGTTTTATATTCTATCAACACTATCATTTAGGGAGGTATGAGTATAAGCCCTAATTTTTTATTTAAGTAATTCACAATCATATGTATTTTCATGGTTTCAATGGTTATTCTTCAATGACTTAATCATGCCCTCTCTTATGACTGTGCTTGATAGTATATAATGGTATTTAAAACCATATTTAACTTGCATGACCTCGATAGGGATTTAACCATACACTAATGAGATCTTGAAAATGTGTAGTCTGTTATGTTAGTAATTTTTTTCCATATTCAATAGTGATCTAATAGTGAATTTAGACATGCATTATCCTTCACTTTCTATAGATATTTAAAAAATGATTTTTAGTCTCTTATGTTAGTATTTTTTGCATAATCAACAATGATCTAATAGTGAATTTAGACATGCATTATCCTTCACTCTCTATAGAGGTTTAAACAATAATTGTTAATTGTCCCTTTTTTCATATAGACTTGATTGTGTTAAGTCTATGTTCAAGAATGACAAGAGAATCCCATGAACCAAGCAAAAAACAAAGCAAGATCTAAAATTTCTCCACCTCATCCATTTTGACACTATAATGTCATAAAATTACACCCCCTATGATTTCACATACATTCTTGCATTTGTTTTAGTGTCTACTACCCTAGAGTTTGTGTAGGTTCACTTTAGCCCTTACATCAGCATTTTCCCCTCTCAGGATGCTTAACACCCCTTTTCAATAGCTACCCTTGTGTGTCAGCTTTGCGTTAAACCTGATGCTTCTCCCATTCTCATCATTTCATAGTGTGATGTGTTCGGACACTAGCGTGCCACGTAGACATTTGCACGCTGCGCTAGCATCTTGTGATGTTTAAATGTTTAAATGACTATTTCCATGCATGTTTGCCACTTGTCACCTCCTTTTGTGAGTGGTAACAGCCTGAAACACCTTGTAACGGCTCGAGAAGCTTCTTTTCCCTCCTATTCTCTCCTTAAAAACTATCTTTTCAATCCCATTGCTTCTTCTAAGTGCTCTAGCTTCTTTCCAACCTTGGCTCTAAAATTTTATCTCTTGTTATTTTGTTTGCACAACTTCATATAGCTTGCTACAACAACCTCAAGCACTCCAAAGCTCTCACAACACCCTTTTCAACACTCTTGACTCTTGCAACTCTATCCCCCTTATCTCATGCTTGTGAGCATCCTGAGATTACATATCCCCTATCAATTGCATTCTTATTTCGTGATACGGGTTTTCCTCCTCGAGCGAGGATTGCTTTTATCACCTTTTTTGTGATACAGTTTCTCCTCCTTGAGCAGGAATTGCTTTTATCAATCATACTTGGTGGTGTGGGTTCTACTCCTGAAGCAGGTTTTGCTTTCACCACACACTTTGTCCATTTCAGTTGCACTCTCTCTTTCTATTTGGCTCTCTATGGAGATGGGAACACAAAAATGGGGGTTTGACCAAGGTAAACCCCTATACAACCTCAAAACTTTCTCCAGATCTTACGCATGCAAGTACTGGAGATATTCATTTGTTGGAGGTTTCATCACTTGTGTGGTTGTAAGCATTTCCTTTCTTTCTTTTATTCTCTTTATCATCTATTTCACTTTATTTAAGTTTTATTGTATTCTATTACTTTCCTGTATTCTAGAAGTTCTTAGCAATCAAATTAGAAGTAGCCACTCTATTGTTTTTTGTGATAAACTCACTTTTTGGTCCGTACGAGATGCCAACGTGACGCACTGTCATTTGTATTCCACGTTGTCATCCTTTGGTCGAGAGCTTGTCAGTTTGTCCAAAGAATCTTCATGACCTACTCTTTCTGATTCTAGAACTCTCACGTTGTTCCTTGAGGTAGTTTAGGGTAGTCTGCTCTGTGAGGCTCTCTCAATGAAGAGAAATCATGACCAACAAATCCCCTTTCTCTACAGACACCAACTGATGCCAATTGAGCCACCAACATATTGAATGCTTCTAGGTGGTATGTGATTCGTCCACCCTCTTCCATTCTCAAGGAATAGTTCTTCCTCAATAAAATCTTGTTCCCTAAATATTTGTCTTGATACATCTCACCAAGCTTCTTCCATAGTTTTTGTGCAAAGGTCTCTTCATGGACATTAATTAAAACAGAGTCTTCCAAGCAAAATTTGATTAGACCCTTGGCTTTACAGTCCATAACAACATATTGATCAACTTGAGTAGGATCTGCAGGCCTTGAAACATTCTCATCAATAGAATCCCACAGATCTCGACCTATCAACATATCCTCCATCTTTAGCTTCCATATCTCAAAATTATTTCTAGAAAATTTCTCCACCTTTATTCTCCTCGATGAACTTGCCATCTAAAAATTACTACAACAAGATCACAAAGTGTCTTCTGCACAAAATCCCACTCAAATTTGGATTAGTTCAAAAAACCTAACAACCCAACACTAAAACCAAAGGTGATCAAAATCTGATACCACTTGTAAGGAAGCTAAGGTAGCAGAACAACTTCCTACACTAACCATGAGAGGGGAATAATGTAAAACTTTTATAGATCTTTAACAGCTATAAAAAATTAAACATAAATATTATGCATAACACAACACAATGATTTATATGGGGAAAACCCTTCTGGGAGAAAAACCCTACACTCCAAAACTCGACCAATATATTATTCAAAAATCAAAAGATTAGGGTAAAAGTACAAAGTTGTGTCACACTTTCGGTCAACTTATCAGCACAACTAAATTTAAGTATCTCTAACTAAAAATCAATTTTGGTCAAACATATGATCTAGTAAGATCATTCTAGCTAAGTTAGATACTTTCACAACTTTTTCAACTAGAATTATTGGCCAAAAAATATGGAGCACCACTTTGAGGCCAATTTACCAAAAAACATAATTATTTGAAAAACTTGACGTTTCACTAAATCCTACTCATGTAAATAACATTATTTTTAAAATATAAAAAAACCCTTTTGTAGGTCCATAAGTGTAGTTTTCAAAAATATATTTATTTTAATAACTTAATTGTTATTTATATTTTATTTTTACCAAAAGTAGGTTATCAGCACAAAACATTAGGTTGATTACCATGCCAAGGAAAAATACTGAAACTTATTAAAAAATATGATGCACTAGATAAAAGAATCTATATCAAGATGGTATAATTTCTTTTCCATTTTAGATAAATATTTAATATGCAAGTTGACATCAAATGGAAACAAAAAATTTTTGATACACGTACATTTTAATATTTATCAAAATTTGAAAAAAATATATCCATGCACTAAAGTTTCAAGTTATAAATACACACAAAAAAATTGAAAGAAAAAACAAAATTTACTATAAAAAGTTTGACGTCTCATGTAGCTTCACTTTTCAGCATTTTATCAACAACTAAATTATAGTGTTAATCTATTAAAAACAAGTTTTAAATTTATTTTTTAAATACAAACATAAAATATACAAAAAATACACATTTTACTAGTTTACATCATTTCAAAATTCAAAACATATATGCCACTTTTTAGTGATTCAAGTTTAAAAGTTGGATTAGTGTTGGTCATTTCCTTTATAAAGTGTGACATAACTTTGTACTTTTACCCATTACAATATACTTGCAGAGCAAGCTTCTCACACGAGTATCACCGCCAGAGATCAAGAGACAACCCGAACACTATCAGACTCTTAGAATACACCCATGTCTACATACATCGCACCCACTTATAACAAGCTCTTTGGAACCTTCTAGAATTAGGGTTTTACAAGGCTGTTTTTCATTTGACGTGTTAACGGAAAAAACTTGATGTGTCAGTGAGAAAAATCCTTGACGTGTCAACGGGAAAAAACCTTGACATGTCAACGGCAAAAAAAACCTTGACGTCTTAGTGAATTTTTTTTTTGAGGCGTTGCCTCGAAACCCACATCTTGTTACAAGTGTATAGTATTTGCATGATCAGTTGCCACATACCAACATACATCCTCTCAATAAATCATATATAATTGCAAGGTTGAGACACATTTTCCCAACATTCAATACCCTACAAGGAAGGTTGCAGTCTATTTGAAGGTACATAGCTTAGTTAGTGGATAAATGTCAACCGTTTCAGCACTTGCTTCATAATGAAGCCCCATTCATATGGACCAGTCGTTGTCAAGAATAATTCCAACAAATCAAGGATTATTTGTTATCTCCTCCAATTCTCATGCCTCCTATCGATGGTAGATATCTAATACTATACATATCAACAACCTCATCAACATTGGGAGACTTGTTAGCTAAAGATGAAAATGACAAAAAAGAACGTGATATCTACTATATTAGTCGAACACTTGTGGGGTATGAACTTAATTACAGTCCTATTGAACAAGCATGTCTTGAAGTTGTCTTCATCACTCAAAAGCTTCGACACTATATGTTGAATCATCAAACGAAATTGGTTGTAAAGAGAGATCCCTTGAAATACCTACTCAATAAAGCAACTCTAATAGGATGATTATCAAAGTGGGTCACGATCTTGAGTGAATTTGATATAGAATATGTTGATCATAAAGCAATAGAATGACAAGTGATAGTTGATCAACTTGCAAACACTCCAACAACAACCAATCATTTGTTAATATCTAATTTTCCTGATGAATCCATCTTCACAATAAAGACCTCTACTACATGGAAGTTGTACTTTGATGGATCTTACACAAATCATGGTTTAGAAGCAGGTATCCTCTTCATCATGCCACAAGGGAACTCAATACCTAAGTCATGCAAAATAAAATTTCCTTGCACTAATAACATGGTCAAATACTTTGTGGAAGCTTCAACTGCCTATCATGGGTTGAAGATTGCTCAATCTAAAGGATTTAGGAAAGCGTGGTTAGAGGGGGATTCTCTAAATATTAATCACCTAAAGCAAGCCACACCCCCTTCATGGATTGTTGAATCTCTCATCCTTGATGCAATGGAAATTTTGAATTCTTTTGATGAATGTTACCTCTCATATTTTTAGAGAGGGTAATTATCTTGCTGATGTTTTTGCTAACATTAGGGTTAGTGAACATAGGATATAGGAAGGGGATGATCCCCTTCCCATTGATGCCCTTTTTTTTCTTAATAATCATTTACAAAAATGTTAAGGAGGAGGTTTGTTTCATCATTACCTTTTTCCACATGAGCCTGTTCACGTGGTTGATTGCGTCTTGGTGTGACTCTAAGTTGGATTTGGCCTTGTTTTTTGTTTATTTGAAAATCATCTGTAAGGGGCAACCTTCAAGAATCATTATTACCTTTTGCCACCTTACCATTTCCACACAGATTATGGGTTGTTATATTTCCTTGTTCTTGAGGTTTCTTCTCATTTTTTGCAATTTTCTCAAGCTTCTATGGTTTGTGGTGTTTGTGATCATGGGTGAGGAATGGAACAGAGTTGAGCCTTTCTTCTATGATACTTTGAAGTCCAATGCCAAAAATTGGGAATGACTATAGCTAAGAGGGATTACGCCTTATATTGAGTGACTTCATGGGCATGATTCGATGGTAATGGAGACTTTTGTTAAGGGTTGGCATAACAGGTTTCTTCAGTTGGGTGGGACTGAATTTGACATTATAGAGGACCTTATTGCTGGTATCATGGGCCTTTCTATTGAGGGTAGGAAAGTGCATAGAGATAAGAAGGAGTCGAATGCTACGTTGGATATTTTCTTTACGGATGATGAAAGGTAGAAATTGTAGAGGGCTAAATGCAGAGGCTACTATCATAGCTCAATTAAGGCTATTTGGGGAGATATTGCCGAAGAACTGAGGTACATAACACTTTATGGGTGTTTCTCTATCCTTTTTGGTTATCATTTTTTTCTCCTTAACCATTTTAGGCACAAGAAGAAGGTCTCTTTTCCTTTTTATTTGTTGGCATCTTTGGAATGTGGCATTAAAGATCATAGGCACAATCCTAAAAACCTTGTCCTCCATGTTGGCCTTATCCTCCTCATTTTGGATTATGTTAAGTCCTATGTTATTCCTAATCACCCTAAGACGGTTTCTAAGGGTAAGAAGAAGAAGTTGGATTTGGATTATGAGACCGGGTCTGATTTTGATGAATATTATAATGAACCTGACTTAAAAGCCTCAATGGAAGTGTACTCAGAGCCTCTTCCTCATTTAAAGAGTGGTAAGAAAGGTAAAAGAACCCCTATCTCTATAGAGTATGAAATTGGCAATGAGGTGGTGGGTGATAAGTCCATTGGTTGTAAAATTGGGAAGGGTGAGTCATCTACCTTGAAGAAAGGAAAGAAAACTATTGTTGGGGAGAAGATTGGGAGGCCACCTGTGTTTGGGTCTAAGAGAAAGAAAGGCTTGAAGGGCAAGAGTATCCAGAAGAAGGGTAAGCAAAATGACAGTCTGGTCCATGAGGAGTCTATTGGTGTTGAGTTGCCTCTAAATGTTGCGGGTGGGCAAGATAATTTGGGGATGCAAGATCAAGATTTGTTCGCAAAGAAGAAACGTAGGAGTGTTACTGAAGAAATTGAGAGCTCTCTTCACAAAATAAAGAAACCAGTTGTTGTTCAAAAAGGGAAAGAGGTTATTGAAAGATAAAATCAGAGTAGGGACTCCCAGGAGAATGGGGTGGATGTTTTCAACTTCAACTAGGAGGATCTTCCTAATGTGTTGGGCTTGGCGAAAGAGGGTTCCATCTCTCTATTCAGGTTGTTTAAATGGGCATTCCATGAATTAAATCTGACTAATGTGAAGGTTTGTGGGGGAGTGAGTAAAGCAAGGGAGTCTTCTAACCCTTTGGATTCCTCTCTGCAAGTTCAAATTAATCAGCTTTTTGATACTTTAAAAATTGTTACTGATGAGGTGTTAAAATTGAAGCAAATTTTTGAAATGAGAATTATGGCCCTTGAAGAAAAAATGGAATAGGTAAATCTAAAATTGTACAAGGTTGTGGAAGTTAACAAGTCTATTATGAGGAATGAAGCTAAGGGTTTGACCATCCTTAATGAGAAGGCGAGGCCATGGATGGAGGAAGCTTCAGGTGGTATGAATGTTGTTGGGAATGATGCTGGTCTGCCAAGTGTTTTGATTAAAAAGGTAAGTGAAAAGGGTCCCTGTACTCAGACCCACAATAAAACTAAGTTGAAAGCTAGGATACCTTCCAAAGAGATCACTAAGGTGATGGAAATGCATCAAAAGATAATAGACAATGATATGGAGGTTGCTGATATTTTAAAGAATATGTAATTGTTGTTTCTGCTCCTTTTTTTGGTAGTTATTTTTCTTATGGCTTGCTGCTTGTTGGTTGTTTTCTAATCTTTGTGCTTTTCTTTTGAAGCATCTCTCTTTTTTGTAAAGGGTTTTAGGGTCCCTTCAAAACCTAATTTACCTCTAATAAAAAACATGGCTAAATACGAAGCATTGCTAAAAGGACTTTGAATGGCTATCAAATAGAAAATCAAGAATCTTCAAGTCTATGGTGAGTCACAATTGTTTATCTGTTAGGTTAATGATGACTATGACACAAAGGATGAAAATATCACACCCTGCAAGACAATGGTTGATACTTCCAAATAATATTTCAATGTCATTATCTTTGATCAGATTCCAAGAATTCAGAACAAAGTAGATGACGCAATGGCCACCATTGGATCTCTCTTGGACATACCTAACAATGTGCCACATTATGAGTTCTTGGTGGAACAACTATTGATCCCTACATTTGATGTCCCTGAATCTGAGCTCGTGTGTGAAATTATTTGTCTTGATTCTCCCTAGTACAAAGAATTTTATAATTACCTACATGACCAAATTATCCCTCCTAACTTGTCATCTAACCAATGCAAGAAATTTATTCGAAAAGCATCTAAATATGTCAGCATCGGTGATACCCTTTACCACTATAGCCTAGATAACACCCTCCTTGGATGTCTCAATTCAGATGAAGCACAAATTTCTTTACACAAGTTACATGATGGTATATGTGGAGCTCACTATGTTGGTCCTACTTTAGCCAAAAAAATCATGCGAATGAGATACTATTGGCCTACTATTAAATGTGATGCCTATCGCTTTGTTAAGAAATATCGACAATGTCATATACATGGAGATATTGTGCATGCACCTACCTAGGAGCTTCATCCAATTACATCACCATTATTGTTATCTCAGTGGGGTCTTGACCTCGTGGGAAAGATCCACCCTACCTCCGCCAATGGTCATAAATTCATCCTTACTATAATTGAATACTTCACAAAATAGATCGAAGTCATTCCAATGACCTACATCATCGATAAGAAAATATCCAAACTCATCCTCAATTATATCATATGTCAATATGGTGTCCCCAATATATCGTTACATATAATGGTTTTCCTTTCAAAAATCAAGATGTTCATGAGCTATATGAGAGATTCCATATCCATCATCATTTTGCTACATACTACCCTCAAGGTAATGGTCAAGTTGAGGCATCTAATAAAACTATCCTTAACATATTAAAGAAGATTGTTGATGACACTGGCCATGACTGGCATATCCAACTTAACCCAGCCTTATGGTCCTATCACACTAGCATTTGCACTCCTATAGGAGCCACTCCATATTCCATCATCTTGGGATCTTAAACCATTCTTCCCATCAAGGTTTAGTTACCATCCTTGAGAGTATATATGCAATAGTTCATTGACAATGAGGAATATTGTGTATCTTGTTTGCATAAGCTAGAGCTATTGGATGACAAGAGATAGAATGTGTTGATTCATTTACAAGAATATCATAATACTCCCCATCATAGTTGCAACAAAAGAGTCTGAGTTAGGCATTTTGATATTGGTGACTTGGTCTTGAAGGAGAATCCGAAGAATCAAATGGATCAAGAGAAACCCAAAAAGTTTGAGCCTAATTAGGTGGGTCCTTACATCATAACTGCAACATACGGATCTGACGCTTATCAACTTGCTACTCCTGAAGGTGAACCACTACCAGATCCCATCAATAGCATGCACCTTCACAAGTACTATACTTAGTCTTCAAAGAATCTCACAAAAATACAAAAAAAAATTAAAAATCATCACCCTGATGAAAACCTGGTAAATAAGCATCTTGGTGACACAATTTTTTTTTAGAAAAATCAAAAGTAGTAAAGAGAAATAATCTATCCAATAGTGAAAACCACTTCGGTGGTGCTTTGGATAAGTACCATGGTGAAAACCTGGCAAAAAAGTGTTATGTGTAGTCAGTCTTTGCTCCATCGTCTACTATCATTCTATCTGATTTTTCACTTCCATCCATGATCCCTCACACACATCCCCTTGTATAATAAAAATATTCCTTTCCCATTCATTAATAATACATCTTAGTCATCCTTCTCATGGCCTGAGAATTGTTGACATTCAACATCTTTTCACTTTTCATATCCATCCACAATAGCATTCGCCCATCTAATCTCATCCATAATAAGCTGGTCCTATACCTGATTGGGGGAAATTCATGGACTTAGGTTTCATGTGGGATCCTACATATGGTATCATGGTATCAACATCTATCAAAGCATTAGAAAATCCAAAAACACCAAAACATTAGAAAACCCAAAAAAAAAAACATCAAAAACTCTAAAAATAGAGTATGTATCAGTCCAATCGACTGAACTACATCACCTCTATGAATTCGCATAGGAAAGGCCATCATCAATAATCCCCCAAGGCTTAGGTTAGTACCTTAGGTTTTTTCATCATTAATAGTCTTTCTAGCAATCTACATTCCATAATAAACTATTTATGGTCAAAGTTAGTTGAACTACGTTGTCTCTGTGCTTTACATAGGCAAGGCCATCATTGATGAGCCCCCGATACATTAGGTCAGTCCCTTAGGGTTTATCATAACAAGGTCTTCACCCATCACAAGCACCATCTCATAGTAAATTGTCCCTTGCTAAGGTCGACACTTTGATTAGACATAAACAAGTTTTCCTATAGAGAACCGAGCTTAAAAAATCTTGAGACAATAGATCAAACTATCCAACTAAATCAACAACCTAAATAGATCAATTTCTTAAAACATAAGTACCTACATATCAAACATCGAATAATCCTCATTAGATATCAAATAGTCTTATACAGAACATTGCATCATCAAGATCCCAAGTCTTATACAGTATGCCTCCTTTATGAAACCAAACAAATCATCCATCAGCTATCAAATTCTCTTATATAGGTTGTTCCACCCTTGAAACTAGACTCAATGTATTATATGAGGTGTACCATTCTTGAAACTAGATGCCATCCTATCATTTATCTTATATAGGATGTTGCATCGTCGGGATCCCTGGTCTTATATGGCATGCCTTCATTCTTAAAACCAAACACTATCGTTATCCAAAATCTGATCATACAATTTGGAAAAATATTTAAATGGCTATTGACTCGTTGGTCCAATTTGTCTTATCTTTTTATGTGAGTTATATTTTTTCATGTTACTATGTGCCTCGAGGAAGTCCACAAGTGATGAGAGGAGCGATGATGGATAATGAATTTTTTCTCTTTGACTTTTGTTCGTGGTTTGTCTTGGCAATATGACTGGGGCAACTTGGTTCCTTGTGTGTGCTCGAGTTTCCATTTGGCCTAATCAAAAAATCCTATGCAAGTTAAAGGTCATCTAATGCTTCCTTGCATCAAGATTCACATGCTTTGTGGTCATTTCCTCATATATTCTAACAAGGTTCTATGGTTACTAGTCTACGTCATGGCACTCCTTATTTGTCATGTGTCTACTTTTACAATGGATAACATATTACACATTGGTCTATGTCGTATCTTGGTGTTCTTTATCCATTGTCGTAATCAATGTTTTGTGATGATAATTATGCAATAAAGTAAAATCTCAATCATTTATTAGCAAGATCTCAAGATAGCAATCCCAATTCATTTGTTTCATTCTCCCATTCCACTTCTCGCTAACTTTTTCTTCATACTAAAATTTTATCTATCCACCCCTACAGTCATCTTGATGGCATGTTAATGCACAAAAACAAATGCATCATAGTATCATCCTACATCCAAAATCATGTTAGCACATAATAGGTATCATTATCACCATATATGTATTAGATCATCTATATTGCATCATAAAATACAACAATACATAGAATTACATCATATAGAACCATCATTCACATAAGCATCACATACATAATGTCATAAACATATAGCACCATCCCTCATGTATATTGTATAAACATATTAAACCCATCATAATAGATACATCCATCCAATACATCATTAAGCATAGAACATGCATCATATATCCATGACATCACATCATATAGGAAACATCATGTCACATAAATCCATCACATAAAAAAGCATAGATATAGAATCATACAAATAATGTACTCGTCACCAAAATTATGCATCTCTTATATATATCTAAAAATCATGTGTCACAATACACTATCATGATGTATGCCAAAAATGGAGCTCATAGGTTCAATAAAAAATATAAGTGTCTAAATGCATATAAAACAGGCCTAGCCTATGTTGCCTCTATCACTAGAGGGATTCGGTGCTCAATCATACCCGTGCTTTGATTATGAGGGTCTATCATATGGACCTGATATCCTCTATGAGAATCCCCCATTTCTCTAAGCCCTGTGTGAATGTGACCTAGTCCAGCTCTAGCTCTGAAAGCTTAGCACTCACTCTGGAACTGGCACTACCCACTTGTATAGATCCCTGTAATATTAAGCTTCCTTACTGGGTCGATACATAATATTTGAAAACACTAGGGTGGGCCCACTCACTATAACAATGAACTCAATGCATCACTAGTCAATCCTATGTTCCCTAATCACTGCCATACTCTCTCAACTATGAGTGTCTGCACCTATCCCTATAGTCCTGGTATCCACACTACCTAAACCCATAACATCTATACCTATGCCTATAATGCATGTATCTAAACCTAGGGACCTTGACCTGCATCCTCTGCCTCCTCCTCGAATACATCCATAATCAAATCCCTAATGGGAATATCATGTAATCCTTCCTCCTCGATAGTGGCATCCTATCTACCTCCTCCTCCACTACCACATTATAATCCTCCATCTCCTCTACTACAAACTCTCTCACCACCGCCCCCTTGCCAATGTCACTAATAATATCTTCCACTATCACTGGCCTAAAATCCACCTCCATCTGAGCTACAAGCTACTCTCCCTCTCCATCCTCTCCCTCCTCTATGATACCTTATGTGGTCCTCTTGGTGGTAGCCTTGCTCTTCCTCACCTACCCCTGTCATCCCTCCCTCTACCTCATTCACCTCTCCCTCTATCTCCCCATCCCCCACCTCCATCCCCACCATCATCTCCATATCTATCCCCATTACCACTATCTTGACCTCCTCTCCCTCATCCTCATAGCCTCCCCCACGGTCCTTTTCCCATCCTCTCCACTGGTGCTAACTAGTCTAGGTCTATGAACAATCTTGATCTATGTGTAACCCACCAAGCGCCATGCTTCGAGGTAGTCCCTAATTTGACCACATTGATCATTGTGGCCCATTGAATAGGTTGTAATCCCTCAATCTCTTGCATATCCACCTAAAAATTGACCATAGGACCCCACTGTGGGGCCTCTCACGCTAATTGCACATACTCTGCTAGGCCAACTAGAACCCCTTGTCACTTGCCAAACTATTGCAGGACCCTCTCTGGAAAGTGTCACTCAATGATATGATGCGTCAATGTTATTCATCCAATGAGATATCTAGTATGGAGATAGTAAGGAAGGTGGTATGCATCATCATAACAACCTATATAGTCCTTGTAGGGACTCCATTTGAATCCATATAGCAAGTCGATCCCATGCCTCTAATAGCCAACATCCCTACCTCGAATCTATATAACTTCCCTCCATAAATGTACACATATGGAAATCTCGGCACCAATTACCTATCAACCAGTGGTTGAAATACAAAAATGTTCTCCCATGCCCATACCACATGAGCAGGGTAGACCCTCAGTTGATGGATTTCCCATCCCTGTATGCTACATCGTGCAACTAAAAATAAAACATAGCCAAAAGGCAAGGTCCCCAAGCATAAACAGTGGCTCTATCCATCATCCCCTCCAACATATCTCCCCACCCTACTAGAAATTTGTGATTGTGTCTATCTAGGATGACCACTCCCCAAATCGTTGAGCATAGCACTACAATAAGCTTGTGGTATTTGTCCACCAGGGTGTCCCATTGGATCTCATAATCCTTGACCTGTAGCTCCACTAGATCCCAAGTCTTCAATATTAATTTAATTATCGTCAATCCTCGACTCGTATCATAGACTACCCACTCTTCATGAATAGGAAGCCGTAGGATCCAACACGCATCATCCAATTTCATTGTCACCTAACCAGTCAATAGATGGAATGAACTTGTCTCCAAGTTCCATCTCTCTACCAGTATAGTCAGCAAACCCTGGTTAGCCCACACAACAGGAATAAAAGTCACATGGTATAGTTCTAATGTAGTAAGGGTATCCCGATCCTCCACAACCAGATGATCTTATAGCACAAATAATTTTGGTCGGCTCTCTCATGTGTATATAGGTGCAAGTCTCACTTGCATTCACAAAAAGTGCATCATGTTAATCACAACACCTAAATTAGCCTATTTGACTTGTTGCATTTACCAAATTTTGCTAAAATTTGCTCAAATTCACCTATTAGTCAATTGTGTCACATTTTCATTCATATGTGACACTCTACGATTATGTTGCATTTTCACACTTGTGTCACTCTGTCATTCATTTGCAGTGCAGTTTTGTGCAGTTGTGTCATTCTATCCTAAATTTGTGTCACACCAAAACAGTTGCAATGCACAAAATGGTTGTAAGAAATCTAATCCTACGTCACATCTATGTGTTGCCACAAAACAATTACATCACTTTATGGTTGCAATGCAAGGCACCATGGTTGCGATGAACATGATAATAGTTTTGGTGCAAAAACTACACATCGGAAAGCCCTTCTTTGAGCCCTAAAATCTACCTAAAACCTACAAAATCATGAAGCAAGGTTTAGATACATATCGCCGCGCTCAATCCCTCCTCGCGCCCAAATGATCATACCCGGTATCCTTTGTGAGTAACGACTGGTACAAGAAATATTTTGACAGCAACTTTGTAACAAACCTCAAACCAGAGCTCCTAGATCTCTAAACCAAAAGTGCACAAATGACTTATTTTAACCCCCTAGGGTATATTTATAAGATAATTTAACCTAATAGGGCCCTTACCTTCATAATTGGTTGCATCAAATTTTTCCTTTGAGCATAAATATCAAGCCCTAGATCATCTTTTGAGCCTAGTTTTTCATCGCCATTGCATTCATGCCTATCAAATTAGCTTATTGACAAATTTGCCAAAATTTTGGAATTTTTTGAGATTTTTTCAAATTTCCCAAGGGGGCATCATCCTATCTAGCTTTATCCAGGGCATGTCGAGACACACTAGGGCACCTTCTGAGCTAAATTTTTCTAATTATTATTTGACACAACACTCAAAATCATATTGTATCAAAGAAAGGCAAAATGCAGACACTAAAAAATGTCTCGAGCCTATAAACAACATTTTATCACTAATTTACCTTCTTTCTTGCATAATTAAATAATTTTTATTATTTAATTATTTCCTAAGGTCATATTCTTCTATTAATTAAATATTTTTTAATTATTTAATTAATTCACCTTATCTTTATTCCTCTTTCGATTAATCTAAATAAATGCCAAGTTTATTTAAATTACTTCACTAATTATCCTTTTTCCTTCTACAATTCAATAAATTATTATTTATTTAATTATTTATTTCTATTTTCCCATATAATTAAATAGTTATTTTAATTATTTAATTATTCATTAGCTTTTTCCTTCCATAGTTAAATAAATTCTATTTGTTTAATTATTTATCATTTTCTTACCTCTATAATTAAATAATTGTTTTAATTATTTAATTATTTATCATTTTCCTTCCATCTTTTATTAAATAATTATTTAATATTTCACATCCCACCTTTCTTCTATATTAAATAATTATTTTTAACTATTTAATTATTTATTTTCCCTCTTCTGAATTAAATAGTTCCTATTATTATTTAATTTATTCCTTCTTAGCCAAACCTTAAATCTCAACTAATTTCTTGACTTTTGGTCCATCCTTCCCATCCTTATCTCCTTTTCCTCTCAATTAATCTCATCCATTGATCATCATGTCTTATCATCTAATCCTCACCCTTCGTTTGAATTGGGATTTCTATAAAAGCAATTCATCACCTTCATTCCAACCTTAACCACAATCTTTGAAGTTTTGCTATCTTGAGATCTAGCTATCTTGTATCAACATCAAGCTCATCAAATATCATGTATACTACAAATCTAAAATAAACAAAGAAAAATGGAGAAGAGCAATGGAGATGAATCAACTATGGCATAAAGATTGAGGTTTTATTGCTTTATTATTTGGATTTCTATTGTCATTTGTACTTCATTGTTGGATTAGGGTCTTTATTAGCTTGAATTAGATAGTTTTGTGGTTTCTATCATTGATTCATGCTCTTTCCCGAATTCTACCCTTATATGTAGAATCATTAATGGAAAATGTATGGTCATGCTGAACAAGAATGATGGGAGCCTAAATCAATGACTCTACATAAGGAATCATTGAAGGTGAAGATACAACAACTATCTCTGGTGGAGAAGAAGGAGCATCTAAAGAAACCTCATCATCCTCATGTGAAGATTCAAAGTATTATAAATCCTCAAACTCTCGTATCGTAGCATAGTCATAGGGTATCCTCTCTGAAAAATGAAGAGGCACAAGACAATCTGAAACATGATCATTTGGGAATGGTTGAGTATCAGTATCTCCATATATCTCTCAAACTTTAGTGCAAAGAGTATTAGGACACTCAAAATGATCAATAGCATTCAAAATGTCATCATCAACATGCATTGCAATAAATCCTAAGACATGATCCCTTTTGTAATTCCAACCAAATTTCCTACTAGTTGTACTAGGAGGGGGAACAATATCATACAAATGTGGTGAAAAATGAAGCCATTGGATATGTTTTGTGATGCCATCTCTCCATTGTTTATAGTTTCCCCTTTTCAACATAATCAGAGAAGGATGAAATTAAAACCCCATAATGAACTATGATAAATCTCCAAATTTACAAAGACATTAACCTTCAATAGCAATTAGAAACCCCCAAATATAATGTAAATGGTAAATGAAGCCTTACCACACTGATAGAACCTCTCTTGAGGTCAGAATGTCCAATTAATCAGTCACAATGCCAAATGTGAAAAATACTAAATAGATTATACTCGAGGCTAAATTTGGAAAAAGCGTATGTGCACAATGAAAGAGCTCTTTAATACCTTTCTGATGCCGCAAAAATCACAAAAAATGGAGATCCAGGTAAGAAGTTATGAGCTTGGAGGTCCAAATGGGGGATTTGAATTTAGTTGCCAATAAAATGTACCTACAGAAAAATATGGAAAAATGGTTAGCACCATTGTGAAGTACACAGAACCATCTTTTCATCGATATCCTAGCAAAACATTATTAAAAAATGAAAAAAATAGCATGTTTAAGGGCTTTGGGGGCAAGTCCCCTAACTCCCTAGTAAGATAAATTACTAGGTACAAGACATTTATTCACACCAACAATTATGATAGTAGTATTGAGAGTAATCGTGTAATCAACCTACTAGTTTATTATCTAGAAAAATACTCATTATTTTTAAACATTTGATACTAAAGTACTTGAAAAATATAGCAACACAGGGTAAAATATTTATTAATTTACAATGTACCAAGTTATTTTTCATTTCCACTCAGATGCCTTTTATAAAAATAAGAACATCAACAAGTTTAACTATGAATATAACATCTTTCCATTATATCAATAGTACATATCTTTTCATCAAGAGTTACTAACAATGACTAGCCATAAGGCTTAAATACTAAAACCAACACAACCTTACATTAAAGAAATTTGTAGAAGATGTCAATCAACTATGGTTAAATCCTAACTCAACGTTATGAAAACTACATTTTTTCTCCTAAATAAAATGCAAGAATAAGGCCAATAGCTTGTGGTTCATAATAAACTATTTAAAAAGAAAATTAAACCATATTACAAATGCCTTCAATATTAAAATTATTTTTAATGGCTGAACAAAATGCGACCTAGACATTCAAAATATCTAAATCATGAAGCAATATAGAATAATAGATATTTTCATTTCAACATATTAATTTTTTGTAATATCATACTTTTGTGAATAAGGTTATGAATCATACCTAAATCTTGCAACTTGAACAACCTCCTTACCAAAACATTTTCTAGTCCTTCCCTCTCTGTCGACCTCCTTTTCTTCTTTTTCTTGTCTCCTCTTTCTTTTTCCTAAAGTCCTAGTTATTTTTCCTTTTTCCTTTCCATATATATATATATATATACATTTTCTTTTCACACAAAAATGAGTAAATCCAACTTAGAAAGGATATTTTTCTTACATAAAAATAATATGGATTTTTTGCTAACAATAACATGCTTACCTTTTCAAAATATATTTTCTAATGAAAAAATACTCGAGACTACAATTAGAAAGAGATTTATACCATGTTTCAAATCATGCAACTCAAAATAAAATAACAACCAAATACACCACAGTCAAGCAACTCAAAGAAGATCTTCACAATCATTGCAAACAACATTAAATAATGTGAGTGTGTGTATGTGTTCTCAAAATTATGGCGATCCTATTATTTCCTTCCAAATTTGCTTCCCTCTCTCTGATGATGCTCTCCCTCCTCATTCAAGAGGGGAACAAATATCTCTTGCATCCACCTCATCAAATGAATGAGGTAGTTATTCTACAAAAACATATCACTAAATCATAATATAAATCATTATTAACATCACATGCCAATAAATTTAACATGTATACCAATTAAAAACAATATCATAATGATATAAGGTTAAATCATCAGCATAGATCATAATTGTTCATAAAAAACTTGTCGTCATATCAAAATATAGAACAAAATATAAATAACCTACATGGCTCAAAAATGGGATGTGATGATCCACATACTTCCAATCTGTCCATAATTTATCTTGAGCTCAACTACAAACATGTACAATAAGAGGTGCTTGGGCACTCAACCTCTTATAGCTCAAATGGAGATATAAGGGAAGAAAGGTATTAGATTATTTCCTCTATATTTGCGTCTATTTTTTTTATTTCTTTACCTCCTTTTTTGTTCACATTTTGGTATGCCTAGTGGGACCCCATGTCCCAAATCTAATCACTTATTTGAGTATTTTGATAGGGTTGTATTCTTGGGTTATAGGTTCATGCATCTACCCTATACATGTCAAATTTTTTTCATGTTGTGTTGCCTCCAATTATAGTTGACACCTCTACTCTATGAATTGGGAGTGGCCCAACTTGACAATTCTTATTTGGTTTTCACATTCTTTGATCATTCTTCTATCATTTATCATTTATTCCAAAAAAAAGTATAACTCTTTGGTTGACTTATTATTTTTAAAATTTTGTTACATAGTAACCTATTTTTATTATAGGTTTAACCTCCTTTATTTATCCATATGTCATCTTGATGTCTACACTTTCCCTTGTGTCATCTTTACTTTAGCAGGTCATTTTTTCCTTATGGATTTTTTCCCTTTATCTGAGCCTAAAACCCCATTTTTTATTATTTCTCAATCTTTTCTTTTTGGGTTTTGTTTAGGAATTGATAGTGCCATTATTTTTTATTTGAGTTCTTTATTTTTGCAATAACCCATATTTGGTAGGTTAAGACTTAGGTTCTTTATGAAGGGAACACAATCTACTAAGGGGGGTGAATCAGTAGATCAAATTTATTTACAAATCTTTACTTAAACACATATGTTAGATCATGAATCTTGAATCAAAACTACTACTAATAAACAAACATCAACATAAGCACACATCCACACATGAGAACACCAAATATACGTGGAAACCCAAGATGGAAAAATCCACAATGAGAACAACTACTTGGATCTACTATCCAAATCGAACCTCGCAAAGAACAAATATAATAAGGGAATTGCAATATAAAGTAGGAACCAACCTACCAAAGACATCAATCCCCAATTGTATCAGTAGGCACCAACCTACAAGAGACACCAATCTCCAGTACAAAGATCTAAGCACCAACTCAGTCAGTAGAAAACCAATCCTACTAGATTACAAAGATAAAACTTGTGGATTCACCAATGTTGATTACTCAACTTACAAATAGTTTGAACTTGATTTAGATAATCGACTACACTCCTTAATATCTTTTGATGATGGTGTATAATGATTGAGATGCTTCACATTAAATAACACTTGCTCACACACTTGTATATTCACTTACCAACTTCTCTTTAATCATTCATATACTTCACATTATACATTTGCACAAATGTATGATGATTATATACAAGACATCACATTAACATTACTCCATGTCGGCCAAGGATCTATAATTAACCGAGATGATATAAGGTTGGATTAAATTCAAATTACATGAAATACATAATAGATCAATCCTAAATAAATTATTTTTCACTAAAATAAAATGATGTCATATCTTAATTTGGACCTATTTTACCACCACACCCTAACTTTGAATGTTGTATGCTACTAGTCATTGTTGCACAGTTCTGCAACACCAACACGTTGATAGGCAGGAACAAATAAATTTATATCACTTCAAACTTTCAATATGATGCACCTTCATTACAATAACTCTAGAATATAATAGAACATGTGTAGAAATACTCTCCATTCAAACTATAGAGCCAAACTTGTTGTCAGGAAAAAAATACTTAACATATTTGCATTGCCAGAGAAATTTCTCTACCCTAAAACATTTTAGATAAGACTTCCATATCACCTCTACCACCTTGAATTGATGTAGTATTATACTACAGACACTCCTCAAACTTTTTTATCAATATAGATAGCAATATATAATTCCACATCAACTCAAAATTCTATGACAATATAATTAAATTTAATTCTCACTGATCTTCTAATCATCATCCCTAGACAACAATAAACTCCTTTGACATCAATGACAACCTATTTTCAATAATCTCCCCCTTTTTCATTGATGGTAAACAATGTTGGCCACACAAAAAGACATATTTGATATTGTCTGGATCAGGAAACCACATCATTTTGAGTTCCATTTCTCCCCTCGGAGGATATAACATTTAGAGCTCCATTTCTCCCCCTTTGACATCAATGCTAAAGGTCAACTATAAAATTTTGTTCAAGCATCTTCATCAATATTCCCAACATGTTGTAAAATCCAGAAACTTGATTCTCAAATAGACTCCTTTTGAGTCCATACCACACTACTTTTGAAAACATTCCACAAAACAACCAATCCTTCTTGTGGCAGGGAGTTAACACTCCCTCTAAACCTATACCATACTGGACTACTTTTGAAATTCTTCGCAAGACCACCAAGCCTTCTTGTATTAGGGAGACAAAGCTCTCCCTTAACCTATACTCCCTCTTTATTAAAGAAGAGGGAGCAACAACTCCTAGCTTCTTTAAGAGAAACTCAAAAGTCTCCTTAGGAAGCAATTTTATGAAAATGTCTACTACTTGCTCCTTGGTTTCAACATATTCCAACTTCACTTCCTTTTATACAACCTTCTCCCTCATAAAATGATAATGAATGCAATATTATTGTCCTTGAATGCATTACCTAATTCTTTGAAATGTTTATGTCACTAGCATTATCATTAAGAATGAAAATGGGTTCTATTGTCACATGAAATTGCACCTTGTTGAACATGAATTTTAGCATTCAAATGACACAATGGAAATGACCTCAAGGTGTGTTACCTTGCACGAATGAGGTTGAGTCTCCAGACAAGGCCAACTTCCTCTTTCAATCCAAGTGCAATGTGTTGGTCCAACCCGACACATGAAAACTTACCACTACCCTACTCTAATAGCCACATGGGAAAAGGGTTAGAAGGAATGTGTGAAGGGGAAATGGAGGTGATACACCAAGATGGAAAGGTTGTTTATTCTTGAGCAAGGCTGCTCAACACATCGTTAAAGAGGGACCAAGGGACTTACACAACTCTTTGTTTGGTCAATTCCCAGAGGAATACAAGAAGTTTAGGGTTTAACAACTTGCTAGAAGGAAAGGGAGGTTTCTCAAAACAAACAATAAAAAGCTGAGAAGAGGCAAGTTTGCTTGATTTCATTAATGTAGAGGCAAAATACAATCTTTACAATCACAGATATGCAAAATACATGTCTACCATTAGGGCATGGATCCATTAGGAAACTCAATAAAATAGCAATAAATGAGCATGGGAACCCATGAAATCCACTTGCAAAAGTCAGCAGAGCAATAAATGTCATCTTTGAAGTCCAAAAATTGAAACAAGCCACTCAAAAGTTGGATCAAGCATTATTGGTGTCACCCAAAAACACATCAAATCCACTGAAAGGTTGGGGCATCGATCCCAAAAGAAAACATTTTATATGCATTAAATGTTCTAGAGCCACAAAAAAGATCACCTTCATCAGGGATCAGGCATTGAGCTTGCTTCATAATTTTTGCACATCTTGGCATCATACTGTCAGAGATCAAGTTTCGAGAGTTCACCATACCACATACAAAAAGAAAAGAAGAGAGGAGGCCAATGGAGTGAATCATGAAGTCTAGAAGGATAACCCTTTTTTATCTTTGAAGGTCGAGGATGAGGCTTACACCTTATCATAGAGATGAAAGGGATAAAAGGGAAGACCGAAGGCCGAAGTCTGAAAGGAGCCATTGGGGGTCAAAGAGAAGAGTTGCCTCTTACCAAAGAAAGATAAGAGGTAAAGGATAAGGCCAAACCCTGACGTCTGAAAACTCAACACTTAGCCAAATTTTTAAAGGAAAGAAAGAGAGAAGGAAGAAAGGTGGAAGAGGAAAGTCTGATCTCCAAAATTCAAAGATAATATTTCGGGGATCAGGGATTAGGAGGAAGGCTTACACCTTATGTTGAAATATGGAAAGCAATAAGAGGGAAGACCGAACCCAAAAGTCCAACAAACCAAGACTTATACAAATCTTGAAAAGCATTTAATCGAGCTTCAGTGATCGGGGGTAAGGATTAAGGCTTACCAAACGAAAGCGGTAAGGGTTAAAGGGTAAGGCTAATGGTCAAAACTTGAAACACTTAGAAGAAATGAAAGGCAAAGAAGAAGGAGTGGGAGCAATGAAAAAGACATGCGAGTAGAGAGGTAAGTGAAAACCCAAAAGCTCAAAAATATAGGACTTAGCTAATTTAGGACCCTTCAAGGATAATTCAAGCAAGGTGGCGCATGTAGGATCTCTCAGATTAGTTATCAATGGTGGTTCATCAAAGGGTGGCATGAAATGACAACATTTATGGTGATTTCTATGGGGTGAGTGGCTGCTAATCATGGAATCCAAAGGCCTTATCGATCCACTGGGCATAGATTCATGAAGGAAAAAATTCAATAGATGGGCATCCTTAAAGCCAAACAAAACATGTGCAGGCTACACTTGGAGAAAAGCATGAAAACTAGGAACATGCATTCCCTTAAGGAGAATGCAAGGTGTGCAAGAGCACTTCAAGGAAAAAAAAAATCTATAATATGTACACTCAACTAACAGAAAGAAAAAGATGGAAGTTTTCTTCTATCAAAGATGAACCTTTTGAAGGAGTTGATCTTGCTTAGACCATAGTTATAAACTTCACCAAACTGCAACCACTGAAAACTACTTCTAGCATGCATGGGATTGCACAGAATGCCTACAAGGTGAAGGATCGCCTCACTATAAAATCTTCCATTACAGGGGAACCATATGATGCAAGTGTCAAATTCATCTAACACTTATGCCTCAGGTGAACATACATTAGCAAGGGTGAACTTTATTGAAGATAGGTCAGCACCCAAGAGAAAAAAATTTGTAGAGGCAAGAGAACTCACCTCACAAAAAGATAGGCCAATGCCATCACCGTTAACCTCCTCAATGCATAAAGTGAAACCAAAAGGGAAACTTTCCAGCTCACACAATGATGCAAAATATGCCAAACCAGTTTTTTGATCTGCACAAGGAAACTCTTCTTCATGCACCTCAAATGAAAAGCTTTGAAGCTTAGGCATACTATCAAATTGAGCAGTAGGAGCATCACTCTCCCAAAAGATGCGTGGCTATTCAATTAATACTAAAATACTTGCATTGATGCACACTTCATCAACACAAAACTCATATTTTTGAGACACTTTCAGTGAAGAACTGAATTATTCAGGTTGCCAATTTGTTTTGATTTTTTCTTGGCAACTGGTTGCAACAAAATCAGACTCTTGGCATGTAATGGCCACCACATCCTCTTTTGTTTCCTCACTCTTAAGTTGCTGCCCTCTTTGACCCTCTTTTGGCGGGGAAGGATTGGCATCCAAGCTTGAACAAAAAGCTTCTAAATCATCCCAAAATAGGTCCTCCACCTCAGAACTATAGACCTTATTAGATAAGGGAGCTTCCTCCACTATAACAAGGGCTAAACACGCATGTTATTACTGCTCCAAAGCATGGATTTTTCATCATCCATCAATTCGGGACCAAGCTGCTCAGAGGCTTCTTTTGATGTAGGTATATGTGATCTATCCTCCTCATCTTCAAAAAAATAAGGGAGGGCATCATTTAGAGGACAGATTCCTCTGCTGCATCAATTTTGTCTACCTTTTAGTGTCTTGTTACTGCAATTGGTCATCTTTAATTGTTTCTTGCAATAGACGAAGACACTCATTTTTAAGAGAATGTGAAAGTTCCTCAAGAACAACCTCTTCAATCCTAGCTTGAAACTGTTCCTTCCTCTGTTCCTCTAACCAACTAGCCTTCCAAACCAAAGGTCTACCCTTGAAAAGTGAAATAATATTAGGGCAACCAAAACAGTCAAAAAGGCACTGAAAATCTTGTTAAATCTCTAGAAGGGGTTGCTCAATAGGAGAAAAAGGTTGAGCCTCCTCAAGGATGGGTTCTTCTGAGGAATTGATGCTCTCAAAACTTGGGATCTTGAACATAGGAGATTTTCTTGCTGGCACAAGAGGTTGAAAATGAGTTTCAAGAGGCTGATTAGGATTCTTTAAACTAAAAATTTTGTGCTTGCAAATCTCTTCCACAATAGGTTGTTCTAGAACAAAATGAGGGCTAATATAAGTTTTAAGAGGTTTTTTAGGGTTCTTAAAACTTACAAACTTATGCTTTCTTACCTCCTCCTTAGTAGGCTATTTCAAAATTGGTGGAGGTGTTTGTTTGAAACTAGGTACATAAGGGGCTAACTAAGTCTCAAGCATTTGTGCTAGAGCAAGGGAAAGCCTAAGTTGCTCTTTCCTAGCAACAACATCTTTTATTGTAGACTCCTCTTGTTTCCTTCATTGTACCTCCAACTGTTGTTCATACCTCCATTAGGCTTCTACATTTTGTTGTTGTGTATAGTGAGCTTGATGAGAAAGCTCATCTTGATGTGGGAAATAACCTTGTTTCCCTTGATAAGCTTGATTATCCCACTCTCCTAATGTAGATCAATATCTTATTGCTCCTTAATCTTAATTAGCTATCTATGGAGATCCCTCATCATGGACATGAGTTCACTCATATTTTGGGGTTGAAAGGAAGAACAAGGAGCCTCCTGGGATTGTTGATAGGAATGTGTAGATGTCCAAGAAGACTAAGTAGGGTGTGGGTGATAAGCATTTTGATAAAATTGAGAACCCATAATAACAAGCCTTTGTGAAGTGGAATGGGAGGCATAACTAGCTTGATATGGCCAACGGGGAGGAGAAAAGTTGGAATTTTCATGGTATGAGGGAGTATACATATAGTTTCCATTAAAATTTGATATTTTTATGCATAGGGAAAGCTTTGAAAATTAAAAAATAAGAGAAAAGGACTTCCCAACCAAATATTTTGGGTACATACTAATAGAGTCACCCAAAAATGGATATTGCAAAGTCAACAGGTGCTTGTAGAATTGCCTCCAAAGGCTAAAATGTTGAATAAGGCACAACTTCCTCAATAGAATGAAATAAAACCATCACTACTTGAACCAGTAGATATGAATGGAGTCACCATGGTGTTAGAAGGAATGCCTCAAAAGGAAATATGCACTGGAGAAAACACCAAACTCTTCAACGGAGAGAAAGTAGTTCCATCAAGCGTGCCAAAAACTATTGTCACATGAAATTACACCATGTTGGACACGAAGTTCAGCATTCCAATGACACAATGGAAATTACCTCAATGTGTGGTACCTTGCATGAATGAGTTTGAGTCTCTGGAGAAGTTTGGTTTCCTCTTTCAATCCAAGTGCAATGTGTTGGTCCAACCCAACACATGAAAACCTACCACTACCCTACTCCAATAGCCATAGAGGAAAAGGGTTAGAAGGAATACATGAAGGGTAAATAGAGGTGATGCACTAAGATGGAAAGGTCATTTCTTTCTAACCAAGGTTTCTTAGTACATCAATGAAGAGGGACCAGGGGACTCACATAGCTCTTTGTTTGGTTGATTCCTAGAGGCATACAAGAATGTTAGGTTTTGACAAGTTACTGGAAAGAAAGTTAGGTTTCTCAAAACAACAACTATAAACAATTTAACTCAAACATGCATGCATGAAAAGAGAAACAAACACTTAGATATGAAGGCAATGAACTTACACAAACATAAAAAATTGAGAAGAGGCAAGCTTGCTCGATTTCATTAATGTAGAGGCAAAAGCTAATCTTTACAATCGTAGAGATGCAAAATACATGTCTACCAAAGAAAAAACCCAAAGGAGCAAAAAGAAGAACCCTTGAAATGAATACATTTCTTGCCTTTATAGCTCAAACATAACTTAGAACCAAAAACTAAACCTTAACCCTAAGTAGGGTTAACAATAAAGTTTGTGCATTAAAGGAAGAAGCCCTCTCGTGAAAATTAGGATTAGGGCATAGATTTGTCAAGAAAGTCAACAAATGACAATAAATGAGAATGGGTGCACATGAAATCCACTTGTAGAAGTTAAGAGAGCAATAAATGTCATCCTTGAAGTCTAGAAATTGAAACAAGCCACTCAAAATTGGATCAAGCATTAATGGCATCACCTAGAAAACACGTCAAATCCACTAAAATGTTAGGGTGTCGATCCCAAAATAAATATGTTGATATGCATTAAATGGTTTGGAGCGATGAAAAAGAGCACCTTAGTCAGGGATTGAGCATTGGTCCTGCTTCATAATTTATACACATCTTAGTATCAAACCATCAGAGATGGGCTTTGAGAGTTCACCATACCGCATACCAGAAGAAAAGAAGAGAGGAGGTCAAAGGAGTGAATTGTGAAGTCTGGAAGGATAACCCTTTTTGGGCTTCAAAGATCAAGGATGAGGCTTATGCCTTATCGCAAAGTTGAAAGAGGTAAAAGTGAAGACTGAAGGTCGAAGTCCAAAAGGAGCCATTGAGGGTCGAAGAGAAGAGTTACCTCTTGCCAAAGAAAGGTAAGAGGTAAAGAAGAAGGTTGAAGCCCGACGTTTGAAAACTCAACACTTAGCCACATTTTTGAAGGAAGGAAAGAAATTGAGAATTAAGAAAGGCAAAAGAGGAAAGTTTGATGTCCAAAAGCAAAAGATGAGATTTCAGGGTTCAGGGATTGGAAGAAAGGCTTATGCCTTACGTTGAAAGATGGAAAGCGATAAGAGGGAAGACCAAACCCTGAATTCTGATAAACCAATACTTCAAAAAATCTTGAAAAGTATTTAATCGGGCTTCAGTGATTGCGAGTAAGGATTAAGGCTTACCAAAGGGAAGTTGTAACAATTAAAGCATAAAGTTGATAGATGAAACCTGAAACACTTACAAAAAATAGAAGGAAAAGAAGAAGGAGCAGGAGTGATGAAGAAGGCATGCGAGTAGAAAGGTAAGAAAAAACTTGAAAGGCTGAAAATATAGGACTTAGTCAATTTAGGACCCTTCAAGGAGAGTTCATGCAAGATGGCCCATGTAGGATCTCTCAGATTGGTTATCAATTATGGGTCATCAAAGGGTGGCATGAAATGTCAACAGGTTCATCAAACTCAATCTTCATCTCCTTCAAATTCTGCTTCATCCATAATACTTGAGTGCAACATGAAGTTTCCACAATATATTTTTCGTCTACTTTAGATAAAGAAACATAATATTTTTTCTTGCTTAACCATGATATAGGACTGTCACCAAGAAATAATACTCCACCACTTGTACATTTTTGGTCATCTATGCTTCTTGCCCAATCTATATTTTTGTATGCAGTCAGAGTGAAATTTTCACTCTTCGGATACCATAAACCAAAATCCATTATAACCTTCAAATATCTGAATATCCTCTTCGCTACTTTGGCATGAGTCTCCTTAGGTGCTTCCTAAAATATGGCTACCATTCCAACTACTTGCATTATGTTTGGTCTAGATACAGTCACATACAACAAAGTACCAATCATGGACCTTACAAGGTCTAGTATCTTAGAGCAAATTCATCATCCTTACTCAACTTACATCTGGTAACTATAGGTGTGCATACTGGTTTACATTCTTCCATCTTGAACTTGCTCAACATTTTCTTTATGTACTTATTTTGAGAAATGAATATGCCTTTGTCTGATTGAGAAATTTGTAAGACAAGAAAGAAAGATAATTCACTAAGCATAAACATTTCAAACTCACTTTGCATTACGTTCCAGAATTCCTTACACATGTCATCATTATTTCCACCAAAGATAATGTCATCAACATAGACAACAACAATCAATAACTTATCGCCTTCTATTTAAGTCTTCAAATTGCTATCTGCACTACTTCTCTGGAATCCTTACTGTTGTAGATACTTGTCCAACTTGGAATACCAAGCTCTAGGAGCATGTTTGAGTCCATAAATTTCCTTCTTCAATCTACACACAAAATTCAGATTATCTGAGCATTGAAAGCCTTCAGGTTGCTCAATGTACACTTCCTCTTCTAATTGTCCATTCAAGAATGCAAACTTCACAGCCATCTAATACACTTTGAAATTATTGAATGCTAACAAAGAAAACACATTTGGATTGTTTCTATTATTGCTACCAGAGAAAATGTCTCCTCAAAATCAATTCCTTCAACCAGAGCATATCTTGTACACACAAGTCTAGCCTTGTTCTGGATCACTCCTCCATCTTCATTTAGCTTGTTTCTAAAAACCCACTTAGTACCAATGACATTCTTACCTTTGGGTCTTGGGACTAGCTCCCTAGTTTCATTTTTCTTTATTTGAGATAACTCTTTGCTTTCCTCTAAATATGAACTTGGTTCAATCTTTGATAATAGGACAAAATGTACCTGTTCATTTTTTCTTTCAATTCTTCTTTGGAACTGAACTACACTATTATTATCTCCTATAATACGATCTTCAAAATGATTTTTCTGCACATAACTTGCCAACGTCTTTGTAATATATTTTCTCAAAATCAACTGCTAAGTCTTCATCATTGTTACAAATTGGATCTTCATAATCTTCTACTTCTAGAGTGTTAGTAGATTGAATTGTATCATTAATTATCACATTTGAAATTTCCACAATCGTCTTCATCCTCTTGTTGTAATATCTATATGCCTTGTTGGTCATAGAATAATCAAGAATAATACCTTCATAAGATCTAGTATTTGCTTCCAAATATCTTGAGATGTTTGACTGAAGTCGGTCTTCCTCTCCATAACTCATATGGTGTTTTATCAAACTTAGGTCTGATTTGAGCTTTGTTAAGAATATATACTACAATATGAACTACTTCTAATACACATCTGGTAAACCTGCTTGATTCAACATTATTTTGGTCATCTCTTGTACAATCTGGTTCTTTCTTTCTATAACTGCATCTTTTTATGAAGTCATGGGAGCAATAAATTTCCTCCATATGCCATGCTCTTCATAGAATACATAATATCATTTATAAGTGAACTCTCCACCTATGTCTAATCTCAAAACATTGATTGTCCTTCTGATTTCATTCTCAACTAATGACTTGAATGCTTTAAAATTTTCAAATGCTTCTAATTTTTATTTTAGACAAGTAATCCAAGTCATTCTAGTGTAATAATCAATGAGCATCATAAAATACATGTCACCCTATAGACTCTTTGTCCTCATTGGTCCACATAAATTTGTATGGATCAAATCCAATGGCTTTGATGTGGAATATTCCTTAGTAGGAAATCTAGACTTTATCTGTTTTCCCTCATGACACATTTTATAACTTGTAGACTGAGCTTTCTTGATCTTTTACATGTCTCAAACCATTCCTTTTGAGTTGATCTTCGCAATGTCATCAAAATTGATGTGTCCTAATCTTCTATGTCAGATCCAACTTTCTTCTCTCTGAATAGTAAGACATTTTTTTCCATTCAACTCACTGAAATGATATATATCACTATCAACCCTGCTTCCTTCCACAATCAATTCTTTGGTACCAAATTTTTGTATCTCACAACCTTTATCACTAAAATAAATTTGGCAACCTTTATCATACATTTGACTGACACTCAAAAGATTATTCTTTAATCCTTCAACATACAAAACATCATGAGTTTTTTTCCTACCATCATCAAGACTCAAACTACCCTTATCGATAATCTTGCCAATAGAATTTTTTCCAATGGTTATAGATCCTTTATCAAACTTCTTGAAATTCATGAACTTACTTTTTTTTCCGGTCATGTGACTTTAACACTTTCTATCTATAATCCATAGATTCTTCTCCTTTTGAGCATGTAGAGAAATCTAAGATATCATATATTTATCTGATCTTTTCTCTTCTAGTATCTTCTTCCAAACTTTATCTGATTCTTGAATCCAAAATTCTAACCCTTTTCTTCTTATTCCCATAGTGGAGGACTCACAAAATTGCTTCTACAATTTGTAGCAATATGTCCAAAAATTTTGCACTTGTGACAAATGATATTGAAATTGTAAAAAGGTGCAAATACATTACTACTAACAAAGTTATTTCTTTTTACTAGAGCTCTTCTACAATCCATAGCCTTATGACCAAAATGATTGCAATTAAAGCAATAACTAGGAAAAGAATGATTAAACCTAGTATTGTACCCTTGTCCTCTTGAAGATTTCCTTCTAGAACTTTGATTCTTCCTTTGCACTTGGATGAAACCATCATTATTCACTTTTTATCATTTGTTGTTGCACTTTGTTCAAACTTTGAACTTCTGGAACCAATCTCTTCCAGATTCTCCTTCGTAGGCTTCACTAGTTGCTTTCTCACCTTATTCTTTGGTTCATCAAAACCAATACCGATTTTGATATGCGATGATCTTTGACTATCAATGATCTTATCCAAGATCTTAGTGCTCTTCCCAAACTTCATCTTTAGTTGATGATTTACTTTGTCAAGTTCTTTCCTTAGTGATACAACTTCTACTTCAAGCTTCTCACAGTCCTTGTATTTTGATAGTGTCCTTTCAATCAAAAATTCTTCAATCCTATTTACTTCTTCTACTTGGACCTTCAAATCAATTATCATCTTTTCTACACTCTCAAGCTTTTGAGATAAATTTTCTTTAGCCTTTACTTCTTCAAAAAATATTTTCTTCAATCTCTTGATCTCCTTTCCGGAACAGAGTAACTCTTCCACAAAATCTACTTCTTTATCATCATTTCTGAAATTCATCTCTATAGTATCTATAGTAGTTTTCATGGCCATGAACACATGCTTCTCTCTTTCATATCCAAAGATATATTCATCCTTTTCATCAATAGAGTAGCCTTCCTCATTAATGAAGAAGCTTTTTTGTTTCCTTTGAACTTTATTCCCTTTCTGATATGATTTATTTCCATACTTTTGCTCAACATTGTTAGAGTCCTTATAGGGACACAACCATAAAATTTCCTACTTCACCACAATTAAAACATTT
The DNA here is from genome assembly GCA_007115665.2 of Sequoiadendron giganteum. Lineage (NCBI taxonomy): Eukaryota > Viridiplantae > Streptophyta > Pinopsida > Cupressales > Cupressaceae > Sequoiadendron > Sequoiadendron giganteum. Next base: position 504,525,910 of record CM021108.1, on the reverse strand, counting down.
GAAAGGTAACTTACCTTTGTACTTTCCAGAACCTCTCTGCAACTTCCTGGCAAAGTTTTCTTCCTCCAAATCTAATCCAACATTAGAATCTAGATCAACTTGCTTCTTAGATGCTCTGAATGTCTTATCTTTCCTTATAGATTTTTCACCATCAAAACTCATTTCATAGGCAGTCAAATTTCCATGTAGTTCAACCATATTTAAAGAATTTCGATCTTTAGCTTCTTCAACAACATAAAATTTAGAATCAAATATTCTAGGAAGATATCTAAGTACCTTTTTCATGATCATGCTTTCTTTCAATTCCTCACCAAGACCTTTGATAGAGTTGACAACTTCATTAACCTAGAGCAAGAATGTGGCAATTTTTTCTTCTTCCTTCATTTTTCAGACCTTCAAACTAAGCTCTATGAGTTTGAATCTTTTGTTTTTTAACATTGTCATCACCTTCATATATGGTGTGCAATTTATCCCATACTTCCTTAGATGTCCTACACTACATGACCTTCATAAAGTTAGAGTTAGATAATCCACATAATATAGCATTCATTGCCTTAGCATTATTTTCACAAGCCTTATTTTTGGCCTAATCCCTTCGAGTATTTTCAAGAATCTCATAACCATCTGCAACTGATTGCCAAATTTCAAGACCTAGGGCCATCAAGTATGCTTTCATCCTTACTTTCTAGAATGCATAATTAGATCCATCAAAGAGTGGTGCCTTGTTTGCAAACAATCCTTCTCAAGACACTGAATGTTCCATCTTGAATCTACTTCAAGCTATTAAGTTTATTCAATGGAACTTGGCTCTAATACCAATTGAAGGGCACACAATCTACTGAGAGGGGTGAATTAGTAGATCAAATGTATTTACAACTCTTTACTTCACATATATGTTAGATCATGAATCTTGAATCAAAACTACTACTAGTAAATAAACAACATAAGCACACATCCACACATGAGAACACTAGATATACGTGGAAACCCAATGTGGGAAAAACCACTGTGAGATAACTGCTTGGATTTACTATCCAAATTGAGCCTCAAAAAGCATGAATATAATAAGGGAATTACAATATGAAGTAGGTACCAACCTACTGGAGACACCAATCCCCAATTGTATCAGTAGGCACCAACCTACAAGAGACACCAATCTCCAATATAAAGATTTGAGCACCAAGTCAGTGAGTAGAACACCAATCCTATTAGATTACAAAGATAAATCTTGAGGATTCACCAATGTTGATTACTCAGCTTAAAAAAATAGTTTAAACTTGATTCAGACACTCGACTACACTCCTTAATATCTTCTTATGATGGAACACAATGATTGAGATAGTTCACATTGAATAACACTTGCTTGCACACTTGTATATTCACTTACCACCTTCTCTTCAATTATTCATATACTTCACATTATGCATTTGCACAAATGTATGATGATTATATACAAGACATCACATTAACATTACTCCATGTTGGTCAGGGATCCATAATTCACCAGGATGACATAAGGTGGACCTAAATTAAAATTACATGAAAAGGTTGGTCCTAAATCAAATTAGCTGCCACCAAAAGAACATGATGTCATGCACTTCCACAAGAACCTTAACTTGGAGCTATTTTACCACCACACACTAAATTTGAATACCACACGCATCTACTAGCCATTTCTGTACAATTTCGCAACACCAACAGGTTGACAAATAGGCACAAAGAACCTTCTATCACTTCAAAAAAAAACTTGATGCACCTCCATTACAAAAACTCTAGAATATGATAGAACATGTGTAGAATACTCCCCATTCAAACTGCAGAGCCAAACTCACCTTCAGGAAAGAATACTAAACATAATTGTATTGCCAAAGAAATTTCTCTACCCTAAAACATTTTGGATCAAACTTTTGAATCACCTGTCACCATGAACTGATGTAGTATAATACTACAGAAACTCCTCGACTTCTTTTCTCAATATAAATAGCATTATATACTTATACATCAACTCAAAATGATATGACAATACAATTACATTTAATTCTCACTAATCTTTTGATCGTCATCTTTAGACAATAATGAACTTCTTTGACAATAATGAGCTTGTTTGACATCAATGACAATATTTTCTCAAAACTCTAGGCTTGGTTTATTTTGATGCCTTCACTTCTTATTGCATAATTTATACTTTCATGGTCACATACATTGTAATGTCCCCCTTTTTATATTTTTATCTATTTTATATTTTCTTTGTATTTTTTAGTATTCTAGAAATTAAAATAATTTGGAATAGCAAAATAAACTTAAAAATAAATAACTAAATATACTTGATCAAACCCTCAAACACATCATATATCAAATCTAAACTATAATTATTATCAATTACGACTATTGGCACAAACACTAGTTCACTTGAAATATTCAAATATGAACCAAACATGCATATAAAAACCCTTAAAGTATAATTTTATTAATATGCAACTATTAGAAATTATGAGAAGGTTAGAAAAATTATTGATAATGTTATTTGGAAATTGAAACAACAATATGTGATCATTATTAATCTTCAAATAATGGTGATATGTTGGTTAGTGATGTAGAACGGATGGAATGATACAAATAAGTGGCTTATATGACTATCACAAGGTTATAAATGATAGATTTTGATCTCCAAAAATGATGCTCAAGTTGTATGACTAGAAATTAGACTTATGATGTTGGTAACCTTCTGAATTCTTCATGGATATGATTGGAAACCTGCAATTACAATCAAATTTGATCAACCTTCTAAATATTGATGGAGAAATCGCTCATGTTTGCCAAAATGGTTAAGTCCTCATATACAATGAATAATTAGATAAATCTACTCATACTTTTTTTAATTATTCTAGAAACCTCCCAAAATGATATGTCAATAAAATAGCAACATTTTTTTGTAAACCAACTTTCCCTTTCATTGGAATCTAATATGAAATCTCTAGAAATCGGTAAAAAAACACTATAATGGCACTATAGGAACATTGTAGAAAATTGAAAATTGTGACTATAATCATAACATGACCTAAATCTACCAGATCCATATGAATTTAAGCTAGATTTAGTCCATTAAGTTATAATCCCAATTAAATTATTGAAAACCATTAACCAATAAGTCGTTTAAACAACACCATAAAGAAATACATAAATGAAACCTGGCTAAATTCTTCAAACCCTATCCCATTGGGGGATTGGTGTTGCATTGATATGGAATGGCAGCCCTTTCCCAATCCCTTTGATAAAACAAGTGTCTAATCAAACTCCATTGATTAAAACCAAGATAATATTGATGAAACTATCCTAAATATGGATGAAAAAGCTAGTAATGGATGCAAAGATGAATAAAAATAGTATTCAAATGGGCAGAATAACTTTTCTTTGATAGAAGTGGATCCCTATTTCATAGATGTGAGGTCTATTTATAGGTAAAATTGTGAAACCAATGGTCAAGATTGATTAGCTTAATCAAGGGATGAAAATTAATGAGAGGATTAGGCATGGATTGAGGATTCTAATCCATGGTCAAGGTTGAAAGTTGACAAGGATCAAACAATTTAATGAATGGTCCTAATTTTCTCTCAACAAACACACTTCCTAAGAATTAGGAAGTGGTTAAGATATTTTCATTTTGAATGAGTGCACAAAAAGGAATATTCCATAGGAATATTCTCTTTTGGAGGAATGTGCAAAGGAGGAATATTCCCTTGCAAGTGCAAAGGTGAAGATAATTAGGAATTTGATAATTAAAACTAAGTTTTAATTGTGTAAATTAGAGGAATTTAGGATTATCATTAAATTATTTATTTATTTAATGAAAAAGAGGGAGGTTAAGTGATATTTAATTAAATAATTTTGCTTGTTTAATTAAATGAGAGGACATAAAGGGGTTTAAATTAAATAATTTACATTATCCAATAAACAAGATGAAACATTAGTGTGAAAGGGGATGAATTAACCTAATGAAATTATCAAATTAATAGATGAGAATGATGCATTTAATTAAATAAATAGGATTAATCATTCAAACAGTCGAAAAGAAGATGAATTTAGGACGAAACAGTGTTAGTAATCAGATTCAAGTGTGTAACATTATTCAGGGCAATTTTAAGTGTCTACATTTTGTGCCTCATTGAAGAAAGGTACCTATTACATTGGTTCAAAGATTGACGCTTTTCAGATTAATGCTGCTACTCATATCAAAAATTAAAAAATTCTTGAATTTTCGGATGCCCCAATGTTTCTCCAATGGAAGGAATTAAGTTGGTACCCTTCCCCCTCAAGAGATCGAATAAAAGAATTTAATTTTGGGTCAAGATCGTGACAAAGGTTCAAGATTAGTTCAGCTCGAAGAGGACAAATGATACTTTTTAGAAAGCTCAAATGTTTGATGTAGACAAATTCTATGATGTATAGACAATCATCGGCCATGGGTAACCTCATGTATATTTTGATATATATCGCACAGATTTGATACTTGGATAGAAATGTTACTAGAGATAGAAGAATGAGAAGAATAGGATGGATAGAAGAATGAGATGGATTAACCATTGATTTTGATATTGATTCAGAAGTCCAACAAGTCTATGATTATTTGAGACTTTATTAGATATGGTGATGAGAAAGATGATTTTCTTGTTCCAAGGATTGTGACACTTCATCATTCCTTATTTTTGATATAACACATAGACACGATGCATCGTGGTATTGATAACCGGGATGGAATTGTATCTAGTGCGATGGACTTTGAATTTGCAAATAGATAGGATAATCCTTATTCACACCTTGACATATGAAAACCTCATTGGAATGTAGTTTAGAAGTTTAGAATATTTCAGACCAAAGCATACGCAATAGTCAACAATGTATTTAAAACAACATTCCTACACACAACAAAGCAAGTATCCACCAAGATTATTTTACAAGAACATCCCACAAGAAAATAAAATGAAATATAATGATTGATGCCTCATTCCTTTCTCTCTAAATCCTTTAGACATCATCGAGAGGTCCTCAGAATGGGTCAACAAGATAAATCATAAGACAAGATTAAAATGAACAAACAGTCAATGTTGTTTATATCTCTTGCCAAAAGGTGTAATGTGTTTTGAGTATAAGTATCCAAAATGATTTCCAATGATGGTGCCTATTGTAGGAAGGATGCATCCTAGGGCATATTATCAGATGTAGGTAGTTTGATAGCTTTTTTTGAAAGGCCATTGATATAAGGTTCGATTGACATGTTTGATAATGATCAAGGGTTTGATTTTTTTGTTGTGTTTAAAGGTTCTACTTTTGTTGATTGTTGTACTTGTTTTCCATTTGTTTTACCAAAGGGTGAATGTGGCGATCAATTTATTATGGATGGAAGTTTATTGTGAGTGAAAGCGAAATGGGATGGGTGGTTTTGGAATTTTCAAAATATTCAATATTTTTGGTGTTTTTTAATGTTTTGAGGTTGTTTTTGATCTTTTTGAATGTTTATGTAAATGTTAGGTTTTTCAGGTTATGTGATGTTGTTTTGGGTTTTGAATGTTTTCCAATGTTTTGAGCTTTCCATATTTTCAAAAAAAAAAATGTGTTTTCTAAGTTTTGACCAAGACCTAAGAGGGACTGACCTAAGGCCTCGAGGGCTTATCAAAGATTAGCCTTGTCTATGTTGTACATGCAGAGAACACGTAGTTCGACTGACTTTGACTTGTAACAATTTATTGATGAGATATGAAAAATTGAAAGATTGTTAGTTTATTATGATAGAATCCTAAAGCATTGACCTAATGTGTCTCAGGGGCACATCAGTGATGGCCTTGACTACATTCAAACTCAAAGACTCATAGTTTAACAGACTTTGACCAGTAATTTTTTATTGATGAGATATGAACACTTGATGGATTTTTTAGTTTATTGTCATGGACTCCTAAAAGACTACCCTAATGCATCTCGGGGGCACATCAGTGATGGACTTGCCTATGTTCAAGCTCAAAGACTCGTATTTCAATTGACTTTGAACAATAATTGTTTATTGATGAGATATGAACACTTGATGGAATGTCAATTAATTGTGATAGACTCCTAAAAGACTAACCTAGTCTGTCTCGAGGACACATCGGTGATGGCCTTGCCTATCTTCAAGGTCAGAGATAACGTAGTTCGACAAGGTAATGTTTTTGATTTTTTGATGTTTTGACCTGTTTACGGATTTTTTATGTGATTTGGATGTTTTGGATTTTTGAAGATGTTTTGAAGGTTTTGGATTTTTTTGCACGATGTTGATGAGTGTATGGATATGTGACAATTTCAGTGATCTATTTTGGGATTTTTTTTTTAAACCAAGCTAGGATTGATTGATCTGATTGATAGATTCTTGACATTGATAACATTGTTGAGGATGCACAGCAATGCAAGGATAGTGTTGAACAACCCAAGGATTGGGAAATAATATATCCTGAGATGATGATGGATTGAATGCATAAGATAGATCAATATTTTGAAGCTAGACTTGAAACAAAATCTATTGGAATGATTTGATGTGATGTTGAAGTGCAAGGTAGATGCAACATATATTGATTGTTTGGATTGATGTTTGATAAAATATAAAGCTTGATAAGGAACATCTTCTCGTCAAAATGTGCTATGGGCTAGTGATTTAAATTTTTGATTACAAATGATTTGACCAATTTGATTTTTGTGTTTTGCAAATGTTTAGATCACCACATAAGTTATAAGATATAGCTCAAGATTTATTTCCGAAGTAAGATATAAGTATCTACCCCCAGTGTCTAGAAATGTATGGAATGATATGGGTGGATGCATGGATAAATGAATGGATTGATGGATAGGTATGTGAAGGATGCCAAGGATTATCTTGTGATATGATAACATATTTGGATAGAGTATGCCTCTTTGAAAACTGCCTCATGGCTCAGATAATGTTGGTTAGGATAGGATCGATGATAGTGAACCATGTTAAGATGTTTACCATAAGCAAGTGTGAAGTACATACCAAACCTTTTCCAAGATCAAGATAAGTTAGATTGGATGATAATAGATTGGATAATGAAGGGTTCCTAGATTTATTATGGATAATATGGATGGAATGTGAGATTTATTATGGATGGGATGAGATGCTTCCACTCGAAATGGTGCACATAGATGTTTGATTCTACTCATGATGCCTATTTGCTAGGTTTTCATCATGGTACTTGTCTAAAGCACCACCAAAGTGGTTTTCACTAGAGGATGATTTTTCTCTTGACTATTTTCTTGATTTTTTGTTTTATTTTTATTTTTTGAAAGTTTATGCTCATGTTGAACCACCTGGTGGTGTTGATGTAGATGCTACTAGTGTTGATATAGATGTTGTTTCTATCACGATGTGCCAATGATATCCTAATTGGAGGAGTTATTTTTCTAAGATATAGGCACTTGAATGCGACCCCTGGATTTTTTCATCTTATTTATCGATATCGGAGTTAACCTTACCTAGATGCACACATCGTGATAGAGTTCCCTTAGAGTCCTTATGATAAAGAGTTGTTGCCAATACATGGTCAATACGAGAGTTAGATACCATGGATGTCGAAGTGGATGGTGGAATGCGTTGAGGGATACGAGATGCAGATGGATTGGTCGACAGTTTGGAATCTTTGATTCTCCAAGCTTGGGATGATGAGCAATGATCGGTGGATATGGAGATTCGATTGGGAATAACTTCTTGATATACCTTATAGGTCTCTCTTGAATCTTTCTTTTATATCAATCAATAATTTTCATGGATACATTCCCATGTTTTACTTTTCCCCATAGTTTCTTTGACTGATGGGGTATGATAGGGATGATTTCCTTTATTTTTCTTTGGTATCCATTTGAATTTTTCTTGTCCATTTTTCTTTTTTGATTCTTTTGCTTTAATAATTTTCTCTTTTCTTTGATATAGACCTCTTTCTTGGTTGGTCCCAATTAGTGGGTGGAATGATGCATGGACAACAATTCATGATATGAATGGTTGGAGTGTTGGTAGCCATTTCATTATAAGGACTCTTTGTGCTCCCCATGTTGGTGTTTGCACTAGATAAAGTTGCCCCCAATATTATGGGAGTATAACTAGCATGCTTTGATTTTGTTGCTGACAAACCATTTCCTTGTTGTTCAAGATTGTTTAGCTTTGTTTATTTTTGATAATGCTTGATATCCTCATACTTACTTTCTTCAACCTGTATGGAGGATGTGTTTGATTTTGATGCTTCTTCAAAAGGTTTTGATGCTATACAATCCATATAGTAGTCTTCCCCATGATCCATTTTTTCTTTCTCTTCAAAGGATGTTTTTGATTCACCATCCATGTAGAGGTATTCTTTATGATAAATTTTTGATATGTCTATGGATTTTGTTATGCCTTGATCATGTGTAAGGATATTAAGAGTAGGAGACTCTTATTCCTTGGTAATGATATTAAGAGTATGAGACTCTTGTTCTCGATGAAGATCATCTACATGTCCATTAGGATTTATCATCTCATGGGTAGATGGAGGAGTATGTGATATATAGATAAGATCATTGTTTGTGACAGCTTGTATGGATTAGAAAATACCCATTAGATCATGGTAGTATCTTGGAGATATTGATCCTTGATCTTGACTCTATGTCGTGTTATCTTCAATATGCATTTGTTCATGTTCTTGACATGGATCAATTTCAAAGGATGGATTGTTTGCAAAGGGTTCTTGAATGTCTTCATTACGCATGGGTATTGGCTCAATATTTTCTTGATCTTCAAGTTGTAGAGGAGCGGGACTGAATGCTCAGGACCTCGGGTCACAAGAGGGTCTAGAGCGATCAGCTGCTCTGATCTACCTCACGCTAAGGATCATTTAAAGAAAGTTTAATGCTTCAAGAGGGTAAAAAGGAAGGGAAATTGATCTACCACTATCCTTCTATCAACTTGAAAGGTTTACAGAACTAGATGAGCTAATTCCTGAGTCAAAATTGAGACCCTGATAGCTCCCTACCAGAGGACCCTAGCGTAGAAGACAAATGACAACGTACCACGATGGCATCCCTTTCAAGCACTAGCATTCGTATGAACAGAGAGTATAGAATATAGTTAAGACTGATAGAGTTTTAGCTAATCTACTTGGTAAATTTTATTTTAAGAAATAAAAGAAAATTAGAAATAACTAAATAGCTAAAACAACAAAAGGTATACCTTAACTTAAAAAGAGAAGTTGACAAGAGTGAAAGGGGATAGAAATACAACGTACGAATGATCTAGCCTCCCACAAGCTCCACACAAACGCAAAACCTACAAACAGAAGAACAGAGAAAAACGTTGGGGATGTTTCGGGGCTTGTCACAGTCAACCCCCATTTTGGTGTTCCCACCTCCATGAATAGCCAAAATAGCCACGAGATAGAAAATGTGATAACTAAAGTAATGGGAGAAATTCCAATCAATGGCAACAACACTATGCTATGTAAATCACATAACGATGCTAAAATAAATGGATATCACCTTCCAAATAAGGTGCCCTCTAGCACGTGAAGGGAGATGTGATCTCACAAGCTTGAAGGTGCAACCATTTTCATAACAAGAGTGAAATCCAACAGAGTAACACTTTAGAGCTACAACAATGGTGGAGAGTGATGTGAAAAAGATCAAGTGTGTAGAAACATGAAATGAGAATGGAGAAGCTTGAAGAAGTGTGTAGAGGATCCAATTGAATGAAGAATCCATCATTTTGAATTGAATAGCATCCTAAAAGATTCATTCAAGGTCGTTCAAGGGCACAAGGGTGTTACTCTTCATCGCCAATGGAGAAGTGTAACACCTCTATAGATTCCAGATGTGGGAATCCTGTTAGGATGGTAGAGCATCGTGCAGATGCCCGCATGTTGCGCTAGCGTCCCTGACAAAAATTCCCCCACTAACACTATAGACAACCACCAAGTGGGTGGTAATTAGATGGATGAAGTGGAATAGCATTTTCGAGTTTAATTTTTCTAAGGTGAGGGGATGCAAACGGGGAATTTGTGAGGGGTGCAAATTTACTCAATTACATTTTTCCTCCACTTTAGCGAGCATATGTGCTACAAGATGTGAGGTAAAGTAAATTGAAAGAGTTTACAAATGTATACCTAAACCGTCAAGGAAGTAGACCACAATCTGACCTGCCTGAAAGCACAGAAAAAAAGCTAGCTCCATAGGTCCTCAAATCCAAGGAGAGTTGAACAAAATGTATCGCAGATCCGCAGACCTACGAAAGGTGAGAAAAGGGCTCTATAGGTCCTTGGAGCTACATAGTTGAACAAAGAGATCCCGCAGGTTGTAAGCACTCCACAGGTCCTCAAAATTGTGAAGGAGGCACCCCCTAGGTACTTGATCTTGAAGGAAGCTAGATGTAAGACACTTTGCAAATTCTGATGGGGCCTTACAGGTACTCAGTCTTGCAAGGTCGATTGAAAAGCAACTTCACAGGCCCACCTACAAAGCAACATGTTAATCCGCACACAAAACATGTTAGATGTTAAAAAGAAGACACATAGGAATAAAATCGGACAGTCACGCAAACAGTCAATAATTGAAGGAAGAGTTTTCGAAGGGGTCCCTCAAGAACCCTTAAAAATAAAAAGGGGTCCACTAAAGGGATGCTCTATTTGAAAGTGAATAACAGATCTTGAAAAGAGAATATTTTTCACCAATGATTCTAGTATAAAGGATTCCTTCTAAAAGATTCATTTCATCAAGGAATTTGAAAGAAAGAATGCTCCCTCACAAGGGCAAGTCCGAATTCTATCATACGAATCTAAGATGAAAGAAAAATTCACATAGGAGTCCATGTTGAAGAATGCAATTTTTGAAAGATAGAGATTTTCAAGAAGGGATTCATTGGCCAAAGAATGAACCTTTTGAAAATCAATGTAGTATGATATCCCCCCTTAGGATGGTGTGTGCTAAGCACAAAGGCACGTGACATCCTAATGAGAGAAAAGAAAGAATGAAAGTGATGGTGTGGCCCACAAAACATGATGAGATGTAATTGTGGTAATGTTGTCACACACACAAGGGACAAAACATAAGCACAACAACATCACAAAGAAAGCAAAGAAGAGAGAAAGATAAAAGGAAAGAAACAAATATGAAGAAATCAAGAGACAAGGGGATCTGGGAATCTGGGGTAAGCTCTGCTCATATACATAGATAGGTAACACGTAGTAGGAGTAAAGAATCATCAATCCTAGGAATTCCCAGATCTGAAGAAAGGCACATGGAAGGGAGGCCTAAATGCCCCCAATGCTTTGCATTGTCCCCAATTGCCAAAACTCAAAGGTACAACAAAGAGAAGAATGATGTCACAAATAGAGGAAGTTTTATGACACAAAAACACTCTTGTATCCAAGGACCTACGAGGGTGACAAAATTCATCCAGGAACATATAATACAAGCACGGTGGAACACAAAACACACATAATTTGATCTATAGATAAAGAAGAGGCACCTCCCTAGTCCTCATCAACCAAGAGGTCATCATTCTCCCAATCTAGATCATCATAAGGGGAGGGCAGATGAGCCTGCAAGGGTGGAATATCAAGGGGGATACCCTCTGACTCTCCTACAACAAGAGTGAAGGAAGAAGGCCCCTCAATGTCTTCTCCACTCAGTTCTTTTGAAGTGAAGGTCAATGATCTCGCAAAGATTTCCCACAAAGCTAGAACATCGTCTATAGAGTTGAACATGTACTTTACATGAGTACCATGTGTCAACTTAGCGGGCGGTGGAAGTGGTACTCAAGATCCTCTACTAGCTTCAACAAAAGATTCAGGAGCAATGATAAACTTCGACGACGTTGGGTCTGCCTTTGTCACTAGGACGACGCAAGCCAACTCAAAACCACCCTCCGAAGAAGTCAAACGCTTCTTCCAAACCCATTGCAATCAGGGTCGTCCTCCATCTTTCACTTCATCGGAGGATGTCAAATCCCCATAGATGAAGTAGAAGGCGAGGAGGAAGAGGAGAAAATAATTTAGATTATTTTAAATTAGAGGACATAAAGGGGTTTAATTTAAATAATTTGCATTATCCAATTAAACAAGATTAAACATTAGTGCAAAAGGGGGTCAATCAACCTAATGAAATTATCAGATTAATAGATAAGAATGATGCATTTAATTAAATAACTAGGATTATTCAATTAAATAGTTGAAAAGAAGATGAATTTAGGATGAAACGGTGTTAGTAATCTTATTCAAGTGTGCAATATCATTCCGGACAATTTTAATTGTCTTCGAAAATATCTTTCAATACTCCATAAATTAAAATAATTCGGATTCCTAGATGGAATCACCCAATATTGGAAACACGATTTTTTGTCCTTGACCTCAAACATGAATTCCAAATGGGTTTTCATCCTCTCAAACCTCAAACAAATCAAGATTTTTGATCCTTGGATGCCCTATATTTAACAAATTGGTCAAAATTAAAAATTGGATGCAAAAGGATAACTTCCATGATCCTCCAATGAAGATAGGTGGCTTCTTGATATACATTTTTAAATCAAGCCCTTAGGCCCTAAATTCCCTTCCAAGTATTTAAAAATAATTTTTAAAATTTTTTTGCTCGATAAATTGTAACCTAGGGGTTGCTCCATTTATCATATGTAATGAAAAATATAATACATTGATTAAGGCCACAACCTATTCCAAGCCAAAATATAGGGAACGATTGCATCCTGGTGTTAACCTTTACATTGTACCTATATGCCTTTATGAATACATTAGAAACCTATTAAAATAGGATTTTTTAAATTGTCATGTTTCTACACCTGATAGGAAAATTCATGGAACCAATCCAGGTCATGTTCCTACACCTGATGTTCTGTACTAATCAACACAAATAACCTCTTCTAGCCCACCCAAATACTTATTTTTGAACAACGACTATGTAAGTTGCCACACCATTTCTTTTTCTTCACCTAGGTCAAAAGGGAAGTCACTAATTAGGAGGTGATGTTTGTATTCACCTGGTATCAACTATCATTGTTGAGAAATTATTCCCCCAAAATCCATATCATTGCCTTCAAGATATGACATTGTATTCCTTGAGTACTGGCTTCAGGCGTAGGTCCATGGTATTACCTAGAAAAGTCACTTGACATCATGAGCTAATGAACCCCATAGATGTATCCATAATTATTAAAGCCAAAACACACCATATTTTTTCCAAATGCATTTCGGATACTACACATTTGGCAATAAATATCTAGTGAGCACATTTCGCAAATTCCAACTTGGAGTGAAGAGTGTAAACATAATTATCATCCTATTTGCACTTGCACAGCACAATTTTATTCTCACAAGGGGGAGGGGGGATTTAATGGGAAGTGCAACTTTCTTGAAACCTTTTTACTGCATTTCCATGTCGCATTCCACTTTGAACTTTCCACCACTTGGGATGATGGTCCCTCCTACATTCCTCGGGCTTCCCACAATCATCCTTGTTATAAGATACAAATATTTGATACTAGGCATGTATAAAAGATGTGATGGGTTAATTATTTCATGTCAATCCAACATACCAGTGGTTATGGTTTCATTAGCGGACACATTGTCTAAAGCATCCACCTCATAATTACCTTCTCTATAAATGTGCCTCACTATGAAATTCATTGAAACTCCTTAGCAGCATGTAGCTTTCACCCATAAGCTTATTAAGTTTCTAGTTAGCCATCTAACCTCTGTAGATTGCATTAGTTATAATGAATGAGTCTCCTTATACTTCCATTTTTTTATCCCCAACCTTAAGCCCTCACTCAAGCCATGCCATAGCGCAACGAGTTCTACTTCGTTGTTTGTCCCCTCTAGTAAAGGAATGCTCAAATTTCATATTACTTCCCCCTATAGTTCTTGAAGATGCAGCCCGCATTGGATACTTCTGGATTTCCCCTTGGTATGCCATCAAAATTCAATTTGACCCATCCATCTTCTAGAGGGATCCAAGCCACTTTTTCCCTAGTCAAGCTAGCTCGAGCCCCCCATGAACAAGGGTATTTAATTTTAATTTAATTTTAAGTATTAAATATACTTTTAGTTTAGTACTAGTGTTTTAAAATACCTTTTATTTTAATTGTAATAAAATTATTAAGTTATTGTTAGAATTATTCTTTTTAAACCAAAAAGGGGACATGTGATAGTCCAAACTTCACAAAATTGTTTTCCCATAATAAATTGTAAACCCTTATGATGAATCATGTTGTAATGCTCATAAATTCTATATCGTGTACTTTTCAAATGAAATAAATTTAACCAAAAACCACCAAGATATGATACTCAAATACCATCGTGCCAACACTATAAATCATTCTATAGAATCCAAATATTATTTATGTCATGTGGGATAACTTGGGGCACCCAATATAACATCTTCCCATTTCCATCCCCCTGAATGATTATAGGAAATATTTACAACTTAGGAAACAATCACCATGTTTTTTTTGTTCTACCATGTGATGGTGAATCTAGGACACTCATTTGAGCTTAATGATCCAACGTGTAAGCTCCTATAACCTCTTCAAATATATTATAATGTAGAACTTCCAAAATAGAGTTTACATCACATTGTGTAAGGGCTATAAATAAGTTATAATAGTCACAATTCACTTGAAGTATTGCCCAATAAAATACCATGGTGACTACAATGATGTTTCCCTTCAAATGAAACCATTTTTCACCTTCTTACATAAGTGATATCCCCTTAAATTATGTTATCTTGTAGTTGCTCATGACTAGTAATAGTTTTTCCAACAACTTTTGAATGATAGAAAAATAGCAAGTCTAATATTCTATTACAAAAATAAAATATTTGAGCATTGTATTGAAACCATATCCTTCTTATGATTAGAAATGCTTTCAAAACTAATTATATTGAAGTGGTGTGAGGTCTAATAATGATTATGGAAATAAATTGGGGTTAAAATTTTGATAAATGGCTATACTTGATATGTTCCATCCTTCCTAGGGTGGTAGGAGACCATAAAATATTGATCTCCTCCATCCTTGTGGGTAAATATTTGCACAAAATCCCAAGTTTGACGTACCAATGTGTAGGCTCCACCACTCTTATTTTTATGTGAACTTCTCAAAGTCTCCATTTTATGCCCATGACTACCCTAATAGGATAAATCTCTTGACACATAAATCCCTTCACCTTAAACTTTTTCTTAACAATAAGCTTCTCAAATAAGTATAACCAATGCATGCCAAGAACTATAATCACCTCTTCTATATTACTATTATAATAATTACTTTAGACTCCAAAAGCATCCACACCTTTTAAAAAATGTCATGATCAATTTGTATGTGAGCTACAAAATGGTTGTAATAGTCATATATTGTCTAAAATTTCTCCCCATTATCATTATACATACTAGAATATTATAACTTAGTTACTTCAATGGATGAGCACTCTCTCCTTCCCTCTCTACTCTCAATCTCACCATTTTCTCTCTCTACTTCTCCCTCTCTATCTCTCTTTCCCTATATACTTCTCTCTATTTATCTCTCCATATCTACCTCTCCCTCAATCTCCCCACCTCTTTCTCTCTCTCTCTCTCTCTATATATATATATATACTTCTCTATCTCTATCTCTATCTCTATCTCTCTCTCAATCTCCCCACCTTCCTCCTCCTCTCTCTCCTTCCCTCTATACTTCTCTCTATCTCACCTCTCTCTCTCCCTCCCTCCCTCCTTCCCTATCTAATTTTCTCTATCTCTATCTTCCCCCCTCTCCCTATCTCTCTTCCTTCCTCCCACCCACTTTCCCTCTACTTCTTTGTATCTAATTGAAACATCAGAAAATAGGTTATGGGATGAAAATGGGGGTTCACCAAAATTATAACAAATAGATCTATTTTCCTTTATTTCATTAGGAAACGAGATCCACATAATGAAATGGTTATCAACCCTTAGGTGAATCAAGTCAAAGTGATAATCTACAGATATCCTTATGAAAGGATAGGGGTCAAGGTCAAACAACACTTTGGAGAGAAAAACTAAAAATTGAAAATCAACACCAAAATGCAATCTAACACGTAAAACAACAATATTAAACTCAATACTAGAAAAAAAAGGAAATTAAATTGCAAATCTAAGAAGAGTAGAGACTTGTGTACTAGTCACCAAAATTGTTTTTCAGAAGCAAATCTAGGATCCATTCGAATGGGTCCAAGTGTGGGGTTTTTCTATAGCTTTTAGGAGCCTCTAATGTAGATCTGAATCTTCCAATTTGCCAAGGTTTCACAATCAAAATGTCGAAAATGACTTCGAGATCTTAGTTTCTGTGAGATGACAACAATTTTGACAACTTTGTAAATCTTGCTCTTCAAAAAGTCTTCAAGTCTTCTTCAACCTAAATCTGCAATCACACATACAAGAGGGAAAATTTGTTTATTTTGGGTGAATGAGGGTTTGCCTTGGTCAAACCCTATTTTGGTAGTCAAACCTTGAATTGAAATGAAACATGAAAGATGGAATGAAGAATGAACAAAGTTATGTTACCACTCAACAAACCCTTGAATGAAACCTTGATGATGGAGATATTAGGGGGTATGCAACTTGCATGAGATGGTTGGATTGGATGTGGATCTTAACACTTGAATCTTGCTTGAAATGAAACTTTGAATGCTTGACTTGATCATGAAACCTACATTACAATGTTAGCTCCAAAAACATGCATGATGCAAGAAGACTTTGACATGATGAATAGATCTTGAATGATACAATAGAACTCTAATATATATGCTCTTAAATTCCCTTGATTGCAATATTTTCTTTAGGAATGCTTGCATAAAAACTCTAGGTGAAACACGGTGAAATAACCTTGTATTTATAAGTATGTATCCTTAATTTCCCAAAATTCAAATATCAAAAGCCAACATTGAATTATAGATTTAAAATCACTAAAATATTGTCAAAGACATAATTTAAATTTAGGTCCTAAGGTTTAGGGAGGACCCATTCACCCATTGCTCAATGTGAAGAGTTATGTTTAGGCATTAATTAATGTCGGGTTTCCCCTTCAAAAAATGTAATTTAATAGGCTTGGAAATGAATTATAGGGCAATTAAGGCATAATTAAGCTCAATTAATTAAGAGAGCTCAAATAAATGTGTAAATATAAATTGGTACATTTAACAACACTAAATTAAGGCAATATTAAATCTATTTTAAACAAGGAGGAGCCAAACAAGTGAGAAAATGTAAAGGGTTACATTTTTCTACACTATACTAACCTATCCCTCTCTACCCCTTTATCTCCCTCCCTCCTATCTCTCTCTCAATCTCTCCACCTTCCTCCTTCCCTCTCTCTCTCCCAGTATAAGAAAGTAAACTTCCAAAGAATTTGCAGTATAACTCCTAGATATCTAAAACCACTCTCAAACATCCTGAAACTATATACATGAAATATAACAAAGTATAAGAAAGTAAATGTCCATACGTAAATGTCAACTTAAATGTTTATTTCATGTATATAGTTTCACTAGAATATAAGAAGAAAGAGAAAAAAATAAGACAAAGAAAAATTGTTAATGCAAAACAAAACGTGAGCACGTTATAACACATTTGTGTTTTGTCAATGCATTCAAATAACATGAGTGCATTATAATGCACTCGCATTTTTGCCTGCTTTGGGAATTTCTAAGCCTTTGGCTTGGATTTGACTTCGATTTACAACCCAAAGGCTTAGACTACCTTTCCAATGCCTAAAAACGTGTTTTTGCATATTCTAAAAAAAATCACATAATCTTGCTCGTGCTCCCCATCAAGTTTGCACGTGTTTCAAGGCCGAGTAAAAAAACACCTGGGTAATGTTAAGCTCTTTCTTAACTATTGAATGATGTAATTTTTTTCACATTTTGACTATGTTAAGACTTTCATCTTTAATTTCTTTTGTTGGTGTATCTATTTTTTATCAAAAACCAATGTTTGCTATTGTTTACTTTATTTTTTAACCGTTTATTAAATTTCAAATAAATTATATTTCTAGAAACTAGACTCCATTCTACACATATACAAAAAAAAGTCGATTAGTTTTAAAAAAAATTAGGAGGGAGCACGCTCAAATTTCTATTTTCAGGATGTGTCCACTTTGAAAATTAGTTAAAAATCATATACTCGTTAAAAAATTATCAAAAAAATTAAGGATAAACTACATGTTGTTAGCTAATTTCTCACCAAAGCGATTTTAAAAATACTAAAAAAAAAAATTTAGAGGGGCCACAATAGATGCTATGTTATGTTTTTTTTTTAAATAGGATCAATTCGTGTGGACTCCCTTTTTGAACCCCTTAATCTCTACCATTTTCAAAAAAAATAGTTGTTTAGAAAGTAGATTTGGAGCACTACAACCCTTGTTTTTGTTGTATCTTAAAATTTAGAGTGTAACTATCCTCAATTTCTCATCCAAGGTTAGTATTTCCTGATTTTAGAAAAAAGTGGCTACTTAAGACCCATTTTTGGCCCCCCATCTTTGTGCACTTACCCACCAATAAAATATAATTTTCAATTATTTAGTCACTTTCAAACATAATATTACAAAAAATTTAAAAATAATTAAATAGTCAAATAATTTTAAAGTATTTGCAACCGTAAATAGAAATAGTTAAATTTATGATTACATCAAATTATTAATTAAAATTAAAATTTATTTAATTTTCATGGTATTGATTCAAAAGTAATTAGTGAATAATTGATAAGTAATTAAATTTTAGATTAAATAATTTTCAATAGCATTTAGAGATAATTTTATTTTTATTTTTTTAAATGATTTATCATATGACGTTAATAGATAAATTACTAAAGTGTTCTTACAAGTAAACATTTAAATAAATAGTATGGTTCATATTATTTGTAGAAATTTCAAAACAAATAGTAACTTATTTCAAAGATAAATAGTAGTTTAACTTAGTAATATTTCAAGTAATTAGTATTAAAGAGAATTAGTGTCAAAGTGATTAGTATTTATTTGTTTTCAAGTCAATAGTTAAATTTATATCAATTTATTAGTTTTCAATTTTTTAATTTTTTTGATACGCAAGTTGTGGGGATAGGGGCCCACTCCCTTTATTAAAATATAAAAATTACATAGAACCGGTAGAACGCAGAGGAGTAGAAAGCTACAGGAGTCTCCAGAAGAAGAGAGAAGCATGGGGAGAATAAGAGAGATCCATAGAAGAAATAAGACTGAAACTGATTTCCAGAATTGATACAATGGTACCAAAAAAGAAAAAGCAGAGCACATCAACACAAAGAGATAGCCCTACACTATTTAAGAAAGAGAAGCACCTCCAAAGTTCGTTGCGAACCAACTTCCACCACTTCTAAACCTTCAGTTCAAAGCTTCTCCGCAGTAGACTTCCTCCCAACCTTTTGCTTTAAACCACAATCAAGTTTAAATTTTCCACTTAAAACTTGAGAAATCCCTAATTTCTTCTTGGGGGGATCCAAAGAAAAATCATCATAAAAGTCTTGATATTGCCCATCCAAGTCCTCCATGAAAGGGAAAGTGCCATCAGATTTAGAGTCGTCATCCTCCAACCCAGAGAGCGGATCAGAAGGGCACTCATGAGCAAGGACAATAGGAAGAGAAGAAGGGCCCGCCTACTATTCCAAAATCGGAGATGAGTGATCCACCTGTTGATCCAAAATCGAAGATGAGTGATCCGCTTATTGATCCAAAATCGGCTTTGACAACTGGGGAGGATCAAAAAACTTACCATGATTCTTCCAAATGAACTCCGTGTTAGGAGCACTACCCTTTTTTATCCACGTTTTCAAGCAAAAATTCCTTGCCCCTGCAGAATGCTTGAGGGAACAAGCTTCAATCCTATGTCCAAGCTTATTGCAACGGAAACAACGGAAGGGTAAGCCCACATAATTTAAAAACTGAGTCCAGACACCATGCGAAGAGTGGATCCGGATAGAATGAGAGAGAGAGATTTTGAAATATCCACCATAGCAAACACCCTGTAGAATCTACAATCTGAAGCCACCCCGTCTGAATCAAGCTTGACAAAGGACCCCACCTGATTGATCATATTTCTAAGCAAATCCATATTTTGGAGAACCAGAGGCAGGTTATAATGCCTGATCCAAATAGGAATAATCTCAGTAATTATCACATAAGTCAGGTCAAAGAAAGGCAACCAAGGCGAAATAAAGAGGCCAAAGCGCCCCATAAACTAAGGCCCTTTTCTGCAAGACGAAATTACAATCCTCCACAAAACAAAAGGTAACCAGAAAAAAAAAAAATCCAAAGATTCTATAGAAGGAAGAGACAAATTACTCCAGGTGTCCTTGATCCAGTCAATAATAGAGGACACCAAAGGATGCTTGTGCAGACATCTCAGAACAACCAAGCGAACACCCAAATCCTATGCAATAGCATCAATACAACCATCATAAATGTTAAAATTCGTTGGCTCCTCAGAAAAGGAGACAATCGAATCTGCTAGGGAGAAACAATCATCGCCAGAATGAGGATCAATATCCTTATTTAGCAGAGAGGGAACAAAGGGAACTAGAGAGCTAGGTCAAATAGGGTTTTCCTGAGGAGCAAAATTTCGACAAAACTTAGAGCACTCATGATAAGGGTTCGCCCTGTTTCGGCACCCATCAACAGAAACAAAAGGCACGACACCTAAAGCAGCCCCAGCCTGATTAGCATCCAGAGACTTAGGGTTATCCTACTAAACAAAATTCTGGCAAAACTCTAAGCATTCATGATAAGGGTTCGCCATGTTCTGGCACCCATCAACAACATTAGGCATCGCACCAGAAGCAACCACATCCTCATTCGCAACATGCTCGGAGGTCTAAGAAGGAATAGACGGTGCAAAATCCTAAGAAGCCCTAGAACAGAGAAAATACCTCTTTCGTTCCTTGCCCACCACAGTAGACCGTCCACCGCACCAATCACCTGGGAAAGACGAAGAAGAGCCAATTCGTCATTTTTTAGACTTACTACATCGTGGAGCTCCAACGCCATGCGTGACCAGTGCAAAAGTAACGCCATCACCATTACGAGCAGCGTTAAGAGAGCCCTCGCACATTGTACCGCTTAGTTTTCAAAATTAATTACTAATTAAAATCTATATTAAAAAGGTAGATTTTCAAAAGATATAGTATTACTAGCTATGGCACCTTGTGCAATGGGTACGCCGAAGAGGTGTGGAAGGTCAATTAGGGAAAATTTGGTTTATTTTTTGCACACATTTGTGTAGTATATGAGATCAATTGATAGATCATTTAGAAAATGATGTTAATATTTTTGTTATTATTTTATTATTTTTTATGATAGAATAATATTATTATATTTATTTTTTAAATTTTATGTATTAACTATTATATTATTATATAAATATTTATTATTTATGTCATTATTTTATGTATTTATTATTATATTATTATGTTTTAGAGTATGTTTATTAAAATGAAAATTAGGGTCGAATAATGAACATATTTATTAAAACTAATTAATTATTATATTTTATAAAGAAAATGATGTGCTAATGTTAAAATCTAAATGTGCTCGTTATTAGAACCTAATTTTCATTTTAATAAACATACTCAAACCCTTTTCGAAACCTTATTTTCATTTTAATAAACATACTCAAATCATTTTCGAAACCTTATTTTCATTTTAATAAACGTACTCTAAAACCCTTTTCGAAGCCTTATTTTCATTTTAATAAACATACTCTGAAACCCTTTTTGAAACCTTATTTTTTGGCTGCAACTTGCCCCACAATTAGACAGACAGATGTTGTGTGCTTTGATTTGTCCGGCAATAGACAAAAGGCTTTGAATTAATAGAATGGCGGGATCCACAGCCCAATCTCCTCGGCTCAACGCATATTTAAAAACTCCTTAGAACATACCCCTTGCTCCTTTCAACTCTTTGTTTTCTTTTTTTAATAGCAACGGGGAAAACAGAAAATAACGGCGAAAAACAGCCAAAAATACTGTAGCGAGAAGGAAAGCTAAAAAATGACTGACACAAAACAACCGAAAAATGATGGACGGTTGAGATTGGTATCTCTGTCAACCAAGGTCTATGGTTGCTTTTCAACCGTCCGTTGACAAAATGAACTTTAAAAGCTCAGATAGGGAACGCCTTCGGTATAATTAATCAAAGTCAATTGAAATTAATTAAGTTTATTTATATTAAAATATAATTTTCAAGAATTTAGTATATAATGCAAAAATAAAAATGAAAAAAACCAAACTACAAAGATTTCATTCTATAGAGATTAAAACTAGTAGCACTAACTAAAATAAAAGTTAGGAAAAGAAAAAACTCTTTTGCATTAGATTCACAAGTTAATGACTTAATTTGTAGTTTTCAAATTATATGAAAATTTGTTATTGTAGTTATCTTTTAAGAAAAAAATAGCATTTATTTTCAAAAGTAAATAAAAGTAGATAGATAAATTTTATTTGTTAAGTATTTAAGATTTATTTACGAAGTATAATTAAATTTTATTTTGCAAAAGAATTTAGTAGTTAGAATTAACTTGATTTATTTGTTAATTAATATTTTCTTCCAAAATAATTTGCTATTAATAATTAGTATTAGTTAAAAAATTTATAAAAGTGATTTGTTTCACTTTTAAGAAATCAGTATTGGTATAATTTACTTTGCAAATAATTAGTATCATATTTTATTTCTTAATTAAAAAAATGTAAACAAGAATTGAAATCAAAATTAGTAATGTTTGATATCAATGGTCCTTTTGGTTGACATTTATGGGTAATGTCATTGTGTTTGAACTACTACATCTATAGCCTAACAAAGTTGCAACAATAGATTTTGTGGCATAGTCCCTTTAAATCGCCGGAGAAAAATAAGAGACACCTTGTTGATATTAAATCCAAGAAATGGGTAATCTCTCTTAAATCAATAATCTAAAAAGATTAATCGAATGAACCAAAATTCATTGGTTCAAACTTAGATGGTGACTATTTAATTATAATTATTGCTCCCCTTCATGGGTAACAATCACACAGGAACTATCTAAGAAAAAAGGGCCCTAGAAAGGGATGCATACTCACATAATAATTCACATCAAACTTAGAATAAAATATAAACTATATATTTTGTGTCTTGATCCCACTTGGAAGCAAGATATATGTAGATGGTTTAGAAAACGAAGGATGTTCACGATACTCAAACATTCGAAAATGGGGCTTAGTGTGTGTCCAAGAAATATTATAATAACTTAATTAATAATATAAGATTTAATAATTCAAGAGAATCCTTTGATTAAGGGAACGAAAGAAAAACTTTAATATAAAATATGGTAGTCTCATGATGCTCAAAAAAAGATCCTCAAAAAGGATTGGACTTATACGTGGCTTGATGCTCGAAACCAAGGGTACAAGAACCTTTAGTGTTTCAAAATCCTTGGCGGTCTTGTCAAAATACAAGGAAGGGTACAAGATCTTTTTGGACTTAAAAAAAAACCCTCGATCAATTTTTTGTACGTGTTGCCATTTTTCTGTAAGTGACTCAAAACCCGGATTGGTCTTATTGAGTCAAAGTCTCTAGCCAAAGCACATATGTTTATTCATGTCCTCATTTGGCACATATTTCCATTATCTTACCAATTATGTGAAGGATAGAGGCATAATTTGTAAAACAATGTTTGTGAAATGTTATATAAGAACAAATGAGCCCGGATTAGTTGTTGTGAAACCTTAAGTATTCGATTAAAACTATCAAAAATAAATAACATTATTAATTTATTTTTTTAAATTGTGATAATTTTAAGTGTATGAATTTGGGCTGTTACATTCTCAAAGCATTTAAGGGTAATTAAGTTAAATTTAATGTTCTTGTTTAAGTTAGATTTAAGTTCTAATTGTGTTGGATGTTTAAGTTAGAGAAGTATGTTATAAGCAATCCTTTTTTGGGTTTTGTGTTGCACTAATCAATCCTGCAGCTGTGAAAGTGGTCCACATTGTAGACGACTTTACAAATTCCATTCCTTTGAACGTGATTGAGTTTCGTACACATTGACAAATCATTTCGAACTAAATATTTTTTAATTTATTTTAATTCTAAAATATTTACCCCTCTTGATTTTAAAAATATATATATTTAAACAAAACGTTTTTAAAAATAAAACTATTCTTTTTCGACACTTGTGTTCTCAAAAAATTTATTTGGCAAATATATGTTTGTATATTACTAATGTTTAATGTATTAGTTCTATACTTCGATCGGACCTACTAGGTTTGGTATATAGCAAAATTCTTTGCATTGAAGTATCCCACACGCTAAACCTGAATTTTGTTAATAAGCCTTGAACTTTCAGGGAGCTTTTATATTTTAAAAATAAAACGTTTACTTGTAGAAAATGATCTTGGAAAAGTCATGTTTCTAGACTGCCCATAGATTGAATCAAGGTGTGAATCAAGATAAGAATGTGAAAAAAAATTCCAAGTGGGTCCAAGTTTCCAACCAAAATAGAGCATTGACAATGATTTCCATTTTCTGTTGCAATTTATTAACTCGATGCATTGCGGGGGATTCGATTTAGTTTGCCGTTGACATGCTAGGTAGTTTTTATATGAAAAAATCTCTTTCAAAAATTTCCCCCCTCACTTGCATTTTAGAAATAACGCTTCATTTCTAAATCAGAGAAGAGTACCAAGAAAGAGTACGTTGGCAGCAACCTGAGCGAGTATTATTTTGGTATGGACAACTCGCTAACATCAAGGCAAGACGCAAAAGTTGAATGAATATTCAAGACCAGAAAATGCTAAAAAACCAGATGTAAAATGTCAAGCTCATCCTTTCAACTTTTACCTATTTAAAAATGATGCCAACCATGATTCATTTGCAACAAGTGTTCCTAGAGACAAATCATTTACATGGACCACTTGCAACCTCAAATGATCATTCCGTTAAATTATTCGGTATACTTTCAAAGGATGTGGGACTTTGAGATCGACTAGGAACTGTGCGGTGCTGTGAAGTAAGAGATGTCGATGTTCTGGAGGGTATAATAGATGCACAACTTGAAAAGCATTCAAATCGTAATGAAGAATCATCCAAAATAGGCTTATGAAATGTATCTATCTCGGACGTTAAAGATTTGCAATTCGTATCAAACGATTGGACATCATAGCCAGAATTTTGCATCTTCCATGACGGAAGAGGCACAACTTTTGAACTTTTTTCTTCAACTCCATATTTCTCTAAATTTTCTTTAGCTTGTTCACCTTCTGGATTGTCTGACCAATAGCCACCATCTTGTTCATCAAAAGTGGCCAGATCTTCATATCCATCATCTGACCTTGCAGATTCCTCATCAACAGAGCCTTGTAACTGAAACAACAAAAATAGATTAGAATTGAGTATGGTTATAAAAAATCACACATGTATACCACCTTATATCTCATGAAATCTATAACCGTGACAGATAGTGCAGAAGAGTCGAGTATAATGGCAGTTCAGATTTCTATTTAGTTAGTAGGACTTGAGCGATCTATCAGTTATGTAGAAATGTAGATAACTTTTTAGTTTTATTTTTCTCTATATCACTATTATTTTTTGTTCATTTCAGAAAGTTTAAGGCCTCATACAATCTTCGGGGTTTGAACTGTTACAACTAATGCTCAGTTTTGGACAAATAAGCAACATGAACAAGTATTTACCTCGTCCTCCTGCTGGATGCCTGAGTCGCTTAAGTCATCCTCCGTGTCAATGGGAGGTGCTTCATCTAGTTCTTCATCACTGCCCGGTACGGGCAGTTCTTCAGTAAGCTGCAAGTAAAGTAAATTACTAAATCAGACAGAAGCGAAATCAAACAGAGTAGAATACCCAGGGGACGAATAATATTGCCAACAACAAAGCTAAGATGGTACCATTGTAACCATATTTGTAGAAAAAAGAATGTAGCATGATAAGTCAAGAAAAACATGTTCTAGAATGCATAACCAAAAAAGAGCAGATGTTTAGTATGGATGATACAGCTAGAACAGGAAACTGTGGTGGTTAAATTAATTTAATTTGTCTTTCATAACTCGACTGAATAATATTAAGAGGAAGTTATACTCCCAATATGAACAAAAAAATGGGTACTTCGAAAAGAGACGTACAAGAAAGCTTGACCACTAGAAAAATATTGTTCTTGCCTTGGAAACTGTAAATGATAAAACATCATCTATGGATATAAAGAAGAATCTACACACAGGTTTCATGCAATACATGAAGGGAACAATTTGAAAACCAACCATACTTATATAGAAGTTATAGCATGCTTGGATGACCATAAGGGAAAATGATAAATACCATCCTCAAGAGTAAGGCATTGCAATGCAGACCATCAGAAAGACCTATTTTTTAAAACCCGTGATCCAAAATCTATATGCTGTTTCTGTATATATTAGTTCCATAACAGCGATCATGACAGACAAAATAAACATTTTAAACATAAAGAATGCTACAGCTCAGGTAGGGGAGAAAAAATCTTTCAACGTTCCTTTTAAATCTATACATCATCCTAAGAAACGGCACTTTGGCCAAACACTTCTTGTGTGCACTAACTACACCGCAAGAAAAAAGCAGGCAAACAGCTGAAAGAAATACTCTGCAGGACAACAAACTCTTTGAATAAAACCTTTTCTGAATTTGACCATCATTTAGAACAATCTTAATTTGAACTTGAAATAGTAAAATAGAATCACAGAAAGGTAAGCATGTTACCTCTTTTGCAGGTCCATCAGAATGCCGAGGTGAGTTTGAATATGAAGAATAATGGCTGGTTACTTCATTACCATCGATGCTGCTGGCATAGCTTGTTCCACCTGTGTCATTAGACCAGGAACTAATACCAAAATTACCGAACTGAAGGTTGACAGGTTCTTCTTTTTCGATTTCCAAAGGTCCATACACGGGACTTCCGATGCAACTATCACTTCCATGGTTTGAAATAGGCTTACCATTATTATCTACTGTATCAACTGGCCAGGCTTTTGCCACAGATCCATCCGTATTTACAAGTGCCATCAGGCGCCGGGAGGATCCTTGTCTCTGGATAAGCTTAAACATACCCTTTGAGCTAAGAGAATTCGCAGTGCACCGATTACGATATTCTTCATCTATAACCTTGACTGTATTTGTTGCTTGATCATAGAGGTGTTCACCTCCTGCCCGCCTGCGTAAACAGCTGAATATTGTGGCATGTATAGAATCCACACTTCTGTCCACATTAGTATTATTGACCTTTGGAACAAGATGTTTGTCAGCTCTTTTGCACAGGTAATCTTGAATCGCACGGATGTTACGGATATACTTAACATACTTGTTCTTTGAAGGATCTAAGGTCATGTACTTTGCACGAACAGCAAAACGCTCCAAATGTTTATCTTCATTTGCAATGTAGATCATAAATGGTATGATTGATGGATGTTTCTTCATGAGCCCCATCTGTTTAAAAGTGAATCAAAATTTTGTCTCAACCTATGAAGCCAAGTACATTGCAAGTTTTGTTAACTAGTTCTACATTACTTACTAGAACATAAAAGGTTGCCTGCACCATAGGTAGCAAGAACAAACTAAATACAAAAAGACTCACCACAAAATTCAAGCTCAAATGCACTCCTTCTACCACAACAGACTGCTTTCTTTCTTCCCAGGCAGTAATTAACCTGTCAAGACTGTCAATCACCATTTCACTCTGTGCCTTGTATCCTTCAATCGCCATAGCTTTGGATCCAACAGCTTCCACATTAATATTATCCTCATATCTTTCTCCATGTGCAGAATTATCAGATGATTTTTTTTGGCTCAGCGTCTCATCACTAAAATAACTATCAGCTTTTAACTCTCTTCTAGTGGACTGCCCATTTGCAGGTTGTCCCACGGTATTTTTCTCTTTCTTTTTAGCCTTTGCTTCCGCCACAGCAACTGGATCCAAACACTCACCAGCATGATACGTTGAGGCCCACAATAAAGGATTTTCCTTTTCATCCACAAAACTCCTCATCATATGACGTATGGAATCTGTTGAAACAACAGTTGTGATGCCAAGTCTGCTAGCCTGTAACAGAGACAAAACACATTTAGTAACTTTAGTAGTTGCTATATAACACCAATCAATAGATATATATCAAAAAAAAACAGAGGACAATCAAATTTCCAGAAATTTTCAAATTTGAAACCTACATTGAGCACACCCAAAAATATGGTAAACATAGAGATAAATAAATATAAATTTGGGCATTTTACAATTTTATTTGCTTCCTTGTCTATCTTATGTTAAAATTTTATGGCCATTGAGTTAAATAAATTTAAAATGATACATTTTAATCTTCAATGTATTATGGAGGTTCTACATTTTCATGAAGGCATTCTTGAGGCCCTCCTCCACTTCAGCATCATTGATGGGCACAACTCTACCTGACCTTTTCATCTACCATATTGGATTCACCATATATGTGGCCATGTGTAAAGGGGTGTTCAACTTCTCCCATCTTCATTGAATAATGAGCTAAACATGCTCATGCTAGAACTATTGAGGTCTCTCTAATGGATGGCGGGCTTCAACTGACCAATCATGCTAAGTTGCTAACAATACACTCATAGATGTCCCCAACACTTAGGACTAGAAGAATACTCATTTCTGATTACTGAAAACTAAAGGTACAAAGCATGTGATATATCTCACATCTGAACCAATAACAACATTGAACACAACCTCCTTCACCCTCTTCGTCTTGAACTCCCACCCCTAGTCCACACTCACTGTCATGATCATAAGTTGCTAGGGCTCCTACAACTCAAGCATCCCTTGCAATAGAGTAAAATAAGAAGCGAAACAAGTCCATATTAGACTAAGGAATTCCTTCTTTAAGAAAGATCAAAACAATGCCAAGCAAGTGTGGTGGTTGCAAGTGAACATTTGTGCCTCCTTTGCATTTGCCAATTTCCTTCAGTGCATTGTTCACAGAATGCACACAAGGGGTCCATAGATGTGCCTGTAGGTGGATTCAACTAATTTGTCTATTGCTCTTCACACATATGTTGAATCAAATTATCAATAGCCACTTGAACTACATTTTGAGAACCAACCTACTCAATAGTATCGTCACTATCTCTCAAGATCTTGAACTGGAATTCTGCATCCTTTTGTGTTCCTAAGAAGCCAATCGCCCTAAACAAGTAAGGTCCATCCTTAATGAAACTATAATATTAATGAGTGAATGGTGTTTGATATCCATGTTGAGCTCTTACAGCCATCAAGTTCAGTAAATTCGATTCAAGATGTTTCGTCACTTTCACCAAGGTTGTGAATTTTCTTTAAGGCCTTCTTGAGGCCCTTCTTCATCTTGTCATCATCAACGGGGGCAAACTCTACATATGTGGTCATGCGTAAATAGATGTTCAACTTTCCCACTTATATTAAATAATGAGCTAAACATGCTCATTCTAGAATTCTAGGGCGGGGTCTCCACAAATAGCAGCCTTTATTTTGCCAATGCTATCAATGCACTTATAGATCCCTTCAAGGCTAGGATTGGCAAAACCCTCATATCTGATGACTATGAAAACTAGGAAACAAAAGATATAATCTCACATTTGACCAAAACACATCATTAACAACAAACTCCTCCATCCTCCTCCCCTACTTTGTCTTGGACTCCCCCCACCTAGTCCATTTATGATTAAAAGTTGCAAGGGCTCTTGCAACACAAGCATCCTCTACAATAGAATAAAGTTCAAAGCAAGTCTCAACTGGCTTAAGGAATTCCAACATTTACACCTCCCTTGCAACTACCACAATTGTCCCTACCCATTTAATTTTGTCAATGTCCTTCAATGCATTGTCTATGGAATGTACACAAAGGATCCAATTGATGTTCCTGTAGGTAGATTCAACCAGTTTTTCTGTTGCTCTACACACGAGTTACGTCAATAACCAAGTGGCCACACCACATTTTGAGGACCAACCTCCTCAAGGTATCTCTTAGGATCTTAAACTAGAAACTTAATATTGATGAAGGGGTTGTGTCTAATATCCATGTTGAACTCTTATAGCCATTAATTTCAATAAATTTAATCCAATACGTTATAATATTTTTGTGCTTCATCGAAGTTGTACATTTTCTTCAACATCTTCATGAGGCCCTTCTTCACCTTGTTATCATCAATGGGAACAACTCTATCTAGAATCTTCACATACATATTGTATTCACTAATATGCGTCCATGTGTAAAGGGATGTTCAACTTCTTCCACCTTCATTGAATAATGGCTAGAACTCTAAGGTGAGGTCTCCCTCACGAATGGTGGCCTTCATCTAGCCAAGCATGCTATCAATAGACTCGTAGATCTCCCCATGGCTACAAGTAGCAAAATCCTCATATCTGATCACTGTAAGAGTGGGGATACAAATGATCATCCTAGATGTGATTTATCTCATATCTAACAAGAAACCATTATTGACTACAACCTCCTTCACTCTCTTCTTATGCTTTGTGTTGGACCCCCCCTACCTAGTCCACTCTAGTCTCATCTTCATAATTTCCAAGGGCTCTTGCAACTCAAGTATCCTCTACAACATAAGAAGCACAAAATGAATCAAGTCTCAACTAGATTGAGGAATTCCTTTAACAAAAATGAGCAAAATTATGCCAAGAGGGTATGTTGTTTACAAATGAGCATCTACACCTCCCTTGCATCAACCACAACCTTCTTGACCTTTAGTGCGTTGTTTATGGAATGGACACAAGGGGTCTACTCGATGTACCTATAGGTGGATTCAACCAATTTGACTACCACTTTGCACACATTTGTTTCATCTATAACCACCTACACTACATTTTTGGGACCAACCTCCTCAATGGTATTTCTCAAAGTCTCAAATTGGAAATTTGCATCCTTGTGTGTCAATGAGAAGTCAATTGTCCTATACATGTGACTATAATGTTGTCTCAAATTGGAAATTTGCATCCTTGCATGTCCCTAAAAATTCAATTCTCCTATGCATGTGACTATCATGTTGATAAGTGGACGCTATTTCATATCCTTCCACCCATTCCATGAGAAACCTATGAGGAAGTGCAAAATTCTAGAGTACCTATTTTGATTCCCTTATCCATAGCATTCTTGAAATAAGGAGAGCATGCAACATGGAATGGAATACCATTGGCAAAAGAATAATTTGCTAATGGCATCATTTGCCTCATCTTGACCTAAAAATTAAACACGTCCATAACCAGATCCACTCAACTCACCTAAAAAGATGGAATTGTAGGACGTGTGGAACTAGAAACCCA
Organism: Sequoiadendron giganteum; assembly: GCA_007115665.2. Taxonomy (NCBI): domain Eukaryota; kingdom Viridiplantae; phylum Streptophyta; class Pinopsida; order Cupressales; family Cupressaceae; genus Sequoiadendron; species Sequoiadendron giganteum. The sequence goes on along the minus strand of CM021108.1, from coordinate 504,494,542 downwards.
CCTAGAAGTCCTAAAGGAATGGATTGGTGCAACTACAAATGGAGTCAAGAAATTTCCTTAAGACACTATGATAAATTTGGCCCTTTGATCAAGTGTAAACTCCTCACAAACCCCAAGCCTTTTACCAATAATAAAATAGAAAATATGCAACTTTGTAATGTTGTCATGCCAAGCAAAGACCAAACATTGCACTTCCAAAGCAATCCCCTCAATTAATTTTTTTGATTGCATTAACAATAGTAGCAAATTGTAGCAAAGGGTTTTCTTCTAGTTTTTTTTTTCTTTCCAACTTTGGAAATAGAGATGGCAACAGCAAGTAACTGTAGTGGTGGAAAGACCAAGGACCCCACTTGGAGGCATGGCACATTAATTATAGAGACAAGAATGGCAGTGTGTGATCAATGCAGCTTAAGAATGAGAGGCATCAATCATTTCAAATATCCCCTTGCACAAATCCCTGGCTGTGATGAGCAACTATATAATTAAGTGGAACTAAAGATTGCATGAAAGATGAAGGATATCCTTGCTTTATATAAGGAGAACTTAGAAAAGAAGAGGACATCTAAGGAAACTGCAACTGATGAATTCTCCTCTTGACTGGGAGTTTGATCTACTAGGTTTTTGTTTTGGCCCAAGGATATGGAGCTCATCCACTAGAGATATCTCTAGTCTAAGTCAAGCATAGGTATTCTTTGTTCCTTGTAATACTCCTAGTGTAGCAACGGTTTTCATTTTTATATTTTTGTTTCCAACTTTGGTGAAAGAGATGGCATCAACAAGTAACTATAGTGGTGGTAAGACCAAGAACCACACTAGGAGGCATGGCGTGCCAATTATAGAGATAGGAATGACAGTGTGGAATTAGTGCAGCTTGAGGATGAAAGGCATCAAGCACCTCAAATATCGCATTGCACAAAACCCTTACTAAGATGAGCAATTATGTTTTCAAGTGATACATAAGATTATACAAAAGATGAAGGATGTCCTTGCTTTGTATAAGGAGAAAGAAATTAGAAAGGACGAGTACAACTACGGAAATTGCAACTATGATGAATTCTGCTCTTGATTTATAGACTGATTCGATGGATTTTTGTCTTGGCCCAAGGATATGGAGGGGAATTCTTTGTTCCTTGTAATACTCCTAGTGTGCAACATTTGCTCAAATAATTATATGGAACCAGAAGAATCATCATGAGGTGAGGATTGTGTGAGTTAATCTTTTATATTATAACATAACATTCCATGTACAAGAAGCCAATATTGAGATTTATTGGTCAATACAATGACTATTGCTAGAAAAGGGTTCAAGCACCTAGTTTATATGATTTGACTAGGGCCTTGTTGGTTGTAAAAAGCACCAGTAGAAGATCGGAAGAGAATTTAGTATAAAAAGGCTTTCCCAATTTTTTTGATGGGTGGACAGATGGAAGAACTGCACTCATTAACTTCCTACTGACTTCAAATGTACAATTGGTGTTCTTGAAGTTAATAGATGCCTACCACAAAGTAAAAAATGTCAAGACTTTGTGCATCATGCTGGAAAAGATGGTTATGGAAGTGGATGTGGAGAATACTATTCAAATTGTGACCAACAACACAAGAAGAAGACTCATTGAGGAGAGGCACCCTACTATTTTTTTGAGCCTTAAGTCACCTACTACATTGATCTTCCACTTGAGAATATAGGCAAAGGTTGGATGAGTGAAAACTTGGATGGGCAAGACAAGAAACATCACTTAATACATCTTCAACTACCCTTGGGTGCTTAACCTAATGAGAGAACACATTTAAGGAAAAGGAGCTTGTGCAATTAGGAATACATGATTAGCCGCCAACTTCATCACATTGCAAAGCATTTCAGGCTCACTAACATCTCTAAAGCATATATTTGTGAGCACTAAGTGGGTGGAGTCTCTATGCACAAAAAAGGCCAAAGCAGAAAGGATCATTCTGACCATCTTTGATGATATGTTGCCAAGAACACGGATGACATCCTCTAGAGAGCTTTAAATTTAAGTTTGGAAGGTTATGAAGCTTATGAAGTATTGTAATGTCCCCAATTTGGAGGAAGAATGATTTAATTAATTTAATTAATTAAGTTGTCCAAATTAATGTTATTTTCTAAGGATAGCTTAATTGATTATTTTAATTAAAAGTATTAAGTTAATTATTTATAAAGTTATCAAATGAATAAAAATTAAAAGGTGACTTTATATTTAATTAATTTAATAAAGTGATTTAAATTAATATTATATCCTAAAAGTCACTTAAGTGAAATAATATTATTTTAATATTATTTCTAGAAGCTTCTTGAAGGGTTGGAGAAAAAGTATAAAAGAAGGGCAAGTTAAGCTTCTATGCATCCAGGAATTGATATTTGTTGATGTTATTATTTGGTGTAGGAGCCAGCTAGGGTTTCTGCCATTTCCAGCCATTGGGAACGAAAACTCTCATTGGTATGCAATTTTGAGGGTGTGAAATATCATCCGAATTATTGCTAATTGAGTGGGCTTCACTTCAGAAGTTCAACTTGTGCTTCATTGTGGAATTTATTTGAGTACAATAGCTGAAGTATTATTGTACAATTTCTGAGTAAGGGTTTGATAGTTGCAACAGCTGCTTTATTGTCGCAACCATATTCTTCTTGGTGAACTACAGTTGATGTATTGTGGTTTCCCATTTTGAGGAAGAGATTTAACTTGTACCAAATTTGGTGGTACGATTTGGGGCATTTTAGAAATACATTGAAGTCTGATTTATATGAGCAGAGGTCTGATATCAATTTTCAGTCACATAGAGGAGGCCATTAAGTCCCACGAATTTGCTTATCTTGGCCTTATTTATCATTGATATCATTGGGCATTGGAGCGCTTGACTTCTAAGGAGTTGGAGATTAATTTTGGAGCTTGAAGAGATCTTTAGAGGTTGTTACAAACTTATTTTCTGAGGTCTGCTAAAACAGGGGCGATTTTGGCTAGGGAGCACAAATAAATTCATGGAAATTCATACATACATCTTTGGCACATGGGTATTTGGGGGATCACCTTCTTGAAGCTTGGCAATGATGATGGACGATAGTAATTGAAGGTTACAGCTGTGATATAATTATTTTGAAGGGCTGAAAGTTACAGCAGGGGCGGCTCAGCTTTGGGTCATTACTCTCTACAAACAAGGTCTTCATTTATTGATGTATGCTAGCTACTTCATCTCCAACACAAGGCAACTCAACCAGATTTTTTATGTTGTTTGGTATTCCATTTTATGCATATATGATCATTTGTATTAGATTGCAATTGATACTCAGAAATTATAAAATTGCATAAGTATGATGCCAAGAGTCTTGGCCAATTTGTAATCAGCTTTGCATTGAACAAATATTGGCAATCAAGGAGTAATAAGTAGTTTATCAAATTCATGTTACAATTGTACAATCAAATATCATATTGTAATCAGCTTATGAGTGTACATGTCAATTGTTTGACAAAATGTCAACTGGCTGTAGGTGATCATTCTGTTCATGAAATTCATGTACTTGCATTTGAAAGGTCAAAATGAAGTTGCATTTGGATCTAACTCGTTGTTTAGACTTCTTAGCATTGATTATAAGCAATTAGGATTGCATCTCACATCAATTGGTGCCTATATATCAACTGAGAAAGTTCAGATCAGCAAGTTTAAGGTTGCATGCAAAGTGTTTGACAATATTCCTTGGCTGCAAAACCTCAATTTTTACATCTATATCAGCAAGGGATATTACAAGTATTCACTTTCATTACTTGTAATTTTCCAAAACTTGTCTGTTTTTTGTTTAGTTTTTATTTTTTGTTGTTCAATTTTTTATTTTTATTTTTAAGATTCATACTATATTGTTTTAGGTGACAACCTTTGGTTAGGGTTCTACACTTGGTGGATAGGGGAAAATCCCAATGGGTTGCCTACATAAGACCATGGACAAGGCCAAGGAATCCATCCGTTATTACTTATGGGTTAAACAAAATAAACAAATCCATTGGGCACGTAATTGATTGGAGGTGGAATAAGCAATTCCAACACACACATGCAACAGCCTATTATTGAAATTGTTGGAGTATGTAGTGTACCTCAGTCAGCCTTCTTAAAGTGCAGTAGTTAGCCTTCTTCAACCTCACTCAAATTTCTTAGAGTGCAGCAGTCAGTCTTCTTCAGCAGCTGCCTAAAACAAAACTATAATTCAAGCCCTGAAATACAGCCTTAGACAGTTGTTAAATTAGACTGAAGATCAATTCCTAAACGCCTACTTTAGATAGTTATGTTAAAATAAGGTTATCTCTCATGCGTTGAGCTTATGATGATGTTATTCCTGAGGAGGAATCTTTACCAGCTAGTTTGAAGATAGCGCCATTATGGAGCTTTAGTTGAAAAATAAATTTGTATAATGCCTATATGGATTTGTGATTTTCCATCATATCACATGTGATACTATGATGTGTATTGTATCCTTTTTGGTCTAGAAAAAGTATACGAGTTCTCTAAATTCATATTTTGTATGTTATTTAAGTTTATTTACAAACTTATGTTTTTTTTAATATTTCAGTTTTTTCAAAGTCTTGAGTCCAAGTCAAATTTTTGCGCTGCTGAATTTTTTTTGAGTCCGAAATTTAAACTGTGGTTCCAATGGCTACCCATGCACTTGCACAACAGATCTAAACCAATGCACTCTAGGGAAAATTGTCTCATCTTCAACATGGCTGGAAGGGTAAACTGGCATTGGCAAAGCACTTGCACTACATGAAGCACCAAAGTCGCATTGAAGAGATGAATGTTGTTGTGCAAGAGGATCACTACAAGTGTTGGTTAAGGGAGGCAATGAGATTGAAAGACACCCTAATGGTTTGAATGGAGATGATGGCTTGATCTTAATTTGATCTTCAAGTTCAAGTCCATCTTCCATAGGCTTAGAAATGGATCTAGCCTAGTTGTGAGGAGGAAAAAATTAATTGAGTGATTAGTCTTTTTCTCTTTTGGATGCCCCTTTTTCACTTGTTGGGCTTGTTTAAGATGTTTATTTATTGCGCTTAAATGTAAACTACAATCCATTTTGATGATGTGTTATTGACTATGACCCAAAACATTGATGAGATTTTTTAGAAACAATTTACAGAATATTTTATCCAAAAATATTTCTTAAACTGAAAAGGAAGATTCATAAAAGAAATGTAATCCCCTTAGTTTTATTGAAAACTTTTAAATGTTTCATTTACTGTAATTCAATTAACAAACCTACACTACAAAGGAAAAGACATTTAACCAGACACATGCACACCCAGACAAAAAAAAATAACAAGAACAAAAACAAAAACAGACATGTGTGCCCATACTTGTGCTCACACACACTTGTATACCCGTGTGTGCACACACGCATAAACAGGCACATGCCCCACACCATGCACGCAGGCATGTACACACAATATCTAAAATACCAAACACAATTGAGAACATAGTTGTACTAAAAATGGATAGTTTTTCTTTGTTTTTTTCAAGTTAATATATCCCATGTCTATGCGCCATATCACATTTTCTCATTGTGTAAAGAGACCCACCAATGGACCATAGGCATTTATCTTGGCAAAGAATTTCTGCTCAATTGGGGAATTTTCCCCAATGTATAACCCTTATTTCAAGATTTCAAAATTTATGTGACAATGTAAATATCACTTATGGTTTTCTCTTTGAAACGGCTGTATTTCGAAGAAGCCTGAAAATATATTTTCCAAATTTGGACAAAACTTAAAACATCTTCAACGTGATTGAATCCTTTGCAGTCATCAAGCTTTAACTTTGGGTTCATAATAAAACTAGGAAATAGGTCTTTTATTAAAAGAATTTTGAAGATACCAATAAAGAAGATAAAGTTGACTTTCCACATCCACTTGTTCCACAAAGCAAAATAGTCATTGATTCCTTTCGCTCTCGTACTCTGCAGTAACCATTAAAATCGGACAGTAAGTTATGCTAATTTAAAACCATACCATACCACTATACAAGCATAAATCAATGCAAGTACACATTCTGCAATCATTATTGGTATGAACTTTTGGGAAGGTAAAAGTGAATTTACAAAATACATAACTTCAATTTCAAGAACAGGCAGGAAGACATTTAACTTTTAAGGATCATCCCAGAGATGTAATAGAAAAGGATTAGGTTTAACTAGCTCACTGACGATAGGTACAGTTCAAGAGGCAGATCCAACCTTCCTCTAATTTAATTCTTCATGCTTTCAATTCATTGCATAAAATGATTTTGACAGACTTGCATTTATATGTTTCAGTTGCTTTATTATCTGATAACATAACTATGTAGATGGCTAGTATCAGCAGGTTGGGCAAGTTGGCAGAGTGTAATGAGAAAATATAAAACATACTTCCATTCTTGAACACTAAATGGCATTTAGTAGACCTTTGTAATTTTTCCATAATGAAGTCCTTGTTCTGAATTCTTTGTAAAATGCATATCGAGACACAGTTGATGAGGTATAGGCCTAATCAAGGTTGTAAGTTCTGGTTCTTAAGGAGATAACTATTGAATACTACTACTAATTGTTCAAAATGGTTGGTTCTAATGTGTAGCGAAGAACAAAGTTGTCCATGAGAAGCTGATAATGTTTTGGTCATTCTTGATCACTTGTTTGTTTTCTTATTGTATTCAAGGTTTTCTTTTAACTATCAAGATTGAATAAACAAGGGATAAAGCATTAAACTATATTGTTTTTCCATGACAGTCATGTTTAGGCTTGAATCCATTGAATACTAAGGACCATCTATATTCTCTATTGCCAGTTTAATTCTTCAAGGAAGAAAATACACTACGCACTTATGGTCCATATTTATTCACAAATCATTGTTCTTGAGGTAATATTTCAAAGTCTTGATTCTTATTTGATTCTAGAAACAGAAAGTTATCCTTGAAAATTCCAGCTTGTTGCAGCCAAATTGCATCTTATAGCCAAAATATGAACATCGACTTAAAAATAGAAAGTGGGAAACAAACGGCTTTGAAATGACCTTTCATTCAATTTGTTATATCAAATACCATTTCACCCAATTACCAATCTGATACACAGCAGCTACTAATCTTTTCTACAGACAAAAGAGGTTAAAGTATCATCTTTTATAGAACAGCTACAAATCTCATGTGTTAACAAATATTATACACAAAAGTAAAGCACTTGTAGCCTATAACTGTTCTGCTACAGCCCATGGAAATTATCTCACATTCTCCCACAACATACCATTGCAACATATAATCCCAAGATGAGACTTGCTGAAATATATTTATAAGATCCTAACACCCTAATGACCTTGGGTTCTTTAGATCTCTTTGGCTGGGAAATCATTCCACTTCGTTTGCCCTTGAGGGCTTCCTACAAAAATTCATCCAAGCTTGCAGTCCACTGTCTCCAAGTCATACCAGTGAAAGTAAGATCAAAATTTCTGTCTGGTTACATCAAGGAGAGGCAAATTCTGGATGGCATTCTTCTTTCCAAAAGTTAAAATACTCGAGTGTAATTAAAAAAAGCAGTGAACCCCGGGGACGCGTCCCCCCCCCTAGGCCCTAGCGTTCCCGGAACGGGGACGTCCCGAAGACGTGGGGACGGCGTCTCCACGTCTCCGGAGGCGCCACCATTTTGCTCCCCCGCCGCCAAAGACGCCAAAACGCACCGGCGTCTCCGAGACGCTGAGGGAGACGCCTGGGCGTCCCTCGAGCGTCTTGGGGACGCCCAAGCGTCTCCCGCGGCGGACAGTCATAAAGGCCGTTTTTTTAATTAAAAACACTCATTTTTTAATTGTTTTTTTGGTTCTATTCGAACCCTAAAGGCATGTGGGGCCCATCTACACTCTTCTATGCTATCAAAAGCCCCTTCTAACTTCATTTTTATTCACATTTGCATTTCTACTTGTCTGCTACAGCAAGAAGAAGAAGAGTGAAGAGCTGAGGAAAGAGTGATTGGAGGAGTGAAAGGAGTGATTGCAAGTGAAAGAGGAGTGTCAAGGAGCAAGAAGAAGAGGAGGAGGAAGATTCTTCAGCTTGTTGAAGAGATTTTTCAAGCAAAAGGTAAGGTTTTGAACTGATTTTTTCTTTTATTTTCTGATTTTCAATGTTCATTGTTTTAGTTTTTTGAATTTTCTCATTTTCATTTCTAAATTCTAAGTTCTTAGTTCTTGTTGTTTCATTTTCTTGTTTCATTTCTAATTCTTGTTGATTCATTTTTTAAATTAGTTAAGATTTTCAGTTTGTTTTGCAATTTAAAATTTAAAATATAGAGTTTTATTTTTTTAATTTTAAAGTAGGGCATAGGCTGAAACTATGTGTTTATTGATTTTTTTTTTTCATTTTGTGAAATGCAGTGTCAAAATGAGCTCCCACAGTCATGAAATGAGTGAGGATGAGATGGAATTGGAAACTCATTCTCATAATGCAAGCCATTCAGAATATGAACCCGAGCATGAGGATGAGCACAATGAGGGGGGTGAACATGGGTCAAATCCAAAAAGGCAAACTAGTTCCATAGCTAGTGCAGCAGTTGCTACTGATTGCCCCTCTCAGCTTTTGGCAGAATGGGCTAGGGGTCCTTATGATCCCAAATCTCCTCTAAAACAATTTGCAACAAGAATAACAACCCCAACATCATCATCTGGTGGTACGAGAAAATGGAAATGCAACATTTGTGGTGATGATTGGTTTGGGAGCATCACCAAAGTTAATGCTCACTTCCTCTTTTGCCCAGGAAAAGGTGTGGGAGCATGTGCTTTTTTGAAGGACCCTAAAAATATGAAATACAGAATTGAGTTCAACAAGCTTTGGGGTGTTCCAGATGACGTGGCAATTCCTATGCCTACTACCTTGTCTGGTAGGCAAAATATTCAGACTATACAGCAGATTCAGGAGCAGCATATGCAGAGGCAGCCACATATTAGAGCAGGAACATTATCAGGGGCAGCCTCAGGACCTTCATCCACCTATAGTGTTATGCCTGAATCGCAACAGGGCAAGGGGAAACGCAGGATACAAAATCAGCCTAACCCCACAGCTGATTTATTTAATGTGCACCAGAAGGATCAGATAGATGATTCCATTGGCAAGTTCTTTTTTGCCAATGGAATCCCATTTCATGTAGCTCGATCTCCTTATTATAAGGAGATGATGTCGATGGTGGCGAAGGGAGGACCATCATATGTGCCACCAGGTGAGCACAAATTGAGGACAACGATCTTGGATAACAACTATACCAAGATCAATTCATTGATGGAGACGATGAGGGCATGTTGGGAGGATTCTAGATGCAGCATTGTTATGGATGGGTGGACGGACATTAGGCATCGTCCACTCATCAATGTCATAGTTACATGTTCAGAGGGCCCATTCTTTCTCAGGGCAGTTGATTGTTCAGGGCATCGAAAAAATGTTGATTTTCAGTTTGAGATCCTTCGGGCAGCTATTGAGGAGATTGGGCCACAAAATATGGTCCAAGTAGTGACAGATGCAGCACATGTGTGTAGAGCTGCAGGGAGGCTTATCGAGACAACATACAAACATATTTGGTGGACTCCATGTTGGGTGCATGCCATGAACAATGCACTCAAGGACATGGGGAAGATTGAGTGGATTAGAGGAGTGGTCAACAATGCTAGAGATGTGCAGATGTATATCTGCAACCACCACACTTCACATGCCATCTTCAGGAGCTTCGCGAAGAAGGAGTTCTTGAAACCAGTTGAGACCCGATATGCATCCTATTTCATTCTTATGGAGAGAATGCTTGAGTTGCAAGAGCCACTGCAACTCATGGTTATGACGCAAGAATGGAATTGGTGGGATGGGGCCAGGACAGAGCAGGGGAAGAGGGTGAAGGAGATAGTGAAGAGTGATGGATTTTGGAATGATGCAAAATATATTGTTGCCATCATTGAACCAGTTGTCCAAGTCATCAGATATGGGGATGGGGATGCACCTAACCTTGGAGAGGTGTATGAGTGCATTGATTCGATGCTTGGCCAGATGAGGGCAATTGTGTGAGAGAAGGACCCCACTCTAGCATTCTACAATGTTTACATTCAGCCTATTATTCAGCGCAGATGGGATAGCCTAAACACTCCCTTGCACATGGCTGCTTATTCATTGAATCCGAAGTGGTACATGCCTAGGCCTGGTAGAGTTACAACGATTCGGGATGAGGAGGTGAAGGAAGGGTTCTTCAAGTGCATTGATAGGATGTATGATGCTGAAGATGCTGGCAACGTTCGCACTAAGTGGACAAAATTTGCTACTCTTAGGGGTTACAAGGCTGCGGCAAAGGCGGATATAAGAACTATGGCACAGGAGGATCCGATTTTGTGGTGGACTTTTCATGGACAGAAATCACTGACTCAAACACTAGCCATTCGTGTGTTGTCTCAGGTTTCTAGTTCTTCAACTTCTGAGAGGAACTGGTCTACTTATAGCTTCATCCACTCTCTTAAGAGGAATAGACTTACCTCTAGGAGAGCAGAGAAGCTAGTGGCTGTACATAGTGCCTTGCGTATCACTGACCGTAGGACACGTGTGCACAAGGAGAGCCCAGCAGCACAATGGGATGTAGAGCCAGAGGAGCCATCACAGATTGATGAGGATGAGGATGTTGCAAATTTAGGGCTGGTTGGTGTTCCTTTGGCAGATCTTGACCTTGGGGAGTCTAGTGGTTCCAGTGATGAGGAGTTTGCCGACCTCCCAAGGAATGATTAGAGGCCTCCGCCTGCTTCACTACATTTTGGCATTTTGACTTTGTAGTTTGTACTTGTTTTGATATTCATATCATGCTACTCATTGTAATCATCTTTATGATATATCATATAATAGAAATCTTCCATTTGCTGATTCGACAATTGTTACATTGTAGTATTGAGTATTCTAATTTCAAATTTGAAAACTTCAATGTTCAATGGTTCATTCACTAGTTAATTGTTAATGTTCAATGTTCAAGTATATTGTTATACATCTTTTCATAATTAGCATTTTAAGTACCATATGTATAGTATATAGTATATACAGCCCCCACCCCCTCGCCGCCGTCCCCCCGCCGTCCCCAAATTGAGGCCCCTTTGTCCCCCCGTCCCGGAAACTTGTCCCCCCGTCTCGGAAACTTGTCCCCCCATCCCCGACGCCGGTGTAACATAGAAAAAAAGCCCAGAATGTTAAGGCATGAACAAAGCAATTTCTAAAGCAACTGATTTTTTAATTTCAAGCTTCTTTCTTGTTTAGATTTTTCTTAAAAACAAATTAAATAGATCAAAGCCTGCATACCAACAGCCACACTGCCAGTTATAGTCAAAAGAGATAAACTCAAGCTTTCCGCTTAACAAAGGTGATGCCTAAGGCAAATCTTGGTAGAATCATAGTAAAATCTTTAAGTAGAGCACTCAAACATGCTAAACAAAATAAGGAACTCATGCCATCAAACTTGCTAGTCTATCGGAAATACAAATGCATCTGCAATTTGCAGATGACACATTTTTGGCTTTCATACTGAAACAAGAAATCAAGCAACTATAGAAATTTCTAACAGGATACAAATAAGCTTCAGGACAACCAATCCTTATGAAAAGAAAACTGTCTTCCTCAAACACAAATTAAAAGAGCCACAGAAAGATGCAAAAAATCCTCAACACACAAAGCACTAGGTTGCAAATCCAATAATTGGGGAGCACAACTAGATAGGGCTAAAAAGCAAAACAAATCACAACAAGAAAATCTTATTAACTTATTAAGAAAATTATGAAAAAAGATTTATGTTGCATTTGAAACAAATTCAGCCAGTCAAAAGCACACATTTTGCAAATGGTTTCAAACTACCAAGTTTGCTGGGAGACAACAGAACATCCTTAATACTATGATAAGTTGCGATGAGTTCATAAATCAGTTATGATGGTGTTGTAATTTCTTAGGTCTTTCTTGGATTATCTATTACGTACATGGTCTTATGCGTTTACATCCTCTAATTCTTAAATACTGTTTTTGGTTGTGAAGGCCTCATCAGAGCTGTAAAAGAAACTCTCTTTGTGAACCCCTAAGAAGAGGAGAAATAAATTAAAAATAATAAAAGACAAAAAAAAAGTTAAAATACAAAACAGGTTAAGTACATTTTTGGGAATAAACCTAGAAAAGGTGTACACTCCTAGTAATGAATAAAATCCAAAGATTATACTGAACAAAAAAAGGAAAGAGCTTACCTTTACATTATGGAAGCCAGAAAACAGAAATTCAAACGTTTTCAACAGCTTCAAATCAGAAAACCAAGGGGAAGTAAAAGCTCTTATTGATGAACTAACAGACCAGTTTACTTTTGCATAAAAACAAATGCTTAAATTGGGACCTAGAGGAAATGGTGATTACAGTGTAAAGAAAGAATATGAGCTGATATTGTAACCATGGCCACTGCAAACAAAGATTCAATATGATAACAACTATGGCAAAGCTCAGCATGGCTTCAAAGACAATGGACTTCATGTGGCTAGCAGCATAAAGGAAGATGCTGAAAGAACATCCTACAGAGAGAATTGGATGCAGGGATCTTCCCAATATGTAATGTACAACCAATATTAAGAGTCAATATCCCATATAATGTTATGTTGAGCATGCTGGATAATTTTAAGAATCAGCCTGTTGTCAATTTATGGAGATTGGAATCCATGTAATGGGTCTCTATGATAACCATTTTTCACCATGCAGAGAATCCATCTGAAAATGTACTGCAATAAGTTCTGTCAGGAATACACACATACAGAATATGCCATTCACTCAAGTCTGGACAATTGATATCTTAAGATCCAAGTAAACATACGATTACTGCCATCACAAGTACCAGCACAGAGGAGATAAAATGCCTTAAACAGGTAGCCATATTAAATACACTATGGAAAGCATACACACACAGACCTCCAAGTTTGCCACTACATAATGGACAATCTACAAATCATCACCAATCAAATACATCAAAATTAGCTTCAATATCACCTCATGAGAATCTAGTATATGCTAGGTCAAGAGATTGGCACAAAAACAAGAAGTTTGCATTTTAGCTGCAAAAACTTCTTGTATTCAATTTCCTCCTTACAAACTGTGAAGTATGAGTAAATAATAATGATTGCCATCAACTACACATTGCCCATCCCCAATGATATAACCAAGCAACAATCCATCTTAATTGAAGGACAAATGGAGACAAAACTCCTTCAATTAAGAAGCTCTAATGGAGAAGAAAATATTTCCATCAAAAGAAAGGTTGGTCTAAGGGGAAGAAGCTGCCCAAAATCATTGATTAATATTCTGAATTTCCAAGACTAATATTAGATACCCTACTTGCTAACAACATGTTGATGTCCATGGTTTGTAATAAGGAAGAAAAAAAACTGTCAATGAACCAATGGCATCTGCGAGTTCTAAAAATACCATCAAATGAATTAGCCAAATCTATACAAGACTTTATGAAGGCAACACCAACTACATAAAAGCTAACTTTAACAGAGCACAATTTGATGAAGTAGACAAACTTTGGAGGGGCCTAGGACACTCAAAAAAATTGTAGAGGGCCTAGAATTGATTGTACCAGTCTGATAAATTGGCAGAATCTGTGTGGAGCCTATGACACCAAATAGAACCCTCAATCCAGTTACATAATAAGTTTCTATTTGGGGCTTGACAATGATGATAAATTATGTCTGTGACCACAACAAAATGCAGTTTTACAAATTCCTAAGGCAACCTTACTAATGAGACCGAACTGTGTTTCCATCAGACCAGAGAGATCATTGTGTATTTGTTCAAGTATCTCATTGGCTCAAGTTACATTATCCTTGTTGATGTTATAGCAATGGGAGATATCTTTCTCTCAAATTTAAAAAATGATGGATAAATAATACCAAGGCAAGTCAGACTTGCTATATATAATAATTTTATGAAGAGTCACCTTGTTTCTTAAAAGAGGCCAACCCAAATGAAGAGTCACCTAGTTTTGTATAAATACAAGGTGATGATCATTCATTTGATCATCAACTGCATTCATCATAATTCGCATTCCTAGAAGTTCATACTTGAGCAGCAGATCATCATCTTGTAGCAGCAGATCATCATTTTGTAGCAGCAGACCGATTTCAAGGAGAAACATATTCATTTGTATCTTTGCATCTAGGAGAGGTGCTATTATTCATTGTATCAAATCCGGCATTGTGTTGGGCCTGAGTTGTAAGCAAATTTCTGCTCTTATTCCTTCCATATATAAGAGATATATTTGCTGGGTTTTTCTCCCTCGAGTAGGAGGGTTTTCCCAGGCTATCTTCTTGTGTTCAAAGTCTTATGTGTTGCATTTTCTGATTTCTTTCATTTCTGATCCTAAATCTAACAATCCTCAACGTTGCATTTCTCTAAGGCCCCTAGGTGTGTCTCTTTCTATTGAACAAGAAGAAAATTCAAGAACCTGGCTCCTTTCCATCAACAAACCCCTCCTAGCAAACCAGGAGTTTTCCACTGCTACAAGCAGATCTAAGTCACACCAAACAACCCAGGGCTGATTGGTCTGACTCCATGGATTCCCCAAGAAGCCATGGCCTTCTCAAAAGGAACTCCTCCCAATAACATTCTCGATGGAAAAAATGAAGCAGAAAATCTTGATGGTGAAAAAACTAACCCTCATGCAACTCACAGAAGCCTTCCCCAAACAAAAAACTTTAAGGATATAAATCTAAGAGAACTGGAAATCATCAAGATCAGTGCAACTGCAGATTTAAATGATGTGAAAAGAATACACCATTGCAGTATTTTGACAAAGCAAGAGAAAGATCAACTTTTTCAAGATTGGTCATTGTTCATTAGAAAATGTGTCTATTCATGAAACCTTAGTATGTGGCTTTCAATCCAAAAGATGATTTGCTAATCACTGTTCCAATCTAGATAAGGCTACTTTTACTTCTAAATTAGTGCTAGAAGGAAAGTGCCCTGAAGAAGATTGGAAGTTCCATAGGAGAATATATAGCAGCTTCAAAATTCAATATTCATCTAAGGGTCCTCAAATATGCACACGTCTGTTAATTTGAATCTAAATAAATCTATGCCCAACAGCTTAATCTCTGCCAAATTTGAATCATATATTTAAAAATCTTTAAGATAATTGCATGAAATCTCTACCCAGAAACCAATGATTTGAAGGTACTCACAAATAACCTTGTTGCTCAAAGAACTAGCATAGACTTAGTGTGCAACAAACAGAACTTAGCTATTCCATTCATGAAGTGTAAATAAGAAGTTAAAAATATGAGTAGATGAGGATGAAAATCATGCTTTGAAAACAAAGAGATTCTCCCAAGGAATAAGTTGACACCTTATTCTCCAAAAAATAATTAGGTGGCACTCATGCTCTGGACTTCTTAAAAAATTTACTGTGTTGTCCATACAAGTAAAATATAGAAAATTAAGGGTTTCTAGCAAAATTGTTTGATTTGGGCAATTTGAGTAATCCTTAGATTTTTGGCCACACTAAAGCAATGGCATGCTTAGATTTGCTCCAGCATGCTTCCAAAAGAAATTACCTATAAAAAGTTCTAGATAACCAACAACACCTTCAAACTTTGCTAGCTTGGGAGGACAACACCTTCAAACTTTGCTAGCTTGGCCTCCCAATGTCTAATTTGGACAAAATGAAAAGCTAAAGCAGCTTTTTCAGATACTCTAGAAACAACAATGATCTTAGATTTGCTCTACCTTCAACCAAAAAAAGACTTTTACAAAATGGAAATGAAAAATTTCAAATTAGCTTAATTGCAAACTTTGTTGCCTAGATGGTTGTCCTTGCACCAAAAGATCGACCTGTTAATGCCCGATACAACCGCCAGAGTTAATGAATCCACAAGAGGCAGTTAAGCCATGTCACAAACCCAAGCGTTGCACTACACAGCACAAAGAGACCAAGGGTGCACACCTTGCAACAAACCCCCTCACCAACGAAAGCGAGGAGTTCAAACCCATGACCCAGGCTCTTATACCAATTGTTGCACAAATGGTTTCCGTTGCACCAAAAGATCGACCTATTAATGCCCAATACAACCACCAGAGTTAATCAATCCACGGGAGGCAATTAAGCCATGTCACGAACCCGAGTGTTGCGCTACACAACACAAGGAGACCAAGGGTGCACACCTTGCAACAAACTTAGCCAAAGTGCAAACTTGTTGTGACACCATGTAAGATTCCAAATAATTGCATGAAATCTCTACCTAAAAACAAACGACTTAAGCTACTTCCACATAACCTTGTTGCTCAAAGACCTTACATAAACTTAGTATGCAATGAACATAATTTACTCTTCCATTCATGATATATGAACAATAAATGCAATGAATTTGCATTTATATCAGATACAAGGAGATGAGAAAGACAACCATCTTCAAAAATAGAGAGATTTTTGGTTCCTCTCCAAAAATGTAAGTAAATAAATTACTTCATAAGGTTAACCTAAAGTGTAATAATGGATAAACTCATTCTCCAAAAGGAGAAAGCATAAGTAAGCATAATAGTCTTTTAACTTGTCTCTTTAATAATATATCAGATACAAGGAGATGAGAAAGACAACCATCTTCAAAAATAGAGAGATTTTTGGTTCCTCTCCAAAAATGTAGGTAAATAAATTACTTCATAAGGTTAACCTAAAGTGTAATAATGGATAAACTCATTCTCCAAAAGGAGAAAGCATAAGTAAGCATAATAGTCTTTTAACTTGTCTCTTTAATAATATATCAGATACAAGGAGATGAGAAAGACAACCATCTTCAAAAATAGAGAGATTTTTGGTTCCTCTCCAAAAATGTAAGTAAATAAATTACTTCATAAGGTTAACCTAAAGTGTAATAATGGATAAACTCATTCTCCAAAAGGAGAAAGCATAAGTAAGCATAATAGTCTTTTAACTTGTCTCTTTAATAATATATCAGATACAAGGAGATGAGAAAGACAACCATCTTCAAAAATAGAGAGATTTTTGGTTCCTCTCCAAAAATGTAAGTAAATAAATTACTTCATAAGGTTAACCTAAAGTGTAATAATGGATAAACTCATTCTCCAAAAGGAGAAAGCATAAGTAAGCATAATAGTCTTTTAACTTGTCTCTTTAATAATATATCAGATACAAGGAGATGAGAAAGACAACCATCTTCAAAAATAGAGAGATTTTTGGTTCCTCTCCAAAAATGTAAGTAAATAAATTACTTCATAAGGTTAACCTAAAGTGTAATAATGGATAAACTCATTCTCCAAAAGGAGAAAGCATAAGTAAGCATAATAGTCTTTTAACTTGTCTCTTTAATAATTCGAGCATACTATGAACAAACCCAAAACCTAAAACTATGAACAAACTTTAAATTATTCACACTCAGCATATTTCTCAATGGGATTTTGAATTAAATGTAAATTGATATCTAATTATGTTTTTGCTTGGAATGCAAGCCCCTGACTATCAATAATCAAGACTTGCAATGAGACTTTCAAATATAAAGGAGAACATTGTTTACTACTAATTGAATAGACAACTACTTATTGCAAAATAAACTAATTACATATGCGTGAATCATTTATATGAGAGTTGCATAGTAATTCAACAGAGTTCCAAAAGGATATCACAATTGCTTCATTTATTTATAGATGCTCTTATACAAAAATTGGAATGAGGGAACAATTCCAACAGTCCCTTTCCCTGAGTGCAAAGGTTCTATATAAACCCCTCAATGGTTGCCAAGTGAAGTAAATACAACTGTCGACAACTATTAAAAACTATTTCTTGTAACCACCACAAGCCGGCAAGGTATTATCTTACCCATCGGTGATAACCCAAACATGACTAATACAAATTATACTATCTACATCAACCCCCAAAGAAAACTCATCTTCCAGATGACAAGAAACAAAAATGCATAACACTATTGAAGGGCAAAGGAAGGAGACATCACTAGAGGTGCAATACCAGAAATGGAAGAAAATGGAGTGGAATGGTGAGATGCAGTTGTTCATAACTTATAAACTTCTTCTATCTATTGCTTCAGATGGTGGGTAGCCAAAAGTTCCCACTCCCTAGATGCCTTAACCATCTATACAAATTCCATTAACTAAACCTTAGCCTTCTCATTAGCAACTCGAAGTTCTAAAAAAATTCAATCTTTTTTGGAAAGCTTATTCTTTTCTAGCTTTGTAAGTTGAGACTATTGGGCTAGCTAGGCTTGAAATTTGTGCCTTTGATCTTTAGTATATCTCTTAATTTCTTGATATTTCAAATTGATTCATTCATTTCAACACCAATAGTTCATTGGGCTGCCATGTCCATTTGCAACATAAGATAAAGATATTGGAACCTATACTCAATGAAGTATAAAGCTTCAAGTACTTTCCCATCAAAGACACCAAAAGAGGGGGGTACCTTCATTGGAATCCACTTATGCTTCATCTCTACTAATTTTGTATTAGGCCACCCATAAGAAATAAAAATTTGGATGAATTCTGTATGGCACTCTACCTTTACATACTAGGTGTCTAATTTCCCTTGATATAGATGATTAAGGAAGAACTCATAATAGCATGCGGGCATCATTTGGCTTGAATGTTGATTATCTCAGCTTGACTTCCTGTTTAAGGATGATATTAAATCTATGTTTGTATTGCCTTTTTTTGGGTTGTCTTACCCATGTACATCCCCATCATCATGGGCCAAGAAGGATATTTTACCGGTAGACAAACCTTGTGAGTCATAACTCGTTTGGGAGGCATGAAGGGTTGCAAAGTCACTCAACCTTTGCAGTAACTTTATTGTAATAGGAGGTACAATCCTGCATATTGTCAATGTTTGAGAAACTAATGCCAATATGGTTTATTGCCTACAAGGCATAATAGTTTTGAATATAACAAGTTGCAGATAGGAGGGGAACTGCCATGTCTTGAATTGAATCAGAGCAAAACTATAGGTCTTTATGAATAAATTAACTTTACTAAAACATCTCTATGAAGGTATTTATAAATATTTAAAGTTAGATTGTCATTTTCTCCAAACTGCTGTTTCTGGATAGAAAATAGTGAGCTGAGTTGTAAAGAAAACTACTCGCATGCGTTTGGATTTCCTGTTAAAAGCTTTTTAGGTTTTATTTTTGGTTCTTCCATCTTTCCAAAACATATTGAACTTTTAATTTTGGCCAAGGGAAATGAAAGTCATGATTGTTTAAATGCTGCCCTTTCTGCTGCAATCTGCAGATTGAAAGTTGTGAATTGATTTATATAATGTAAGTACGCAGATTTAATGCTTAATATCATTATTTAAGAGTATACTATTACGAATATGGCTAATTTTATTTATTAACCTTTTGTTGGATTCTACAGAAGAGTTCTAGGCTTGGGAATTAACAAATGCAGAAATAATACCTTTGGTTCCTAAATCACTTAGTAGTGAGTGGATTTAGTGAACATGTTGGACATGTAGTAGCCTTCTTGGCATATTATTCAATATATGTTATTGCCTTGGAATTATATTATTGGAACTAATGTCAATATGGGCTGTCTTATGGATATTGTTTTATTCATGTTGTAGAATGTCAAGATATCATAATGAGATGATTGGGCATTGTGTGCTATAGACATTATTTGTCATCGATTTGCATTCATAAGTGCATTGCTTGGTCAAGTTACATTTTCTTCCATAATTTTTGTATCAAATGGGCATGTGCTTGGATATATGATGCTCTCTCTTTCTTCTACTTCAGGTTACAAAGGAACAAAATGGAAGAGATTTTATACTGCAAGTGTTAATGTATTTATTTATCTCGTGACCTACTATTGATAAGAGTAGATGACTCTTTACTTATTTGCTTATATTGTCATTTACAGTTCTGAAATTGTTATGGAAGACCATGGCTGCTGTAATTAGATGTGTTGCCATCAATATGGTTTCGAGGAGTGTGTATTTGCATCTGTACATAAAATGAATTGAGTTTTATAATTATGATAAGGTATTGTATATAGACTTGCACATAGACTTGCACCAATTGTGATGATTGTAGACTCATTTATATGTTTTGAAGAAAAAAAAAGTTTAGTCAAGTGTTTGACTTCTTGACCCTGGATTATGTTTACTTTACTCATTTATTTCATGTTGTATTAAGTGATTATGTGGTCGATGTTACATTATTTACCAATAGAAGTGGAGGAGGAATCAATATTTGAGGTCTTCCTTAAGAGACAATGCGAGCAGCATAGAGAATGTGATATACTCGACCCCAATGGAGAATGATTCTCTAGGAAAAATACTTCCCCAGCCCATAGAATAGCCTTTAACAATTAAATAGCATTATCCCCTCTTAAGTACAGCTCAAGAAATAAGGACAGGAGTGGAAATGTTTATAACTAAACTTGTTTGGAAAGTGGGAAATGGAAAAATATATGCTTTTGGGAGGGATAGTTGGAACAGACATAAACCATTGTCTCATATCAATCTGCAATACTCAACACAAGCTCAACATCAAGGATATGAATTAACTCAGATTATATAAAAAGACACCAAGAAGGAATATCTGAAGAGTCTATTGACAAGATATAGGAAATATTAAATAATGGTCAGTCACCCAACACAAACTGAAAATCTGATCAATGAGTTATCTGCACAAGCCATATTTATCAGTGCTCGGAAAGACAATTTGATATGGCCTGACACTAATACAAGGAATGCTCTGTAAAAAATTGGATAAAAGCATGGTCAATGTAAGTATGGCGAAAAATTCAGAACCTTCTTGTGGCTCTTATTCCATGTTAAATTTTTGACAGTTGACCAACTTCAAAAGCATAGTTGGATTAGGCCCAATTCTTGCATCAATTGTACCAAAAATGGAGAGACAATATATCATCTCTTTTCCATTGTCAATTCATTGTACAAAGATTGCTGCTGCTATATTTGCTCAAATAACATTATCTACATAAAATCTCTCCAGTGCACAAAATCTCTCAAGCACACAAAATCTCTCCAGCACAAAAATCTCATGCCCCGGAATACAAATAAAAATGCAAATCCTCAAAAAAAAAGCATCACGCAGCCCTTGGTTTCATCCTAAGGAATATTTGGATGAACTAAACAGTCAAATATTTAATAAAAAAGTTTATGAAAAATAGATTCTAAAAAAGACTAAAGCTCAACTCAATTACAATACTCTTATCTAGAATTTTAAAAAATGGCAATTTTTTATTCTTCAAGTATGGAGGACTCATAAATGGCTCAGGGATGGGATTTTCAATTGAATTACAGGCTTCATAGGTTAACTGTACATCTGGGCACATAAGTGGACAGCACCTGATAAGGGATACCTATAAATTGAACATTGATGGAAAATGCATCACATGGCTGTTCGCTTCATCCTAAGGAATATATGGAATGAACTAAACAACCAAATATTTAATGACATTTTGTACAAAAAATAGATTCTGAGAAAGACCGTAGCTCAACTCAAATATAATGCTCTTATCCCAAATTTCATAAAGAAAGGAATTTTTTATTTCTAGAGTATGGAGGACTCAAAAATAGCTCAGGAATGGGACTTTCGATTGAATTACAAGCTTCTTAGGCTAATGGTACATCTGGGCACATACATGGACGGCACCTAACCTGGATAGATATAAATTGAACATTGATGAAGAATATGGAAACTATCCAGCCCAAGCTGGTACAAAAATAGCATTCCGGCAATTTGTTATCAAAATAGATAGGAATCAAATCAGATGATTTTATTAAAACTCCAGCACTACAGATGGGAATTTAATTAGCAATTAAATAATACACCAGTCAAATCCACATTGAACATGATTCTAAACTTACCATCAAAAAATACATACATGCAAGCAAGACCTGCCAAAAAAAATATTTCCCTCAGAGAACACGATCTAATTGGAAATGGAAAATATTATGGATCAAATTTGTAGAGGATTGGTGACTATGAGAGATTTCAAATTTGTATACTTGAAAAAGACATTTCAATACAATGGCAGATCATTTGACCAATGATCAATGCCAGGAGGAACAAATAACAAGTTACAGGAGCAAGAAAATTTCATTAACTAAGATTGCAATGTTAACTTAGATGGAACAGCCCATTAAACAAACATAAACGAATAATTGTATAACATGATTTAAAAAACATAAGTATAGTGATCAGAGACATAATATTTCCACAGGCCATATTAGTGAACATTTCCACAGTCCATATAGTGGCTCAGATGACAAAGCCCCAAATGTTTTCAGTCCAGCGTCAAGCAAATGGAAAATCCTATAGCTGCCTAGCCAACAGATAAATGCAACAATTCAGCCTCTCTAAAATTTATCTGTTTGGGTCTCTTTGGTCTTTCCAAGATGTTATGGTAGTTTGCAATCCTTGAGGTACAGCTGAAGTATCATGTTCAATATTAAGAGCTGCGACAGATATAGCTGCTCACAATTTGATCGTTTGATGAGATGGTTGTTTGAGAAAAGTTTCTTCGTATCAATATAAACTATAAAGCCTTCCAAAATTTTCAAAAAAAATAACAAGATGGAAACATCTGGCAATTTGCGTAAGGAAAATTATCCTGGACAAAACTTCATGCAATCTTTGAAAAGAAGGATAGAGAGACAATGGGGCAGCCAACATGCATTTAATTCCATGCAGCACAATAATATGAATAAAAAGTAAAGGTAAGGGTTGTTTCTTAGGTCACAGCCAAGCCAGAGGCCAATTTGGGATAGTTCAAAAAGGGTAAGGGTTGTTTCTTAGGTCACAGTCAAGCCAGAGGCCAATTTGGGATAGTTCAAAAAGCCCCAAAGGGACTTTCTCTCTATTTACCTAATATGCATTTCAAATTTCGTACCCCTGACTTTCATCCTTATTAAAAAAATCTGGAGTCAACCAAAGCTTGCTAATCCACCTTGACCTGAAGTACAGATTGACATATCCCTGACAGGTATTCAAATATCTTCATTCTGATGTTCCTTCCATTTCTCACTCCATATTTTAAATTCAAAATAATGTCCATTAAAATTAAAAAATGGTATGAGTGATGCAGCTAAAGAAGTGAAAGTGTTTCAAGAAGCTTTTTTCATTGAGCTAGTGTTTTTCAAAGATTCATATATAATTAAAATAAAAGGATTTGAGAATCATAAGAAATTAAAACCATTCCAAAAGATTGTTCTGATAGTACCTGCATGCTATAACTAAGTCAGCTCTTTGATTTGGACCCATGTAACGATATTCAGAAAGAGAATCACAAACAACATCCAAAAATTTTTCCCTTGTTGCTACAACTGAAATCCGCTTCTTGTATAAGGTTGGTTTCTTGTCATTGTCATTCAAAACATCCTTCTCAGCAGCTGCTTTTTTCTTCTGGTTTCCTTGTTCAATAGAGCCACCTGTTAAGTTGCCTTCTCCAGCCTCAAATAAATGCTGATGAGAAATTATTAATGAGCTTCCATTATCATCAATCTCTCTGGTCTTGACAGGAACTTCATTTCTCATGATATCAAAGACCTTTTTACTAATCTAACACATCAAAAAGGTAATGATTAGAACATAGCCGAGTGGCTTCACTGAAACCATAGTAAACAGCTTAAAAAGCAAGATAAACATAAATTTCCAATGTTTTCCAACATAAATAAGAGGTTTATTCCACCCCACACTATAGTACAAAATTTGAAAGACGTGAGACCAAAAAATTTAAAAAAATGATAATGTCACCGAGACAAGCATTCTTGTAAACTTATTTCATCCACATACTTTTGAAAACAAGAGACCAAAAGCACAATTCTTTAATTCAGTTCTCCAAAATGCACCTTCAAAAATTATTTAATCCTGTTCTACCTAGTCTGCATAAGATATTTCTCCTATCAAGGCCATATAACCACAAAAAATATATATTTCATTTCTCCTAGCTAGCTTCTATACAAAGAAATCTATATGGGATTCAAAGCCCTCCATTTTGGTCCTATATATCTTACTTTTCCACAGCTTGGTCCTTTACACTGCCCTTACAATAACTACAACAAGAAGACCCCTCGCATAGCTTCCAAAATTTCATTTCAAATGATAAATTGTCACTGAAACAAGCATTCTTGTAAAACTGCTTCATTAACATGTGTCTTCTGCCCCGAACTAACAATTTTTTCCATAAATTGCAAGGATAAGTTTTATATGAAAGCTATGATAAGCCAAAGAGAAACTTGAAGGTTGATTTTCAAGAAAAGAAGCCACATATCAAGTAGAAGGGTAATAATACCCCAATTGTGACTACAGCATAAGCAAGAGGGTAATATAAGCTTGAATATTCAATATTTTAACATTTTAATTATCTCAGCAAGAGAGGTGTTGGTTCAATATTGCCAAAGACTGAATGCAGTAAAGAAATTTGTGAGACGTGTCTAAAAGGGAAGCAGCTGACTGAATGTTTTCAGAAGACCAAGAAATTATGGTAGCCTGTTTATGCAAGTTTGTTCCACACATGTTCTTCACACATTAGGACTTATGATGTGCATGTTTTGACCAAGCATAAGTAATCATTAATCAAGGTACAGATTTTTCTATAGCTTTTGCCGCTTCTCTAGCATTTGTTCTACTTCTCTTGGATAAAGCCTTTCCATTAACCAAGCATAAGTATTCATTAATCAAGGTACCACAGAAACACTAATACAAGGAGAACATAGATTTTTCTATAGCTCTTACCACTTCTTTAATATTTGTTCTACTTATCTTGGATAAAGCCTTTCCATTGAAACTTTGCTCTTGAAATTCTTGGGATCTTCTTGTCTTGTTCATGTTAGCATGTTCTCTGATTCAACACTTTATGGAGTTTGCTTTTTCTGTCCTTGTCGATTCACTCACGTGCTTAAACTTTGCCAGTTCCTGTCTGACATGTTAAAAAGGACATTTCCTTTTTTCCTTTTTGGAAATTCATGCCTAAGAAACCTTTCCAAGTTCCTACTGTAAGATTCTCTTTACACCAAGTGTTGTTTTGCATATGGACAAGGAATCATTTTACAAGTACACATACAAAAGATTTGCCAAAATTACTCTGAAAGCATGTTCTACTCTAAGGTTGAAAGACCTTTCTGTTCTTCATTCTTTCTTCCCCCTATTCTATTTGCATGTGGAATAATTAAACTTCACGTGGTAATTTTATTTAACAAACTTTTACCCTGCTATCATAAGTTTTTATTTTAAGACCAACTAAAAATTTTAATACCCTCCTAACTCCTGCTCTAGATCTTCTGACACAAATTTGAGTGTCCCCACATTATTTCATTTGTTGTTGGCTTCTCCTCGCAGTAATTGAAGTAACAGATGCTCCCATCTAGTGGCAACATCCTCAACTACATTTGCAAATTCAATCAGCTATTAAGCTTCCTTCTGTCAATTTCTGTTCTTTTCTCCTTAAATTTGGAACATTTTGTGGCATTACCTTGAGAGAAACATGACTTTCCCTTCTCAAGTTTTTAGATATTTTTCTTTTTAAAATAGGTTCTTTTCACCAGCATAAAAAATGCTCAGTAACTGTTACTGAATTATTTTGTTCAGTATATTGTTAAACAGGTACACCAACCATCTTTAATAATGCACAGCAAGGAACGCATTGTCACAATTAGAATTGTGGAGCTTAAAAGCCACATCCAAGGGGCATGTATTCCATCAAGATTCACTTACAACATACACCTAGCCTCATACAGGTGTGCCTGCATTGTTATGGTTGCTTTGGCATAGGAAACATGCCCAATGGGGCCTAAACCTGAGTCATCATTGTGGCAATCACTTTGTCTTACCACTATATTACAGCCCTTCTGAACATGCTAACAGCTCCTAACATGCACTTTGTAGAATTTATGTTCTTCCTTGATGTTGACTCTAGAAAATATATTATCAAGCAAGATTTTAAGAAATCCCTTCTTTGCTTTATACTATTTGCCTACATTGGTTCTAGAGAAAAAGAAATTGTTGATGCATGGTTACAGTAATCAATGATGTGCAGTAAGTGTTTAAGGGTATTACTTAGATTGACACAAAATCATACTCTATCAGTAAAAAAATTGATATATAATAAACATTAGCAAAGATTAATGATAAAGATATTTTATGCTTAATAAATATTGTCATGGCTCATGACCTCCATAGTTGTACCTGTTCCTTAATCTTATCATATATAACGTGTAATAAAATGAAGGCTTAGTTGAGATTATTGGTGCTGATTCATATTGAATTGCATAACAATGTAATTATGAATTATGGTGTATTTATTATTGTTTATACTTTATTCAATTAAATATTATCATACGGATCAAATTTTATATTCTTTTTGCGGTTTTGGCAGGCCCACCCTCACAGACTAACCTAATGAAGAGATCATGGGGGAACCCTTCAATCTAGGATGAACTGATGTTTAATGCTTTTAATTGCTTGGCATGTAAGATTAATGTAGTATCATGTCATTAAAATGTTTGGTGTTCATAGAATGTCCCTACTGCATGTTGCTTGCTATATGTGCATTATTTCAACTAAATTTACTCTTGAGTTCATATAAAGTTACATTGTAATTTTCTAGATAAAGTGATAATCCAACTTGAATAAGTAGTACATTCCCTAACATCAATTCTATGAGTGATATAGAACCAAAATATTATGTTCTAAAAACTTATCCATGGGGATAGTGTGCAATACTTGAACAAATAGCAATGTAGCATCCATTTTAAGCTGCGTCCTGCCCCAGTAAAAGTAGATGTTAATAGATGTTATATATTAACAAGTAATGAGGGGAAATGCTTCCAAAGACATAAATGTGTTCTCCTCCCCAAGTAGATAGCAATCTAATTCTTTTTAAGTTCAAATATTTACATTTTAATATATTTTTCGTTACTTCTAATGTATGA
This sequence comes from Sequoiadendron giganteum, assembly GCA_007115665.2. Taxonomy (NCBI): domain Eukaryota; kingdom Viridiplantae; phylum Streptophyta; class Pinopsida; order Cupressales; family Cupressaceae; genus Sequoiadendron; species Sequoiadendron giganteum. The sequence continues at coordinate 504,467,580 of CM021108.1, read as the reverse complement.
AAATATCCCTGGTTTTCTCTCCAAAATATAGGTTTGCAGTCAACATTCAAAGACAATGAGGCTCTGTAAAGCTTCAATTAAGTGAAAAGTTATAACAATTGCACTTCATTTCATTCTCCTCACTCTGACACACATTTTTCAAGTAAAACATGCAATGCAAATAGTTAATTAGCTCCTCTCTAGTCACTGAAAACTCAGAAAAAAATAGTATATATTTTAATTCTTGAGGACATGTAATACTAGCACAACACTCCAAAAATACAAGAGAATCAAGCAGAAACAGATTACCTTGAATGCATGTCGTTGTTTACAACCCATCAACTGCAATGTGCTTTGCAAAACTGAACGTGTATAACGAAAAGATCGATTTTCCCTTTGTGGAATCAAATAATGTGATTTTTCTCCTTCCCCTCTGTCTGGCAAATAATCGTCAACTACAATGATGTAGAAAAGTTTATGTGTCTCTGCCATTATGTCCTTAAAACTTGGAAACCTTCAACAAGCTGAAAAATGAAAAGCAAATTTAAGAGGAGAAACAAAAGATCTGGATCAGATACTCAAATCTAAAACGAAAAGAAAATAAATCAAATAGCTTACAAATTGTTATATCATTGCAAGACAGCAAATTTGTTAATGATCAAAACAATTTTGCAGCTACCCAACAGGAAAGAAAGGGTGTTGATGTTGGATTCTAAGTTACCGGTTCGGTTTTGGGTTCGGGTTCGGGTTCGAGAACCCAGTTCGCCGGTTCGGGATTTATTTTTTTTTTGATTTGGGTTCGATTTGGGTTCGTTTTGGGTTCGGTAATACAAAAACATATAAAAATCAGAAATATAGACAGATTTGCAGCAGTAATTAAGTTCAGAATACACCACCATATTAATAGTTAAATAACATAGCAAAAATGAAAAATACACCGCCATTTTATACTCAAATCATCGAAGTTCAAACATAAAAGATCTTCAAGTCTATTCAAGCTTGTGCAAGCAAAAGAGAAAGTTCAGCAATGGAGGCAAAAGATCTTTTTTTTTCATTCACAAATTGGTAAATGACTATCACTTTACCTATTTCATGTTTTAGAGGCACATATTAGGGTTAGAAAGAATAAAAAAATACTAAAAAGTCAACAAAGACTCAAAATATTATTAAAAAAATTCAAATTTCTGCTTTTCCGTCCGCCTGGGCGCTCAATTCTACCCGGGTTCGAATTTTTCGAACCCTGGTCGAACCCACAGTCCGGGTTCCGAACCCGGTTCGAACCCACAGGCAGATTTTCGAACCCTGGGCGAATTAGGGCGAACCGGACCCGAATTTCGAACCCGGATCGAACCCGAATCGAACCCGGGCCTCCCAGGGCCGAACCCGGTAACTTAGGTTGGATTATCTCGCATCCAGAAAAACAGTCTGGCAAACAAGAGTGTTTTCCTTCTATTATTATAGATACCCAAACATCTGTTTATATTAGTACTCTTACGGTTTTCAGTATCAATTAGTCTATAGATAATGAGAATAGCATGCTCAGAGAAAAATGAAAATTCATATAAAAAAACCTATATGGCAGACTTACTCATATTTCTGATCAACGATTATAGTGCTTACTCTTGCAGTTTATAAAAACCACTAGCTATCATTATCAGTCAGTCAATAGGTAATGAAAATAGCATGCTCTAGGAAAAATTCAAATTCATACAAGAAAACTTCAATTCAGACTTACTCAGATATTTTATTAATGACTATAGTACTTACCCTTGCAGTATATAGAAGTTGCTCGTTATCAATAAGCCAATAAATAATGAAAATTACATACTCTAAGAAAAATACAGTCTTACAGAAAAACTAAAATGCAGAATTGATCATATTTCTGATCAATAATTACAGTGCTTTGTCTTCCAATGTCTGCAATATAATAAACACAAATTAACAAGAAAAGGATGTAGACAACTCAATTCAGTATCTTAAGCACTTCCTATTAAGAACCAGTGAAATAGGAAATAAAGCCTTTTTATTCAGTTAAGGTATAACAAGTGGCATCATAAATGCACATCAAATATGTCAATTATCATTATTGAATAATTAACAATTAAAAGGGGTATTGCAGCCAGTACCCCAGTGCAATTAGTTTCTACCATGGTATCAAGGATATTTAGCTGAGTCATATCTTATAAATAGTATTCATGGATAGGCACAAGCATGGGATAGGAATTCATTAATACTGCGCCCAACCATTGCGTTCTGGCTACAAAGTTATTTTTCTAATTATGCAAACATTGGACCCTAAAAAAATGTTTCTTAAACTTTTTGTGCTATTACTGGTATAAATGTCTACTGCACGTATGATGATCTATCCAAGAACACTCAAGTGAATAAATGCAAATGAATACACATAAATTGGTTCTACAGTTCCCAACCTAGATGCCTCTTACTAAATAATTCAAAATTACAAATGCTAGACCAATATTGACATAAACTCAATAAAATATATAGCCAAAACCATCCAGAGTCAAACAAGGATATGAAAACCCCATGCATTTGAAGACGAGGAATAAACTAAGAATATTGAATACAGAGACTTGCCAGTAAGTTTAAGTATACTCTAAAAAAAATTAAACAGACATGAGATGCTACACTTATTTTTTAAAGATGAGAAGAATTGCACCAACTCAATAGCAACCATTTTGTAGAATGCTTCAATGAAACTCTGACAATCTAGATCTCAAAGAAACCATATTCAAACCAATAGAGTGTTCCCTATTTATTCAAGGTGCATGATAATCTACAACTAATTAAACAAATTATTCAAGGTAGTTGTTAAAATGAAAATAAGATAGAAGAAAACCTAACTTTCGGGAGGGCACACACATACTAAGACTAGAAAACACATCTGAGTAATCATAGCAAATGCTTTAAAGAATAAGCTTCAAACATAAGATTAAATATTTTTCAAAAAGAATGCACTTTTAATATACCTTAAAACTAACCTCCAATGTGAAAGCGTGCAGAATATATGGCAACTGCCCTTATCAGCACAAGATCGTAGCTTTGGCCATAGCCCCTATCAGCACAAGATCATCCAAGCTTTTAATAACATTAGATTAAAATACACCCTGAAAACCTAAGTTTTAAGGCCGACAAAACACTCACCGAAAAGCAGTCTAAAAAATTATAAACTGAATTAAAAAGCATTCACTCAAATTTGCTAGTAAATATAATAAATTAATAAGCAATTACAAACCACAAGCTAAACTAAGCATATTGCCTTAAAAAGGCATGGAAACTACAAATACAACACATTTAAACAGGTCTGGGCAAAAAATGTTGCTGAAAGCAAAAATCTTAACATTTACAAGGAAAGATAAATTTATTAAAGGAAATACTTACAAGAAAAGATATGATCAGTACTAATATGAAAATAAAACAATCTTCAACTAAAATACACTGAAAATATTCATTGTCTTTTTCAACTTCATAAATTTTCTACAAATCTTAAGATAAAATTCGTCCACAAAATTTTAAGAAAAAAAGAAGTCTGGATTTCAAAATCAGTGCAAAACGTGAATTCAAGAAACCCGTGCAAAAATGTGGCTACAATAAGCGGAAATTTATCGTGGGATACTGTTTTCCGACTAAAAAACTACTGCAAAAGCATAGAAACTAACTTGCCTCAAATCTTGCTCAGGAAAACCGCAAAACATCTAAAAATGGAGCACAAACTTCATCCGCGTATGATCCGAGACCATTTCAGCTCAAATTTGTGTCGTTTAAAAGTGATCTTTCATACAAAAATAATGAACCTGCATAAATGCCTATTATATTTAAAGCTTCGATCTAAGCCTGTCCTTCATTTCTTTTGCAGTACAGTTCAACACCTGCACGGCCTTCGTGGCGCCTTTCTTCAATTCAGCTAACTCTTGTTTTGAATTAAGTAATCCTTATTTTAACCCTGGTTAACGGGTTGCTTTAGTAGCAAATTAGCATAGACTATTCATATAGGTAACTTCTCAATGGGCGCATTGAACTAATTTTAAAATACGAAAAAGAAACGACATCGCCGCTGACAGAAATCAGGTTGCACAACATTACCGTGGACAGAAAGCTGATTGACAGAAACTTTGTTTGATTTGATGTGAGATTTAAGGACGGCCAATGGCGGGCAAACCTAGACGGGAATCTCTTCCTACAATTTACGGGGTCTCACAACTTATGGCACGCACTCCAAGTTAACTAAAGACGCGTGAATGGCTGACGGATTTTGAACGTCAAATTTGATTTTTGATCTTAACGTGTACAGGATCGTCAGGCAGTTCAAACGAGCGTCAAACAGAATTTGTTATTGTTATTCAATGTCAAACATCACTTGTGATTCAATATTTTGCCGTCGGAATTACGCTTATCACCTAATTAAAGACAGGACGTTCCATTATCAGCGTATTGACCGAGCAATGAAGACGACCATTGCTCGTTAGTTTGTCTTAATCAACATAAAATAAAAAAATATTTAGTGAACTTCTTACGCACGAACAGATGGCTTTGTAGGTGGTTTATCCTTCAATTTTAAAAAGTCCACCCGAACAGTCAAATGGCTTTGCTTCTATTTTTTGGAACTTTAGTAGACTTTATTTTAAAGGATTTAATTTGAGGTCAAATTCCTCCTCCTAAGCGTCAGGTCTTTTATTGTGACGGAACATTTTTAGACTGAAAAGGGCACAATTATCATTTTTATTAAAAGGAGTTTGTTATGCCTAACACTCACCTAATGGTTAGAATAATTATATTTCATTGAAAATTACTAATATTTTTTTACAATTTTTTTGACCTTGACTTATGGAGGGGACTATTCTTCCTTATTTTGTCATGCAAACAATTATATAGATTATTGAAAATTAAGATAACAAATATGATAAACGATGATTTTTTTGACCTTGACGTATGGAGGGGACTATTCTTCCTATTTTTGTCATGCAAACAATTATATAGATTATTGAAAATGGGCCCTTGGTCTACTGGTGAAGTTGAAAGGTTCTAAATGAGCCCACCAGGGATCAAGTCTTGTTGAGTGCAAAGGCTCCGACACCAAAAAAGGGATGAGGTCGGGATCGTGCCCCGGGCGAATTTGGCGGAATGGATACCCCTCAGACCTTGGCTCTTAGCCAAAGAGGTTCAGCCCAAGAAAGCTCGTGCTCCCGTATCGGGTAGCAAATAAGGATTTGTGGATGACCTCCATCAAAAAAAAAAAAAAAAAAGATAACAAATATGATATACGATGATTTTTTTGACCTTGACTTATGGAGGGGACTATTCTTCCTATTTTTGTCATGCAAACAATTATATAGATTATTGAAAATTAAGATAACAAATATGATATACGATGATTTTTTTGACCTTGACTTATGGAGGGGACTACTTAAAAGAGATTTTAAAAAATAAACAAAGCCCTCCATTGATCTTTTATTGGAAAAATTCCTCGATTTATAAAGCCCTTTGGTTAGGGTCACATATAATGCATGCTTTCGTCCCTTACTAGTCATTATTAGTGAACTAAAGTGCAACTCATGTTTCAAATTGCATGCTAGGGTGATCTATTTAAGGACTAACCCAAATTCATTTTAAATCATTTAACATTATCATGAGAACATTCATATAAGAGCATCATTGTGAATAATGAAAATGTGAATCACAAATAGTAATAATGCAATAACTATATCCTAGCACTTCCCCATTGTCACTCATCCGTAAGACCTAGATCTAACTCTACATCTCCACATTCATCACCCTAGTTTATATTTGTGGGTGTGGAATTGACTCGTCATTTATGAACCCCATAAATCTAAACCCCGAACTTTAAATTTTGAATTCTTTAAATTACTCCCATGTATGCCTCCATTACTATAAATTATGAGATAACTAATGAGCATCTTATTTCAAATTGTGCATGCAAGGGTGGTTTATTGAAGGACTAGTTCCCTGATTCATATTATTTTATATCATCTAAATTTTTCATTGGAGAATTTATCATATCTGTAAGCATGTCATGTGATCACTTTCTACTCAATCTTGATGAAAAATGTGAGTGAAAGAAGTAATCCTCCAAGTGCATAGCATTATAGAAGTAAAGTCTTTTTTGGACATTGACAGAGATCAAATGTCTCTCAAAATAAAAATAAAAATCAAGCATCTTTAACCCTCATAATCCACAAGGTCTAGAGAGAATTATATGAGTCTCTAAACAACCAAAAGAATAACCCCCCTAAACACTAGATAAAGAAAGAATCCATAAACATGATCCTCAATTTCATACTATATTTCAAACAAATCTAACAAATATGATGCTCTTGGGAAATATGGTGATCAACCCTCGTAAGGAAGGGGTGTGAACAAATTTTTAATTTTCTAAAAGGGGCCCTCAAACTACATGGAAAGTGGGACTTAATGTAACATGGAGGTTGGATGATCCCATCCTCAAATTTAAGATGTGTATTGTCGTAGTGTTGAAGCTTTGAGGAAAGAGGTTTCCAAGCCTCTAATAATCTAGATTACAAGGATGTTATATGGACATCATCATTGGTACCCCTATTTATCAATACCTTGTAGAAATATTTGGTGTATTGATTGAAAAATTATATGGAGGAAGTTTGTCCATATCAATTCCCAAAAGGCCTTACAAAAAATTAGACGCCTTAGCATACCATCTAAATTAGATCTTGCACCATTTCAATTGCATAGAGTGTTTGAATCCTTGATATCATGGGGTATTGAAAGAAATCAAATTATAGCATGAAAGTAAGCACCTTTCAATTTAGTTTTAGTTAGCTTTTCTAAGGCCCTCAATTTTTAGTCCCATATACAATAATAGGTGTAACAAGTGAGTGAAAGAGGAAAATATTAATTTGGATATCATAAAACTACATCTAGAAGCATTGTTTCTCAAGAATGGTGAAGGAACTATACCAAAAAAAAAATCAAAAGACCAAGAAGATGAAGAGGGCTTTAAAATGAAAAAATATGAGAGGGTGAGGGAAAGGAGAAAGAACAAACAAAACAAGGAAGAAAGGTAGAAAGGAGGCAAACAACATAGGGGAAGATAATGGTGAGAAAGGAAACAAGAGAAAACAAATGGAATGAGAGAGGAAGAATATCAAAGGGAGGGAGAGGTGGCTAGGTTCAAGTGAAATGGGCTATATGGGGTTTCCAAGAAGATTTAGAGGCCAAACATCATCATAGTTGAGGTTGGAAAGGTGGTTGGAAATTTCTATGGCTTCCAGGAGTTTTCTTTCAAAGAAGTTTGATTTTGTAGCCAATATTTGATAATGTTCTAAGTTAATGGTGCTTAAAATTAAGGGACTACTCATCAAGAGTGGAAGTGGTTACTGGATCATTCTTAATATCGACACAATGTTCCTTGAGTCTAGCTCTAAAAGAGCGACCAATCTCACCAATGTATAAGAGACCACAAGAACACATAATGTTATAAACCCCAAAGAATTTGATAAATCTAACTTTGAAAATTTCCTAGAGTAGGCATGCATAAAATTAGGATTGGTCCATCCATGTTCAATATTAATAGGAATTGACTAACACTAAAAGTAACACTTGAATTGCATTTACTATATTGTTGTATCTAAGGAATAATCTATTGCAATAGGAGGGGTTTACTAAGTGTGAAGTAGTGGTTTCTTTAAATCACGTTGATCAATATTGTTAACCTTGTAAAGTTTGATAAATTTGTGAATGTCAATATTCAATAACTTCGCATGTGCTTGGAATTCTCTAGTGATATTGAATTTTTCATAAAAGCGGTATTTTCACAATTTATAAAATTGTGTGACGATTTAATAGAGTTCAACTAGTATTTTTGAGTCAATCTTCACTAAAGTTTTCTTAGAATATATTTTTCTATTTGGGTAAGAATCTAAGTTTGATTATAGATAAGAAATGTAATATCTCTCATCTTTCTTTGATACAATCTAATATAATTTTTGAAGATTTCTCATAATCATTTTCTTCTTTTTTAATTTGAATGTTTCATCACCTTAGTCTTTTAACTTAATCTTAAATTTTAAAATTTAAGATTTAAGTTACTCTACTTTTAATCATTGTTCTTAAAAACACTTCCTATTAGGTATATACATAATAAATACCAAAAATGATTTTATTTTTTCAAAGTGGTTAGAATGAATCTTGGTTTCTTGATAATATAACTAAGGGAATGCATTTATTCCTCACAAGGAGTAATTATGTGGTAGAGATATTGTCTTGAGCTATATTAGATTAGACTATATAACATGGAATTCCCTAAAATTATATATGATAAATATTATTTGTTTACATCTTGATTTTGGACTAATGGCAAGCATCATTGGGTACTAGGGTTAATTTTAGCATATCACACAATCTAGAGACATGGAAAATTTAAAATGGTGAACTAGTTCTAGAGAATGTGCATGTATGTAATGTACCGATAGTCCTAGTGAGGGAACTACCTACCTTTGGCATAATTTGTGTATATCAATAGCCATCAGATTTCACTTGGGATGGTGTCATACATGATATTATAAGGAAATCATGTAGAAACCTTTTGATTTGGGATGGGATTTTATGTTTTTATCTTGACCCAAATATGGTTCATCAAATGGAGGAACAAGTGGTGCATCCTATGTAATACCTCAAGGAGACACAAGAGTACAATATAAAAGTCATGTCAACTCTCATTATAGGTGACATAATTTTTATACACTTGTAAAGCCTTAGAGGAACAAAGATTAATTGGATACAAATATAATTTTTCACCTTAATTCATTGGATCATTTAATTTTTGCATAGAGAATAGGATCGTTCAATTAAAAACTTGCCTTGCAATCCAACATCTAGGATGCATGATGTGTTTCACATATCTATTTTGATAATGTAGGTGATAGATCTTTATCATGTACTAAGTGTACCTTACTTAAATAGAGTGAGATCATGTGCATCCTCTATTGGAATAAATTAAGTTTGGCAACTTATAGTTGACAAGTGAAGGATAAGTAATGATGTGTGGGATTAATATAAACTAGGTCTATTGAATGGGAGGATGTAGTAGAGATAAAACTTTATCTCAAGCTCTTTAGGTGAAACTTCAAGGATAAAGTTTCTTTAAGAGGGTAGTATGCAGAGCCCCACAAGGTGGTGCCATTTTAGTAGACCTTTTGTATAACATATATCGATTAAACCACCATCATTTTAATCTCCTTTTTGTGAAAAAAATATTTAATTTTATTTACTACATAATTTGTATAATTTTACCTCTATGACTTAAAAATCATTAAAAACAAGATATATTCATGAAACAATTTTAACTTCGATAATTCTAGATGGAATATTTTTTATAATTATTAGTAACATATGACATACGATGATTTTAATTTCATTAGAATAATGAACACTTGGTATTTTATTTCATTGTATTATACATAACATGCCATGATCATATCCAGTTTGTGTGTAGATCACAAGACCTAGATGAAATCCTAACAAAGTTGAAGGGACATACATGGTTGTTAAACAAGGTAATAGAGCCAACCCAACAATAGCAAGGTGACTTCAAATAAATACCCAATGGTAAAGGTATCAAACATGATAATTACTCAAATTAATTGAACATGACACTTTTCATCACAAAGGCCACAAATAAGATAATAAGGTTACATTCCCTTTAAATTTAAAGTGAATAATGGTATAAGATATTGATTAAATCAACCAAATGATGCACCAAAAGGTCTAGTATTACAAATCAACTCATAAGACACCTCAATATGAAAGAAATATTGGATTATGTGCAAAGTTGGAGGAATAAATAATTGGAAGACCAAGGAGAAGGAAGTTGGTGGAAAGAATTACAAATATGATTACGGTCTTAAAAAAAATCCTCCAAAATAAGTTTGAGATAGCTTAATATAAAATAAAATAGATTAGGTGTACCTCAATGAGAAAGATATTGAGTTAGGTGCAAAGTTGGAGGAATAAATAATTGGAAGACCGAGGAGACTTGGGAGTTGGTGGAATGAATTACAAATATGATTATGGTCTTAAAAAATCCTCTAAAAATGAGTTTGAAATAACTTGATATAAAATATAATAGATTAGGTATAAATATTTTATATTTAGGAAAGGAAAAGTTATAATTTTTCCTAGGGAATAGTTCGTTAGATTGGTGAAATAATAAAGAGTTGCAATCTAAACCATTATCAAAAACCTTTAAAATTTCTAGGGTAATAATATTTATAAAAAAATGAAGAGGAATATAGGCCCATAAAAATAAATAATAGGGACAATTGAGAAGGTGTTACACCATCTCAAAATTTGTAAGATCTTAATCCTCAAGGGAAAGAAAAATGTAAAAGGGAGAGAACATTAAAAAGTGAATGTTACTTAAGACTTAGATACCTAGAGGTAGAGGAAGGCTACAATTAAGTTCATTACATTTGATATTTTTCTCATTTAGAGACAACCATTTGCAATCCCTCAATACTAGTAGTGCATTATAAATATGTAGTAAGTGGAGTTCTTATTTTGCTAGAAGCTTGCAATCTAGATCTATTTGCATTTTCCTACAATTAGATTATTATGTCTCTACTATTAGTTGCATCAAAATCATATGGATTGGTCTGGATGCCAAAAATAGGACTAAATGGATTTTACCTCTACCATCTAGGATGGATATCCATGTATAGGAACAAAATTGATTTTGGTATTTTCATTTATGGTGATTAAACCTCATCTAATTTAGAGGATAAAGATGTTAGAATCAATTTATTTTTCATCTTACCATAATCCCATTGTAAGGATCTTGTTACTTTTTCCTCCACTACTAGAAAAGGCCAAAATAAGGATCTTATCTTTCAATTGATAGTTGTAAAGATAAAATGAACAATTGATTGATTTTTATCAAATCATCTAATTTAAGGCTACACTCAAATGTTTGATTGATGCATTGTGGGCATGGAGTGAAAATATACATACATTGTTCAAATAAAGTTTGCAAAGCCCATAAAGTGATGCACAACATTGATCTCATTTAATCTAATAGTCAATTAGCTCCTATATTGTTAATAGAAAGTGTAATGTGTTATAGATCAATAGTAGATTAAGTGACCTTTGCTACATGCCTAACAATTGTATACTATAGAGAGAGAAAAATCTAACACTTTTCAAAGATCTTAGGTTGCATTGCCCTTTTCTCCTAATTAAAGAATGCAAAAATTAAAGAGTAATATGTACTCTTAAAAGCTACTAGGGAAAAACTTTATGTAGTTTTTTTTTTTTTTGAGGGAGGTGAGGGGGGATGTGTGTTGGTGGGGGAGGATATCCATTTAAATTAATAAACAAAATAATAAAATAGAAGAAACAAACCACACATGTGACATGATTTCCGCTCTTCAAAAGTAAAAATGGTTGTTACCCTTAATCTAGTTTGGTCTAATGATTAAATTTTTTCTAAAACCTCAAGATTAACTAGTCATGTGTGAATTAAAAGATCTATATGGTTGGTGAATTTTATTTCTATCATAATCCTAGGGAGCTAATTAAAAGCATTAAGAGCCATTGATTGATGTTCATGTAGCAACTAACATACTTTTTCATATTTGACTTGGGTAGTATTAATTTTGGTGTAAATCTATTAGTTATGCCATGTCAATATATTATAGTTTTCCTTGATCTTGATATTAGATGATTAAGAGATGGCTTTAATTAGCAAGAGTCCAATTGATTAAATTTAAGTATTTAAGTATTTGTGTTAGGATGATGTAGTTGAACTTCTTAATTTATGATCGCATGATTAAGAGATGAATGTTCAATAGCAAGAGTCAATCTTATGTTTGTATTTGTTCTCTCAATAAGGTTTTTTGTTGGCATGAATGGATATGGTTAAGGTGACCACAAAGTTTTTAAAATCAAAATTTTAGGAATATACAACCTTTTGAAGCCTTAGATGCCATTATAAACTTCTAGCTCTATGAGCCTAAGTTTAGAAGTGAGGGTATCACAACTTGCCTAAGATGATACTAGTAACCCCCTAAAGAATGTATAAAAGCCCTAGTCTTTTTGGGCCATTTTTACTTTCTATTTCTCATTAGATAAAATCGAATTGTTTAAGTTCGAGTGAATTACAATGCTTAAGGCTTCCTTAAAAAGCGAGTTTAAGTTGAAGGGCATTACAATATATTAACTATATCCATAAATCTTTTTAGTAGCCAACTTTTAATTCTTATGAAATTTGATCCATTAGATTAACAATAACTATGTTTCCTTATGTATGTAGGAGACAAGACCTTTTAAGAATTAGCTAGAGTATGTAATGAGTTCTAAATTAGCAGTTGTGTTTCATTATTGTTACTAAAATGAGATTAAACCTAATCATATAAATTCTATACTACGTGGGTTTCATTTTATCTTATGATATTAAATTATAATACTCAATAAAATATTACTATAAACCAAAATTAAGAAAAAAAATCTATAGGAAGAGAATTAGTACAAATTTCATTAACAACTAGGTGGTGTTAAATGAGTGAAATGCCCAAATGAAATACGAAGAACAAAGAGTAATGAACATGCAGAGCTAAGCTAGGAAGCGTATCAGGTAGGAAGAAAGTTAACCTAGAAAAGCATTGACAGTTTACTAAGCAAGCTTTGCAGCAACAAGGCATTCGGAATCCTGTGCGGTTGCTGTACACAACCTGTAACACAGAAAGCCATTGCAGCTGCATGTTTTGCCGTTGATGAACTCAATAAGCAACGGTTAGCTATTACTATTGTTGTCTACATTACTGTGACTTGATACAATCATATAAACATGTCAAAAGAAAATATTTTCAGAAAAATATAAACATGCCAAAAGAAAATATTTTCAGAAAAATTACAGTCGGAAATCGGAAAATACCGGAGGAGGGAAGCCGTCTTCAGCAGGCCTTTGATACACAAACTGTGTACAACGGAGCAGCTGAATGACGTTGTACTCAGAACGAGACGCAGGGCAGAGGCTTCAGCATAAATAGGTGCAGAGGGCATTTTCATGGTGCCATGGCAGAGCCGCTCAAGGAGTTAGATCAGATTCAAGGTAAACAGAGCATGCGTCTAAAGAAAATATAGCAGTTTATACGTCAATTGACGGTTTACTTCAGCTCCAGGGAGACAGTGGACAGGTGGAGGATGGAGCTTCTCCCAGTGACACCTCTCCATGCAAACAGCCTGTTAATATCATTTATTTAATCAATTTTCAAATTCAGGAATATATTGCATTTCATAGAATTCTGAGGTTCACGTTACTTACTTCGTTTCACATGCGGAAGTGAGAGTTCTTCGTGTCCATAGATGAATGTAAATGAAAATAAAATTTATAAATAAATAAAAATTCAGATGATGAAATTTGTATATTTACGTTATTTATTATTTAGTTTTATGTTTAGTTTGAGATAATGTTTTAATATTATTATATAATGATAAATATTAGCATTTGCATTTAAAGAAGGTTTAACATTATGACGATAGAAAATTACATATATGTTAATATGTTAGAGAGTATGTGTTTGTGCATGAGTGTGTATGGATGCAATATGTTGCAAGTTCTAATTGCATGAGGTTGCATTAAATAATTAATAATAAGTACCAATTATCAAATAATGGAATGAAATAAACTTAGCCAAATCTAGATTTTTTCAACTTAGACAAATTTAGATTTTTTCCTTAAAGAAATTAGGTATTATCTGATTTTAAAATATTTGCATGTAAATTTAAAACATAAAACAATGCAAATGAAAAAGGAAAGTTACCATCAAATTGGTTAAAAACACTCCAAATAGAAATATAATGCTCCCATCCAATTGAAAATTTAATATTGTTTTGGCTTTTACATGATAAGTGAGATTTTGGAGGTTCTTACCCTTAAACGAGAGTGATCCCACAATACTAGTTTACAATTTTTGGTTAAACTGGACATTGAAATACTTTTTTCTAACTAAACCTTCACTTTCGGGCACCTATAGCGGCTAAACCATGAGAAATTTGAAGATGATGCAAACTAGTGATTTGTGGCATTTTGTCTGTAGATTCGAAATATATATTTTTTAAAACAATTGGAATCAGATTGCACTTTTTTTTTTATCTCTTTCGAAAACTAGTTTTTTTCAGTAAACAACATTTTTAAGGAGTGATACTCACCGTATACAACATAATTTTGTTTTCATGAAGGATAAAATTCTAATTTTTTCGAATTTAGATTTGTAACTACGATATCTAGCCTTTTCATTTGGTTTCATAGTCTTTTATTGAATATTTTTTCCTTAATCAAGTTTCGAAGTCAAACCAATTGCAATTCAAACATAGGAAAACCGTATACAACATAACTTTTTTTGTATGTATCGAAATTCAAAAAAAAATTATTGGATCAAGGACATCAATACCTAGCCTGCACATATTTTTTAGAATTTTATTTTGATAATCTGCTATTTTTCCACATGTGCAAAATAAAGAGCTTGATTTTCGATGAAAAACTATGTTTAATCAAACTATAAAAACAAATACATAATAAAACCAAAACATATTAAAATTATATTCGTTGGATAGCTCGTTCCGAGGACTACCATCATCCAATTGGGTCTGTGAAGTCTCCTCAATTTTCATCCTCAACCCGAGCTTCGAAGGGCAAAATTTTGGAGTTCGTTTGAATCAAAAGTTCATTCAAATCCCCAAAAACCAATTTTTTTTTGCATGGGGTCATTTTTTGCAACTTTTCCTTCCTCACTGGAATTGTAAACCACTTTTGTGGGTTTACCCACGACAACTAATTTATCATTTAATGACAACTAAAACTTGTTTTTCGATGACTCAACAGTTGTTTGTCGGCGTGAGACTTCTTTTTGACTCAAATCTCACACTATATGTAGCCTATTGGTAAAATATGATATTGTATGAAGTTTGATGTATTTTCTTAACTTCTTTATTTATTTACACATGTACAAATTTTTAGACATTTAGTCCAATTTTATCTATTTATATACTCATTTATACATCTAATTTATTTGCTTGTTTATTATGACTATTTATGCACCTATGTTTGTCACCTAAATTTGATTATTATTTTATTTTAGGAAAAATTTGTTGATATAGATATGATCTTATGGTTGTGAACTTGTCCTTGTCCATTTAAAATTCAAAATTGACATTTGGTTGACTAGGTTCCTTTACCATTTTACCTTGAATTGGTTAAATACATTTTTGACACAATTTGATGTTATGTGCTAATATTTAAAGATATTCAAGGTCTTCATTATAAAGTTATCTATCATTATTAAATATAATCAAGAATTCAATAATTCTAGAAAGAAATCAATACCAACACATTTTGATTTGGTTCAATAAAACAAGTAAAGAATATGCATCTTAGGTGCTTTCTTGTTGTTTTTGATATAGTTCAATTTTAAGGGATTGATCAAGATGCAATTCCTTAGTCATATGATGACCTAACAAAGTATTTTTAAATATTATCGACCCCAAATTTCAAGAAAAGACAGAGCAAAGAATTGTAGACACTAGGTGAAGTTATAAAACATAATCCTATAGATCACCATGATGAATCCAAGGTGCCTCACAAGTACAAATCTCTAGTCCTAAATTTTTCCCATAACCATAAAATTATTCTCTAAAATGGTAAGGATCTAAAAAAAATTCCCAAATAATCTCACTAATAAAGAGACATTATTTTCAAGGATTGACAAAATACAAAACCTAGAATCTTATCTATTTGTATCATTCTTTTTTATTGAGCTAAGTACTACCCTCCTTTGCATTTAATTTCCTAACCTAGCAAGTACTACATCTTTATAAATTTAACTTGAAATAATCTATGTTGATTGTTGCTTATGTGTATTCATTTTATCAAATTAGTCTAGACTAACAATAAGGAATCTTTATTTTTTATTTTCATTTTGGTGAAATCATCTAGTTCCTACACATGCCAACCTTTTTTCTAAGGTTTTATATATCATGGTTTCATATGTGCATTTTGATAAAATTACATATTATTTTTAGGCCAAGGTCATTTATTTAAATTATTATGTTTAATTGATATATCATTTTCAATTAGAGTTGTTTTATTGAACTATCTTTTTGACCCACCCTACCTACCCTTAGCTACCATACCAGGGTTTCATTTTCAAACCTAACATACTATTTTTTTCTTCTAATTATTCATTCTAAAATTACATAATTAAAATTTATTTTCCTATATTTTGTTTATGCTACCTAAAGGAGTGCCACTAAAAGCTTGTCTCAACTCAAATTAATAAAAATGAAGTCTATTGTGATGCTTATAATGAGAACAATAGAGACTAAAGTATCATCAAACTTTTGGAAAAAAGTTATGTATAACTTTTTTGTATTGATGTTTCAAATCACACTTTATGATCCATCATTAAGAAGAGGATGAAAATGATACATAATTATACATATAGCTTCGCGAAGAGAGAAAGAGACAGTAAATGGACACAAAATACAATATTCCTCAAGTAGGACCTAAATCCAATGAAAGATAGTGTGTTAAGATGTTAGTGAGAAATGTGAGATGAGAACATGAGAAAGTGTGTTAACATGTGTAACTTGTATGCATAGTGTTTAGGGTTAGCTTTTTATTTTTATTCTAGTTTTAGACTATGTGCTCTAATATTTCACATCATTTTTTATACTTTCTTAGTCTTGTGCTCTTAATTCTTCATCCAAGTTTTACTAGGTCTACTAGTAGATTATCATCTTTAGGATTCATCCTCCCTTATTCGTAGCTCATTGTTAAATATTTAATTATGGATGGGAACCAACCCCTATGTCAATTCCTTTACAAATAATTTTAATATGTTTTCATAATTCATTGCATATTGCATATTAATCCTTGAGGACGCCATCTCCATCTATCACATGGATATTGCTTCGTGTTCCATTGATATTACATATTATATCTACATTTTCATATTTCATAGAGCTTGTGAACACAGGTTTCCCTCCATGTTAGAGGCTTTCATTTCAGTTATTCATGAGCTCCATGTTGATTTTAGTCCTAAAATTAATGAAATTGATTTGACCTTAAGTAACTTTCTTTCTTGTCATGATTTACTTAATGAAAAGGTACATGATGATTTCTTTTAGTATATGTATTATTTATTTCCTCCCTCACATGATGTTGCTTTATCTCACTATGATGATATTTTTCAACCAACTTAGGTTAGTGATACTTCTTTCTACAATGATAATATAAGCTATGTCTTTAATTCTCATATTGTTTGTTCAAACTAGTACTACATTCCTCTAATGTCTTGGCCCTAGATTCTATTGATACATCTAGGGTTTATGATTATGTGACAAAGTTATTCCATCAAATGGTGTTGATGATCTTCCTTGTTCCTTGATTTTTTATCTAATGAGGATCTTAATGATGTTTCTACTTTAAATGGTTATGCTTTACATTCCTTGTCGGTAATACAAATGTGTTGGAAATCCTCTAGTTTATCATGTGATGTTTTTATCCTCCTCCTTATCCTACACATATAGTTAAATATCCCACAGTTAATGATCTTAGAGGAGATACAAATTCATATCTACATATTAAATCTTTCATCTTCTTGTATTATGTTCACATACATCATGATTCCTTTACAATGCATGCACTTAGAGGATCTATAAATGATGATGTTTTGATATGTCTCATTATTCTTACATAGTGACACAAATATCTCCACATTTACTTGTCACTAATTAGGGTTTTTTATGGGTGATTATACTTTCACGTGATATATCACTTTTAGACTCTCATATTAAGTCTCCTAATAAACATTATGCATCATTTTTGGGGTTCATATTATTTTGGCAAACATGATTATCATATTGTTCCCTATGTGTATCCCCTATTCCACGAGAATTCACACATCATGTTAATGTGATCACTACATCTAATGATAAAGTTTTAAAAGAAAAACCAGAAACATTTAGAGACTTCCCTAGCTTGGAGGCTCCTCTCCATAAAGTGTTCAACATTAAATCAATTAATATATCTAAAGGTGTCTCATCATATTTCAAGGCTAGATAATTTTTTGATTACCATAAGATGCACAAAATGGTATGGGTAGGTATGCCACATTAAATCACAAAATTCGAGATATTATTGATAATAATTTCATAAAATTCAAGCACATTGATGGTAGAGGCAATAGACTCATAATGCCATAATATGATAAGGGTGATCATTCTATGCCTAGTCATAAGGAATAACATAAATCTAATGGAGCTACTTCATCACATGTCAATATTGCACAAGAAGACATCAAACAAGTGACAATATAAGAGGGGCTTACATATAAGTGAGCATCAACTATACAATATGTGGTGATATGGTGGTTGATCTAAGTGCTTCAACATTATTTACTTTATAAAAAAATGAATTTCAAACAAAGCAATATGTTACAAAAGTTCTCAATTATGAATCTTTAGATATGTACGATTAATCAATGTGATAACAATGAAACATGTATAAAAATATCTCCAACACAAAAGACATGAAATAAAAGTTGAAATCAATCATAATTACAATAAGATGATTTTAACCACTCCAATTTTATTTTAGAAACTTAAATTCTCATATTCAATATGCTCCAAATCTCTAATCAACTATCCAATCTTAAATCTATACCATCAAACTTTTATTACAATATATTATCAAATAACATTTACTTTTAAAATACATAATTATACCAATCCTCTTATTTCAATTTTCACCTATATTTAATTTCAATTCCATTTAATTTGCTTCCATCAACTTGTAAGATTCAACCTTCAAAAAAAAAAAAAAAATCACACTTAATTTATTCCCCACCCTTAGATATTTATAGACATTTATGCGAAGAGAATGCTACTTTTATGTTGTTTTTCATGAAAAAGGGCAACTACACTTTTGACTTTCAAGTTTGGGAGAATAGGGAGTGCACCAAATAGAAAGGGAGAGAATTTGCTTTAGGACGTCGAGCATGAGGGTATCTTAAAAAGAACGAAGGCCAATGGTTTGTAAAGAATCCAAACTCAAAGGGCATCATTGCCTTAACTAGTCATTTAAGGATTCCGTTTCGGAATCATATTCTTTAAAATTTTGAAACATAGTACACGTGGAGTCCGACGGAATTAAATTCTATTAATGGAGGGAATGAATAGAACAGACTGCCTATTTATTTGTGAAATAGTGTTTGGAATTTTCTATTGTTGGTAAGTTGTATAGATTGGTGAGGTAATTTTTTTTGGTGGGGATATCACTTTAACTAATGTTTTATCAGTGGAGTACTATTGCAATTACAAATGCACACTACAACTTGAATGCTCTTCCTTACCTCCTACCTCCTTTTACAAGGCATCAATTCCTTCTCTTTATTATTTCACTGTCTCTTTTAATCTTCTAATATGCTCTTTCAATTTGAACATTACTTCCTCTCTCTTCATGTAAGACATACATTATTCCTCTTTGTCTCCTCCTTTGTTCCTCTAGCATGCTTCTCTAGATTGAACATTATTTCCTCCATCATCATCCTCTTGTTTGAATGCCTTAGTTAATGCTCCTCTAGCTTGAGTATTATCACCTTTGGCATGCTTCTCTTGCTTGAATGTTTATCACTCGTAGTACTATTGTTATCTACCAAGTAACTAAAGTGGGACTACCACTTCAACATGCCTATCAAGGCTAAGATGCTAGTTGGGGAGATTTGAACCTTAATCTCTAACATGAGATATAAATGGCTCTACCACTTCACCACACCCCTTTGACTTATAACATTATAAATGTACCAAATAATAGATTTTTACGATAAAAAATAATATGTTTATTTTCTTCATAAAAATATAAATGCATTATATTGTATTTTATATAACACTAAAATTATTATAATATGTCATTAAATAAGTAACTATAAGGGTGAAAAGTGCATACCTTACATTTTTTCCTCTTTGTTTTGGACTCATTTGACTTATATGTAATGACTAGGATACAAAAAAATATTTATGCATAAAAGTTAGTAAATAACATGATATTAGATTGAATTTGATCTCACACACATCCCAAGTATTCAAATTCAATATATAGATTTGTCATTCCTTGACCTAGGTTAAATTCACAGTTAAGAATTTGAACTTAGTTCGAATTTGCAGCTATGATTTGACTTGAAACTTAAATTTAATTATTGGCCTAAGTTGACCCCTTTTATAACTGGTCAGATTACTCAATGACTAACATTGAATATTCAAATTGACACGTTAGGGTTTTTTATCATCATTTGGGAAGCATCTAGGAATTATTAAGGGAACACATCTATACTAAGAATTCACATCACATAAGCACTTAGTATCATCATCTACATAAATAAGAACTAATTAAGCATTTGTTTGGCTACTTGAAGTGTCTTTGAACTAGTCAAAAATATTGAATTGATCCAAGGGTTTGACTAAAGCAAAATGAGGGAATCTAATCACCTCTTGAACCCAACACACAAAACTCTACTAGTGTATATTGGTACCACATGTTTAGACAATAACTGAACACAATTGTGTATAAATTCTAGGTCACAAGTTTAAATTTATAATAGAAGTTTTTTTTTTTATCGATAAGGAAGGATTATTTAAATTGGCCCAACACTAGTGAAGGTCACAAGGGGGACCTCCTCCCCATCAACATATTCCACTTAGAACCACTTATTCAACTTTATTCAACTAATAAGTCACAATGGAATTCCAAGAGCCACACTTGGAATTCCAACTTAAGATGTCACTTTGGGATTTGAACATGGATCTCCATCTTAAGAAACATATGGCCTTGCTATTTAAGCAAAACCCCGTTGACAATTCACAATGGAAGGTTGAATCGATAAAAAAGGTTCAAATTTGTAGATGTCAGATTAGATATGCACCTACAAAAATTATCCAATGTAGAGAACAATAAATTTTAAAATCTAATAGGAGTTGCTTGACACAATTGTAATTACTTAGATGCATGAAAATATCATAGAACATCATCCATAATAGAATATTCCAAGTTGTAGAGATAAGTAAACTAATCCTCCTTATCAATTTTCGTTGTCATTTATGAACATGTTTGTGTAGTGTCTATGAATTCACTCTAATATCTAGGCATTTTTATTTATTATTGCTTATTTTTTGTTAATTAAACTAAGATCATTTATATGAATTGATACACTTGACTAATCTTATGCCTCTTATGATTTATCATTCTTCTTCATTAGTGTTCCAAATATGACATTTCTAATTGCTTGCACCATTTACATCATATTTTAACATGATTTAGATTTACCCTTATTTATGTTTTATTGCTCTATTTGACATAGGATTTGGGATTTCATTATTTGTTATCTCTTTAATTCTTATCCACCCACCCTTTTTGTAACATGCCCAATGCTCTACTCAAAAAAAATCTTAAGTTTTAACCCACAGGTGAATAAACCATGATGCCATAACACAGCAATAATTTTTTCTTTTCTAAAATGTAAATTACATGCACATATGAAATAAACTCTATTTCAAACTTCCATTGTATTCCATCGTAATTTCACAAATCTTTCCATAACATGGATTTCATATTGAATAAACTCATTCATGTTTACATCTTTCCATAAAAAATGGATATAAAGTGCATATATAGCTCTTATGAGCTTCCAACACTAGAAATATGTATGGTCTAGGTTGTCCACCTTCAAATATTTGGCTACCAACTAGTAAGGAGAAGCCCCACTCAAGTGCTTTTTCCTCAACCACGGACTCGCTGTGGTCCCCTGCACATCTACCTATCAGGTAAGATGGCCCTACCCTTCGACAAAGAGATTGGTTGGATAACCCCATAATACTAGCCTTCCTTGAGCTTGGTGTTGTGTCCTAAAAACTAAAACTTAATCATATGATAGCTTCTACCTACGGGTATGACAATCCCAAACTAGAATGCCTAAATGGATCACAGTGAATTGACAATGTAAATCGTGGCAACTTAAACTACTTTGGCCAAAGTATTCCACACCCAGTTACTTCGAGTGAAAGTCATCCTATTCACACACCTCCCTAGCTCGATGTGTGAAGACCATACATATTTTATGCACAGGAAATTCCCTCCATTGGGTATCTTTAACCCCAAGACAACCTATTTCCTCTATGTTTAACTAACACATCTTCTAAGTAAATAATTCAAAGTAACTCTACTTATCAATTAACCATATGGATAAACATAACGTCACATCATTAAATGACTCTAGTGCCAAAGGTACAATCCCTTGACTATAAAAGTCTCCAATTAAGGGTTTATCTCAACACTAAATGACTCCCTTCAAAAGTATAAACTTAACAATAAAACACCTCAAATTCAAAGTATAACCACCAAAAAAAAATGAATTCAATCAAATTATAATCTCATCGATAAAGGACTCACTCAAAATTATGGTCTCAACAATAAATGACTCCAAATGATTTAGTATATTCAGTAATCAAATCATCAAGTAGATCATATAGGTTAAACCCAACTTATTTGTTGCAATCAATAACCTCATAGACAATCCCTATAAAATAGGTTATTCCTAACCTAGGGTTTCCAACAAAAGTAATGTAATGATCAAGAGATCACAAACAAATCATAAAACTTCTACATTCAGTAAGAGTCAAATATTCACATGTTCGTAATGTTCTTTATATTTGAATAATATTTGAAGGACATTATCAACTAGCAAGGGTTTGGTGATTTTACACTCATAGTCCTCTTCACAATACAATTTACATAGAAATTATCAACAAGGTTCACAACCTATTAATGATGATATTCCTATTATGCTCTTATTCACATGGTGTTATTATCCATATTAACCACAAGGCTTATCCTAACTTCATAGGCTAGCAATTCAAGATATCACCTAAATGTTATGATATTATAGTCTACTTGACTAAGTATAATTTCTAATACCCGTTACAATATATAAAAAATATACGTATATAAGTATAAATTCATCCCAACCAAAAGATTTCACGAAAATAAGAATCCATCAAGAAACAAACAAGCTAAACCAAGCAATCTTTCCAACTTAAAATAGAAAATAAAGTAGAGAACTAGCATGCCTATAACCAGATAGCTCCAACTGATATAATAGGTTTCCTAGAACAACCTCCAACAACAGTTTGCAAATACTTCCCTTGACCAAATCCCACAAAAAATATCTCTAAAAACCTCACTAACCTCACACTAAAAAACTCTCAATCTCACAACTCAATATTGCAGCAGAGTAACACTTCAGAAAAACAAAATTTAGAAAGAAAGAATGTGTCCCAATTGAAGTGAAAGGCACCTCTATTTATACAGAAGGATCAACAACTAAAGGCTAGAAATAGGGTATCTACATTGACACTTCTCAGCTTAGAAAGTTCAACATAGCAAGAACAATAAAAGGTGACAGCTAGAATCGATTCTTAGCAAACGCATACTTAGCTATGGATAATGAGTCAACTCTTTTATCTAGACAAAAAGAACGATAAGTAGAAATGCAAGGTGACGGTCTCCTACAAATCGACTTATTCGGTCAACTCCCTAATTAACCAATTCATATATTTCTCATTGTTGAACGCATTTGTAATTTGCATTGCAGGTTAAGACTTCTACTTGGTTCATGCTTTCCTCAGTTTGGCACCACCAAAACACCATGTTTCCTATTCCTTTTGTCTACCTTTAGCTTCAAGACTAAGTCAAAGTTTAATTCATGCGTTTCAAATTAGTATTACTTCTAGTGTCAACTTTTTCAACATACTAATACCACGTATTGTTTTGGCTTTTGACAAAGTTCAAGTTTGCTATGTGCAAACTTGACTCACTATGCTCCACGTGTTTTATCTTGGGAACTGCCTTTACTTTCTTTAAACAACACTTTATCTAGTGCCATTTATGTATATACCATCCTCTATATGCTACACTACATGTAAGGCACTTCCTATTCCTTCAATTTTAGAATTACATAAATATATTCAATGCTTCTCTATTCCTATGCGTTGGTCTTTCTATTTCCAATGCTATACATAAATTATGGTGCTGGTTTAAAAACATAGGTCTAGTACCTTAATCGCTATATGTGTGCAGTTCACTTTGCAACGTTCACATTCATTCAATAATATATATATATATATATATACATAAAATTGTTCCTTGATAATTAATCATATGATTATGATTATAAAATGCATTGATAGCCAATTGATATATATATATATATATATATATATATATATGTATGTATATATATTTAAACATGATTGTTCATTTACCAATCTTATATACATTATTGTTTATATATATACATATATCAATATGTATGTATATACTCATTAATATATTTTTATATATAGTATATATCGATATCTTAATATCTAAGTATACACTTATAAACACATGTTAAAATAATCATGCATATATATATATATATATATATAACATTATTTTAACATCCATGCTTATACACATATAATATCCTATTCACCAGTCGCCAATTGTATGTATACCAAATGCATATACACACATATGTGTATGTGATATGTGTCCAACGGACATCTCAATGCATACAATGTGTTCATGCATGGTACACAAAACTATTCCTACTTTCATATAGACATGCATGTATACATTCTCTATGAATGAGTATTGTTTCCACACACACACATATATATATACGTTCTATATATATAACCATTGATTTATACAAATACAAGAAATCAAACTCAATAAAGAGACTCAATCACCTAACCCTAATCAAGAACAATCACAAACAAAACCATAACCTCTCCTAATTCATACAAAAACAAGACTAAGGTAACTTACAATTTCCCAGGTTATTGACTTGACTTGACTATACTAGAAGTGAGTGAGTGAAAGCTCAGTTCGACTCATTTAGGGGTTACCAAACCAATTCTCTTCTCTTGAGTGATACTTCACCTCTCTTTTGGAGGCTCGACCTGTTCCTACATTCAGCTTAGTACAACACCAAGGTAATTAGACGTTCATAATAAATCCATTTGCATCATAAAATATTTGTATCAACAATGCATTAGAATGTTCACATTACAATATATATTCTTTCATGACATTTCATCAATTATATTCATTCTTTTGAAATCAATAACATCCTATTGCATATTCGCATATTTCATTCACCTAATATACATATTAAAGTCACATTTTATATTTAGCAACATTTTCACCCATGGAGGTAAAAGTAACTTAGTAACTAGGAAACAAGGTGTAACACTTTCTTGTTTGTGTATTATTACTAGGTTATATAATATGGATCCCTATGAGACTTTACCTTGGGATTATCTTCATGCATATATTGAGGATTAAATTTTGTTTCATGCTTTATTGATTCCTATTATTTGGTCCTTATTGATATTATATCATTTTATCCACATCGTTGATATTACATTGTTTCATGGGTGAATTATTTTCATGTCTATCTCACTTTTCCTCTTTCATAAACCTTGGTGATTCTTTCACATCTATCTTAGAGGACTTCACTACATGTGTATACATGATTCATAAATACTACACCCACTATTTGATAGATGATGATGATGTAAATTTAACTTTTAGCAATATATCTATGGATGATGGTTTTCATTATGGTGATACACTATCCTTTGCTATTCATGATGTTATTAATCCATTTTTATGAGGCATGCATGATAGTGGGACAAAAATATTACCAAATTATTGAGAGAAAAGGTAGAAATAACTATTACTTCATACTCTAAAATGACAATAGAATTATTTAGATCTCATGAAGAATAATTTTAGTGTACTTTTTCTCATTCAATATTGGCATGGATTACACAAAAAGAAAAACTCACTAGAAACACTAAAAAGAGGATTAATAGTTTGGTATCTCTAGAAGGAGAATAAAACTAGAGAAGTAAACTATTCATGGAAATGTGGAAATTGCTGGGATAAAGGTGCCATCAACCTTGTAATATCTTGTATTTAATTTTCTCCTATTATTGTTTGTAATTCACCCATAAGGGATTGCAGGTTTCACCAGCAGTGGTAACTAATTTTTTACTAGCCCCAATAATTACCATTTTATTAGCAGGGAGTTACCGAGTTACTTTTACTGGATAGTTGTCACGGTAATGGTAAAATGGTCAATTATGAGATTCTTGGCGTCCATCTTGGGAATAGTGGGTTATGACATGTTATGACACTCATCATATGTTGTAAGAGCATCTATGATAGTTATGACACCTGTCATAAGATTCTATGATGACTATGACAACATCTATGACACGCGTAATGTCATGACATCTTGTAAGAAGGTGTAATGTCATGTAAGAGACCATGTTTAGCATGTAAGGGGTCATATGATTTTTTACCATGGTTTTTTTGAACCTTGTTTTGACCCATGGTAATATTTTATGGTGGTATTTTGAGCCCCCATTAGTCTATATATTGAGGGGTTAAGATGGAGACACTATGAGATGTTTTACAGGTATACAGATGTTTTCGGATCGAAGGAGTTAGAGTGGATGTATTGTAAACATATTTTTTGATTATACAAGCTATTCATCTCTTCTTTGCTGGAGTTTTTTCTCGAAATGGTTTCTCCATGTAAACACTGTGTTATGTGTTCAACTTTCTATTCTTGTTTTTCTTTGTTATTGCTGATCTAAACTCCATATGGTTAACACTGTTAAATCTGATTTACAAAAAATTTAAGCTTCTATTATTGTTGTTCACCTTTATTTTTCTAACAGAAATAAATATTAAAGTTTTAGACAATGTTGAAATCATTCATAATCACTTGGGTAATCCAAGGATTAGTCTATTTTGAAACTAAGGACATAGAATTTTTAGAATATTCTCAAGGGGATTTCTTATCAAAGGTTCCATTATTGATTATAGAATTATTCATAGAATAAGAGATAACAACACTAGGTTTTTGGGAAAGGTGTCACAACCTTGCATCCTAATGTTTGTATTTATTAATTAATTTTAGTCTCGTATAAAAATAGGATTTCCCTCTTTGTGCTAGCATTATTTACCATGTTTTGGATATTTTATGAAGTGTGTAAGAGATTGTAATAGAATCTAATGTCTTCATGGAATTATAAGATGGGAGTTACTAATGACATGTAAGAGCATAATTATAAGGGAGTTATATTGAAATATTGACCAATAATATGACAAGGCAAAAGGCATATTTGAATGGGTTTGAATATGCCTAAATGGAGTGTCTAATTTTAAGAGTTGCATATGATAGAATCTATGGTAGATTATGATAATTATAAGAGAATATTCTAAAAATAGCCTAAAAGACCATGACCAACTTGGGCATTAGAATTTGGGTCAAATATAACATCACTTTTGGGTTATTTTTTTGACAATATTTGTGAAAACCACTCTTGGTTTGTGGTATGATATTTGCCTATTTATTTGTGCTTGGGATGGAGCTACATATGGTTAATTTGCATGTATTTTTATGCTACCAAAACTACTACAATTTTATTTTTTGGTGATACTCCTATTGTAATGACCTAAAATCTTCCTGCAAACATCAACAAACCATTAGTTGTACCTACAAGTTAATATAAATCAAATAATGGAATACAATAAAGAAATAACAAGAAAAGAAAGGAATTAGATAGATATCACCCATGTCTTCTCTCCTCCATGCTTCACTTCCATTATACCTTCTTGGGATTGTTGTAATAGTATGATGCCCTCAGATTTGTGAGCAATCCTATAATGTCTAGCCCTAGCCAATGCCTTTGAAGGATTTGAAATCTAAACTATTGCAATGTAGAATGTTATTCCTATTATGCAAATAGTAAAATAAGTAAAAGCCTAGAATGCCTATAGTAAAAGTATCTCAAGCAAATGATCATGGATCCGAAAATGAGATCAAGATTGTCATTTTATAGAAAATGAGATCAAGATTGTCATTTTATAGAAAATGCAATCTTGAATGGATGGACAAGATGAGAGATTGAGGAATACCCTAGAATCAACGGTCAAGATTCAATAAGGCAACCTCAATTAGGGTTAGGGAAAAATACCCATAAGTGTAAATAAGATTTAATTAAATGAATTAAATCCAGACTGAATGTGACAGTGGAGATGAAATTAGTAAAAATCAGAAGACATGAGGATGAGATTTTAGAAAATTAATAATTTTGGAAATTACTTGATTTGTAGAAGAATATTTCCCTTTTGAATTAAATTGATTCAAAATAGAAGATTTTGTGAGGTAATTAGTAATTGATTTTTGAAATTAATTACTAAATGAAGAATCAGTTAAGTATGTGAGATATTTTTTAATGATTTGTTTTATTTAAAAATATAGAAATGTCACATGCCATAATTAAATAATTAAAATAATTATTTAATTTAGGAGAAGTAGTTAATTAATTAAATAAATAAAATGAATTTATTTAATTAAGAGAGGATTTAGGAATTAGTGACACATTAAATAAATATATTTTAAATATATTCATTTAATAATCAGAAGGATATTAATGATAAGGATTAATTAAATAAATTGATGACTTTATTTAATTATTAGAAGACTTTGATAATTAGTGACATATTAAATTAAATAAATAAGATTTATTTATTTAATAATCACGAAGAATGAAAGTTTATGAATAAATTAAATAATCATGAATTATTTAATTAATAGTTGAATGTGGGTTAGGGACATAATTCAAATGTTACAATTATGCTAGGATGGAAAGTGGTAAAATAGTGTTCGCAGGCCTAGGTCATTTTTAGGTGTCTACACCTATAAGGGTATATTCATAGATATTGTATTGTAACCATTTTTGTTGATATACAATTAGTTCATGTTTTGGAGTGTGGATTTTTTCTCCCAAAAGGGTTTTCCCCATGCAAACCTATAATTTCATTGTGTTTTTTTTTTGTAACTATAGTATTAATTAGTTTTGCACATACCCCCCCTTCAAAGTTTAGTGTAGGAAGCATATTGCACACTATTACTTTATTTCATTTTCTATCAAATCTAATTGCCTCAAATTGTACCTGTGTTATGGACAAGGTTTTTATAGTCATCTTGGACTGAGTGAGAACTTATGTAAATAAGATCTTTTTATAGGAAAAATGGAAAGCACATTAAGGATAGCAATGGAGAATTTTATAGATAGTAACTTTGAGCTATGGAAGCTTAAGGTGGAGGATACACTCATAGATAAAGATATATGGGCTGTAATATCTAGATCCAAACCATTGTAATACAATAATTCATTTGGTATATATTGGACACAGAAGAAAAGGGCCTCATTAGATGTTGTTTAAAAAAAATCATGTTGTAAAATGTACATGAAGAATCTACCACACAAGACCTTTGGAAGAAGTTGGCAAATATTTATCAAGATAAACCCCTATAAATATTTTTTTCTAAGAAAGAACAAGTATACCCTTAGGATGGAGTATGGTGTTTGTATAGTTGAGCAAATGAACACATTCAATATGATTGTGACCTAGTTGTTAGAGTGAATATGGGGATGAGGATCATTGTATGACATTTTTTATTTACTAGCTTGAGGGATCACCTTGTGATGGATACCCAAAGAATTATATTTAAGCTCAATATGGATGAGGTGGTGGCATCATTACTTTTAGAGGAGATGTAGAGAAAATGTTTTGAATCAACAAAGGAGGCCCTATTAGTTCATGAAATATTGAGGGAGAAAAATAAAAAGAGATAAAATTATATATTGGAATTGCGTGGGAGATCCAAATCTCTTTGAAAGTTCAAGGCTAAGTGTTGGAACTACAAAAATCCTAGGCACTATTATAGAAACTAAAAAGAGGGCAAGAAGAAAAATAAAAAATTGATTTAGATGATGAATCTAAAAATATTCTCAAGATGATGTAGATGCCTTCATCACAACCTTGGTAACTCACACATTACAAGATGTGTGGTCGATTAACTTAGGTGCTTCCTTCCATATGACCTCCCATTGGGAGTGGTTCTCTAAGTATAATGAATGTGTTGGTCATAATGTGTACCTTTGAGATCACTCTCACTTAGGTATTATTAACCATGGAAGAGTTCTTTGATTCCTAGATGGATGTGTGAAGTTGATCAATGTTATAAGTACATATCCTTGGTTTGACATATTAACCATAACTGGTATTAAATGGTAATTAAAATTAGGTTCTTGTATTTAACCAGACATAAATATTATAATGACACGAGGTTAAATGTCACAACAACACAACAGGAAATTAGCGTCAAATTTTGTGTTGGATTTTAGTGTATTTGAGTCCATCAATTGGAGCCATCTCACGATGCAAAAG
Source organism: Sequoiadendron giganteum (assembly GCA_007115665.2). Lineage (NCBI taxonomy): Eukaryota > Viridiplantae > Streptophyta > Pinopsida > Cupressales > Cupressaceae > Sequoiadendron > Sequoiadendron giganteum. The sequence goes on along the minus strand of CM021108.1, from coordinate 504,437,186 downwards.
TCAGTGCAAACTCGTTTCTTCGTTTCATCACTGAATTTTGCACCGTTTTTAGCATCCATTTTAGCGCCAAATTTTACATCAGAAATTTGGTGCTAGTAATAGCATCTTCTTTAGCACCGAGAATAGTGCCAAAAATGGTGTTGAAAATAGCGCCTAAATTTTTGTACTGATAGCGCCTTCTTTAGCACCGAGAATAGCACCAAAAAATGGCATCGAGAATAGTGCCAAAAAATGGCACCAAAAATAGCGCCTAATTTGGCTTCCAGATTTGCTTCCATTTCTGCTCCCTTTTTTGCTTCTACTTTTGCTCCCATTTTTTCTTCCAGTTTTTCTTCCACTTTTGCTTATGGTTGTGCTTTCGGTTTTGCTTCCACTTTTGCTTCTGATTTTGCTTATGATTTTGCTTCCAATTTTGCTTCCAATTTTTCTTCTAGGTTTGCTACCAATTTTCCTTCCGCTTGTGCTTCTAGTTTTGCTTCCAATTTTGCTTCCAATTTTGCTTTTGTTTTACTTCCAGTTTTGCTTCCAGTTTTGCTTCTAATTTTGCTTTTAGTTTTGCTTCCGGTTTTGCTTCCAAATTGGTTTCCAGTTTTGCTTCTAGTTTTGCTTCCCGCTTTGTTTCCGATTTTGCTTCCAGGTTTGCTTTTGGTTTTGCTTCCAAGATTACTTCTAGTTTGCTTCTAGTTTGGCTTCCATTGTTGCTTCTAAAAATGCATGCTTCCTTTTTTGCTTCTAAAAAATGCTTCTTGTTTTGCTCCCGATTTTGCTTCTTGTTTTGCTACCAATTTTGCTTCCAAGATTGCTTCTGGTTTGTTTCTAGTTTGGCTTCCATTGTTGCTTCATTTTTGCTTCTAAAAATGCTTCTTGTTTTGCTTCCATTTATTAATTTAATATGTTTTAATTCAGTTTAATTAGTTAAATATATGATGCCTCTTAAATAACTCATATGATTATAGAGTAAGTAATTTAATTATTTAACTCATATGATTAAATAAAAAGATAATTACATATCAAAAAAAAGTAACAAGATTATTTTTTATTTTTTTTGCTAGTTAAATCACTGCCAAAATGATACATGTCCAACAGTCGACATAAGTCAAAATGATACATGTACAAATGATATAAGTAAAAATGATAAATTATGTAACTCAAATTGATACAAGTCAAGATGATACATATCCAAATGATATAAGTGAAAATGATAAATATCAATATGATGCAACTCAATAATATGGTACTGTAGGTCGTGAAAATGATACATATGATAGTAACCATGAAAAGATGCATCATAACAATATATCAATAATGATCCATGATGCAGTCTATATGATCATGAATGCCACTGTGTACTACCAGTAATTACCTCATCATCATCACCACTATCATCATCATCATCATCATCATAATGATATAGCAACAATGATCCATGATGCAACCTATATGATCATGAATGTTGTTGGGTACTACCATCACTTGCCCTATCATCATCATCATCATCATCAACCTCGGTGTCTTCGATATCTGCATCATCATCATCCTTTGCCATGTGGTTTGTACCGATAGAACGAATATTTTCTGGATCTATATCATGATGAGGATCATCTTGATCTTCTGGAAGACCCATGTTCTGCAAAAAAAAACATTTAAAATGAAAAGTTATTATTTATTTCATGCAATAATTTATTTTTCTATTATATATCTAATATTGAAACATATGAGACAACCATAATCATATTACATCATATCAAAGTGCACATACCATAATAAATATTTTAAAAAGTTATAGCTAATATGTGATTCCAATGATGTAAAACATGCAACAATTCTAATAAACATTAGTAAAGATCATAAAAAAAATTGTTATGCAATTTAACTATCAACTGTAAATTTTATTACATAACCTTAAGTGCCAACCCGCTACAAAAGAATGAGGAGACTGCAAGAAGATTGGTTGCAAGGGGCATTGGTAGAGGAGATGGACATGGTTCTTCCAAGGCATCCACTAAGATGGTTTCATACAAAAATGTGGAAGATATCCCCGTTTCTAGAGAGCTCATGATTCAGGTTGATACGAAAAATGATGTTGTTTTGGTACCCATATATGGCATCATGGTTCCATTTCATGTAACCAAATTCAAGAGTGTTACAAGCCAACAAGATGGAGGGAATTCTTATATAAAGATCATTTTCAATGTTCCAGGTACCGACTTTAATGCCAACTACATGCCAACATTGAAATTCCCTAGCAGTATTTATGTTAAGGAAATTTCCTTTAGATCCAAGGATTCAAAGAACATCAACGATGTGGTACAAATTATTAAATACCATAGATGATCTATAGCAATGAAAGAGTCTAAAAAGGAAAAGAGAGCTATAGTGGTGACTCAGGAGAAACTTCAACTTTCAAAAACAAAGGCAATTAGGCTAGTAGACTTGTGGATCATGCCAACATTTGGTGGAAGAGGAAGAAAGATGACTGGAACTCTAGAGGCCCACCATAATGGATTTCGGTATTCAACCATGAGAGAAGAAGAGAGATCCGATATCATGTATCAAAACATTAAGCATGCATTCTTCCAGCCAGTGGAGAAGGAGATGATTACTTTGCTTCATTTTCATTTGCATAACCTTATCATGGCATGGGAACCAAGAAGACCAAGGATGTCCAGTTTTATGTGGAAGTAATGGATGTGGTCCAAACTTTAGGAGGGGCAAGAAGGTCAATGTATGATCCTGGTGAAATTGAGGAAGAACAGCAAGAGAGGGACAGGAAAAATAAAATCAATGCAAAGTTTCAAAGTGTTGGGACTGGAAAAATCTGGCATTTTCCACTAGCCTCTACCTCACCTACCCTCCATATACCACAAAATACACCACACTTTAATTTTATGATCAATATAAATTGTAGAAATTTGTGTGACCAAATCCATATTATAGCCTCCATTGCACCCATAAAATTCAAGTCTCGTAGTCTTTCCCCCATTCCTAGCGAAATTCAATACCATCATCCTAACAAAGCTTCATCAACGGAACCCCCATCATAGCCCCGCAATGGCCCAATGAAAATAGCTCACAAGCTAGTATCGGAGTAACAATACCCTATCGGGCTAACTCCTAAGGTGCTCTCCCCGATATACCGAAAGAGTCAACAAAAGTAAACACATCATTGTAACAAATAAACATCAGTGGAACGAATTATGGTATTCCCCCAATGGGTCAATATAACCATGAATAGTTCTTCAAGACATTTTGTACTTTGATTATACTATTTTTAAGTGACATTTTCATGTATATAATCATATCATGTTCATGTATGTTAATATAAGGCATCTATGGAGGCAGTTCAAAGAAATGGCCTTGAACTTTTTCCTCATCTTACAAAGTCTGCAAGAACAAGAATAGGGATTAAATTTCGAGAGTTTAGTTTAAGATTAAATTCAAGAAATGACAAAATAGTGAAGGATGGAATGGATTTTAATGTATCACTTGGGTTTCATAATTTGCAATTACAGATTGGTAACCCCAAAACACAGAATTATTCATTGCTCCTTGCTAAGACTGTGGTTGTTAAGGATAAAGGGCCTGAAAATGCAATTGGGGTTAGCTCCAAAGTATACACTGATGTTGCATACTCATTTTAAAATGATGATGAAGACGAGGAAATGAAACAAAAACCCCAAGGTTGAGGTAAATGGAGGAGAATCGGGCATCTCCAAGGAAACCTTACGATCTGATAATCAGGAGATGACTAAAGAAGAGCAGCGTCGTCAATACTAAGCAGAACTTGCAAGGCTAAAGAATGAGGAGACTGCAAGAAGATTGGTTGCAAGGAGAATTGGTACAGGAGATGGACATGGCTCTTCCAAGCCATCCACTGAGATGGTTTCCTACAAAAATATGGATGATATCCCCATTTCTAGAGGGCTCATGATTCAGGTTGATACAAAAAATGGTGCTTTTTTGGTACCCATATATGGCATCATGGTTCCATTTCATGTAGCCACCATCAAGAGTGTTACAAGCCAACAAGATGGAGGGAATTCTTATATAAGGATAATTTTCAATGTTGGAGGTACTGGCTTTAATGCCAACATTGAAAATCCCTAGCAATATTTATGTTAAGGAAATTTCCTTTAGATCCAAGGATTCAAAGCACATCAACAATGTGGTACAAATGATTAAATCCCATAGACAATCTGTAGCAATGAAAGAGCTTGAAAAGGCAGAGAGAGTTTTTTTAACTTGGAAGACGGGAATTTACTGCCTTTTTTTAAATTAAGTGGCTGGTTAGCTATGCCAAGTGATGTAGACTACAAGGATGTGTTATATCTATAGGATGCCTACCAAGATGCATCAAAACATTCTTACATGTTAAGAGAATGGAAGCGTCATGAGGAAGGATGGCAAAGATGCAATTGGATCACTTAGTAGAATGGCAACATGAATTCAAGGAAGCACTCATTGAGATACCAAGGAAGAACTCCTTGAGATACCATGTTTGAGAGAAAAGAAGATAAATCAAATCAACATGGGACTAAGTTACTCAAATGATACAACTCGTAACTTAAATGAGGACACTTAAGAGATAAATTAAAAGACAATGGTCATTAATTAAAAGATGAGATGAAAATAAGGCATGAATGTCACCCACTACCCTTTAAGGCAAACAATATTTTTTTCCTCAACATGAAATAATGGGACAATTTAGTGGGATCTAGGACCAACAGAGAAGCACTTTAGAACTCATCCTACACATCAATAAACAACTCAACACAAGAAATGAAAATTGGCATATTAACACAACAATATCCAACTAAGTTATTGAAACTGAAAGTCAATTATTAATACCTTGTTCTCCATCCAGATTAAAAAAATTGGCCCACTTTTTGCTTTGTAACTTTTCATTTTCAAATTGCTTTGGATGTCAACCATATTTATCCTCCTGTCAAAACATGGCACATGGACTAGTTAAACTAATTGATATGCAATCATTTAATTTTTCCTAGGGAATTAAAAAAATATCATTTAACATATTAAATATACTTACAAATTTATAGATCAAGGCCTATAAACCTTTCTAGCCACTGTAATGCGTGGCATAAAGTTTTTGAAGCCTAGCCTTGGAAGCCTTGTCCTGAAACATATACTAATTCAATTTAACTATCCACAAATAAAATTTAAAAATTGTTTAATAAATTTGATATAATCTTATGAGAAAATTCAAATACCTGTGTACTCTCCCAATCGGACTTCCTTTGTGCTTTGGACTTCTCATATGCTTTTACAAGCTCTTTCCATACTTTGACACTTACATCAATTGGCCTTTTTTTGAGCCTTAGCTCGGGAGGGATTTTTTTATCTTTTTTGTTTGGTTGCACCAAAATCTCTTGCAATTTTGAGACATTCGTAGCTTTACCTTCTTCACAAACCAACCTATGCCAAATTCAGTCTCCATGTCATTGATAACTGCTTTTTGCAGGTGTATGGGTATCTTTGAGAATGGAAAATGTAGAGGGTTTGCGAACCATTGAAGGCATGAATCCTTCAACCTATTCACAAACCCTTTTCCAGTAGCTATCATTCAGACTAAACCCTAAAACCACGTCGTATTCTATCTTGGTATTGAAGGTACCAATGCAAGATTGAAAACTTGCCATGGTGGAAGAAGTCTGTGTCACGGGAGTGGGTGAGATAGTGGAAGCCTCTGCTCCCTGTTCTACATTCCTAGAGTTTACTGTTATTGATTTCCTCCTAGATCTTTTGCTCGATCTAGGACTACTTGGGGAATCAATTGATTCCCTTTGACACAATTGATTTGGTTGCAATGTTTGAGGGGCTTCACTAGATCAGTTTTCTATGTATCCAGTAAGCATTGTCCAACACACATCATCCAATTTTTTCACTGCCTCTACCCCTAATACGGAAGCCAATGCCTCTTTATATTTGTCTGTCACATGTCCCTATATATATATGTAATAAATTTCTTCTTTTAAACTTAAAAAGTAAAAATGAAAAATGAAAAATGAAAGAAACAAAGGAAACATTTACAAATCTATAAATTGGCAATGAATTACCTCATCGTGGCCAGAGTTTTCTCCCTTTGTTCTCTTCCCTCTATCACTTGAAATTTTGAGGTGACCTAGGGAAAATTATTTTCGTCCAATCTGTGGAGGCAAATGAAGTACACACTGTCAGGTATGGAAGTTTTCGTCCAATTTGTGGTATGAAAGTTTTACCTTGAATGAATCTCTTTTTGGATTTAAACGCCTATGAATCAATTGCTTGCACACATGTATAGAATATAAATATATTTGAAAGGATATAAATATATGCAAAATGAAACAAATGTATTCTAAAAAAATCAACGCTTGCGCACATGTATAGAATGGTAATCTTTGGGGGATAAAAAGGGTGCAAAGTGTGGTTTTATTGAGAGTTAACATAGATAGGTCCCATGCTCTAGTCGCATCCACTGATTATAAAGAAAATGAATGTGTGCGCACAATAAATTCGAAACCATGAGCTCATTGTTCTATAAAATATTTGTGGGAATGAAAAAAATAAATTGCAACCTTACCTATGGTGTCGCAAACTAAATCGAATTTTTGATCTACTTGCTTGTAGCCCTCCTTTGTGCCATTTTTCCCTTTTTTATCCTCTCTTCCTTCGTGCGACTTTTTTATCTTGTCATCTCTTCCTTCTTGACATGAGAAGTTTTAATTTTTTGTTCCTGGTTCAGTAGTCGGTGCTATAGTCAGCGACAAAAAGTGTGCCTAATTTAGCACCGCATTTCAATCAAATAATGTAATCTATTTGGGATGCAAAAGGTGGCACAAAGTATGCCTAATTTAGTGCTTGACAATGCAAAATGATGTATTTTTCTTGGAAGTTGATAAATAAATTGATCCTAAATGACTTCATCTTCATATGTTCCAAGGGAGCAATCATGGTTCCCTATTTTATCTATTCCTTATCCCATGTCAATTTTGTGGGTGCAAAACTAATAGAGGCTAGATTTATAAACTCAGAAATGACCCCTATACAACTAGATGAGTCATCTAAAGTATGAAATATATGTCAAATATATATATCTAAAGTGAGGTTTTTTGTTGGATAGCATATTCGTTGAAATGATATAATTGGTGTACTAAACATTATTTACTATGTTGTGTATTATAGGGGTGAGACGAGGCCATGGCAATAGATCGTGTCATGTCAAATGAGGACACAACGGCTAAAGCAAGACATCAGGTACTCAAATTTTGACTTAAGTTATGAAAAAATGATTTGATGGAATTTTGTGATACGTCCGTCTTTTTTCATAGTATTATTGAAATTTATAATGTATTATCCAATCTTGACATAAATTAATGCATGTTTTTTATTATTTTAGATGGAGATTGGAGAAAATGTAGAGCCTGAGCGTTCAACTAGCAAAAGAGGAAGATATGTACGTGGATGTGGACCTAAAACTGTTAAATCACATAGACGATAGTGGGTGTTCGAGGATATGACAATGGATCTTGCAGACACAACAAATGGTTGCACTAAACAAGAGGCTGGTCAAGACTATAGTACATGGGTTGAATACTTTGAGAAAATATACGACTAAAGTGAGGTTTTGTGTTGGATAGCATATTCGTTGAAATGATATAATTGGTGTAGTAAACATTATTTACTATGTTGTGTATTATAGGGGCGAGATGAGGCCATGGCAACAGATCGTGACATATCAAATGAGGACAAAACGGATGAAGTGGGACATCAGGTACTCAAATTTTTACTTAATTTAGGAAAATATGATTTGATGGAATTTTGTGATACGTCCATCTTTTTTCACAGTATTATTGAAATTTATAATGTATTATCCAATCTTGACATAAATTAATGCATGTTGAATATTTTAGATGGAGATTGGAGCAAATGCAGAGCTTGAGCATTCAACTAGCAAAAGAAGAAGATATGTACGTGGACGTGGACCTAAAACTGTTAAATCATGTAGACGATAGTGGGTGGAAGAGGATATGAAAATGGATCTTCCAGACACAACAGATGATTGCACTAAACAAGAGGTTGGTTAGGACTATAGTACATGGGATGAATACTTTGAGAAAATTGTTGTTTGTGGATGTTTTGTATGTCGTGGAAAGAAACAATTAAAACAAGCAATTGTACAAAGACATTACATATATGATGAGCTTCCATTCGGTAGTATGCCTCCTACAATCGATTCAAATCCAATAGGAATTGTGGTAAGGAATTTTCCAATTTGATATAAATAGCATGTATACTTCATTTAAACATTGTTTTATATTATTTAAATAACTAATTTTTTTCTCAATGGATACTTGCAGGATAAAGTTCTTTGTTTAAATTTTCCCGGATCACTGAATTCTAGCCTAGAGGGCAATGATCATTTATTAGATGATACATCTAACAAAAATATGTGCCAATATACCAACTTGGAAGATGAGGAATTGATGAAAACAAGTCACAAAACAAGAACCGGTTTAAAGATGCATAATTTTCTTAAAGACAGGGGGAAGGTGGACTACATACCCTATGAGAATGAATGTGATGAATATTATGAGTTTCCCTTGAGTTTGAGATCAACTTAAAAAGAGACATTTGATCGTCGACTATATTGCGCTTGTCCTACTGATCAACAACTACCTAGAGTGTATGAGGTGTTTCAATTTTGGGGATACAACTACATGATACGACCCTCCAATATTCATGGAGTGAATCTAGGCCTCTGTATTGTCCAAAATGTACATGTGGGATCTAAACATAGAAACAATTCAAAATAAATCACTAGGAGATTAATGTCATATTATGGTCCATCATATTACAGTGGTGAATGGAGAAGGCTAGCAGAATATAAGCCTAGCATGTCAGCATATGGTCTAAATTCAAATATGTATACACATCGTCTCCAATTGGAAAGTGGAAAATAAATTAATAAAGGTCATCTTATGTATATAGATGGATGTGCATACACACACAAAAATATTGTAGGATTTATAAATAGTAGTAAGGGAAGTGACCCTAATATAAGACTGAATTGTCAATTTGTTGAGGTTATAAATGATAAAGATGGAGATATGGAAAGAGAGGTCGATATATTGATAATGGTTGAGGCTATTAAGGACCTTACCATTGGGGATGAGTTATTGATTGATTACCCCTTCTTAAAACGCACTCATGTGCAAGAAAAGGGAAGAACAAGGTCTCCCTAAGGATGTTCTTAAGGGCAGAAAACCAAAGAATAATAAATGAGTGTGGACTGATGTTGTATAAATTATGTTGTCAAAATTGGGTTTTTTTTTTAAAAAAGAGTAGAGTCGTTGAAATGGCAGACCGACGCCATGGACAATATTTTCGCAAGCACTAGGGTTTACGTTATGAAGATGAACCACAACTCTGTTGGTCATTTAATCATCGAAGAAGAAGGGAAAACCAGTATCCCAAAAGGAACGAGCAGTCTCAGGCATGGTAGGCTCCGGATAATAAAGCTCCTAATGTTGGGGGAGATGGTGAAGATAGGAGGAGAACCATCCAAATCACTCAACCAGGTGGGAAGTTTAATTCGGTGCTTCCAATTGAGCAGATGGACATCATACAACTAGAACGAAAGTTCTACCACCCCAAACAACAAATGGAGAAGGGGGAGTCAAGAAAGGTAATGCCTAATATTATTCACTCAACCATGGTCTATGTGCTTGTGGAAAACAGTCAATGGAATGAAACTGCTAGCTTCCTAAAGAGACATGCATTGGTAATGAAATTGGGGGGATCTTGGCCGGCTTTCTCCAAAGTTAGGGCTTGGTGTGATCGACACTGGGGAAAGAGTTGTGGTCTAAAAACATTGGAAAATGGTTTTTTCTTAGTCATTTGTCAAACCCCTTGAGATAAAGAGTGGATTATTAATAGTGGTCCCTTTATGCTGGAGGGAAGGGGTTTATTTATTTTAGATTGGAATCCAAATTTTGATCCGAATTCACCTATTGTTGAAGAAGTGCCAATATGGATTAGGTTAAATAACCTCCCTCAGGAATATTGGGACATCGAAACTCTTAAAACCATTGGTAATAAACTAGGAGGGTTTGTTAAATCGAAAGAAACCCTAGCTAATTTTAATTCCAACATGTTCCCAAGAATTTGTATTCGAAGGCAGCTTGTTCACCCTCTTCCGAAAATGATAGAAATAATATTTGGGGAAGGAGTGTGGCGTCAAAAGATAGAGATTGAGGATGAAATGATTTCATGCTCAAAATACTCTGGGAAAGAACACCTAGAGGGTCATTGTCCGGAAGAGAGAAAAGGAAAAGAAACTGTCTAGGAATTTCTGGATAGGGATTTGATGAGGTTATCTGAGGAAGTAGGTTGGGAGGAGGAATGGGTTAAGAAAGATTAGGGCCTAGCCCGAAGACATTTGTTTGTTCGAGCCCCCTCAATTTTTGACGCTACCTTTTTTGGCGAAGGTCTCCAAAGAAGAAAAGAGGGATCTCCCATTGGATTGGGATCTAAGATGCTTGTTCAAAATCAGGTTGTTCAAAATCCTTCTCAAGAAGAGTTGGTTTTCTCTGCAATGAACCCTGAGAATATGAGGGTGGATTCATTTGTTGGGGGTTCTACGGGCAGAGGGGCTCCTCAAGTAATAGGAAATATTGCAAATGACGGGATGGTGGAAACAATAACAAAGGAAAATGCTCCTATCCTGGATGTTACTTCTCTCAGAGGGTTTGAAGAATTTGGGTGTGAAACAACATCACAAGTTATTCCAACCTCATCAATTAGAAAGGAAAATGTTACTAGGTTTAGTCTGGGTAGAGAGGAAAATTCTGGAGAGGAGTAGGAGTAGCAGGGTCTAGATGGCAGGAAACGAGATAGGGCTGTTGAGGACATGGGCTCTAATGATGATAATTCAGTTGCTTTGGAGGAATTTTTTTTAGGATATTCCAATTTCTCCCATATGTAATCTAGAAAGTGCCTTTGATGGTGTTAGAGATAGTAGTGGGAATATGGATGACTCAGACTCAGATTTGTTGTCGGATGAGGATAATGGAGGAGAATATTTGCTTGGCTTATAGGAGGAGATTGGGATTGTGGAAAAATGAATGATTGAATAATCTTCAGCTTTAATAAGTAAAGCGAAGATTGGGGAAAAGAAAAAAAGGGGTCCGAAAACTAATAAAATGCGCCTGGAAATAACTGGTAATGCGGCTGGCCAAAGCAAGTTGAGATCGAGAAAAGGTGGCAGCAATGAAAATCCTATCGTGAAATGTCAGGGGCTGCAATGCCTCTGACAAGATTCATTTGGTCAAAAGATGCTTTGATCAAACGAGATCGGACTTGGTTTTATTGCAAGAAACTAAGATCAAAGAACCTGACTTTGATTTCTTTCAGAAATGTTTTGGCAATTGGAAATATTTTTTCTCTGGGGCAATAGGTGTCTCTAGAGGCCTTGGGGTTCTTTGGAAGGACTATGTTGTGGATGTTCAGTTGGTGTGACAAGATAGGTTTTGGTAATGGCTGCGAATAGACTCAAAAAAACTTAATGTTGGTTTCTCTTTAATTAATATTTATGGCCCCAACAACTCAACTCAGAAAAAATTGCTATGGCAAGATTTATCTGGTATCCTAAGCTCTCAGGATGGGGGAATCTGCCTTTTGGGGGGAGATTTCAATGCCATCTTAAGGCCATTTGATAAAATGGGAGGTGTGTGCCGGTATGGATAGAGTCAGAAGGATTTTAGTGATTTTGTGATGCATAATGGTCTTATAGAATTACCTTTCAAAAATGGGGACTTCACTTGGACAAATAGGAGAGGTGGATTTCTCAACATTGCTGAGAATTGGGATCGCTTCTTGCTGGTTGGGGATTGGGCTTCACATTGCTGGATATGTGAGGCAAAAATTATGCCTATCACTGGCTCAGATCATTATCCCATAGGGATGCGGATTCAAGAGGAGTCAAAACCGGATCGATGCCCCTTTAAATTTGAAGCTATGTGGCTCCGAGCTGATGGTTTTAAGGATCTAATTTCAGACTGGTGGAGGAATGCCCCAAAGCATCAAGGCTCAAAAGCTTTCATTTTTTTCAAAAAATTGTAGTTTCTCAAGGAGCAACTCAAGAGATGGAATAGGAAGTCTTTCAAGAATATTTTTGCTGAAAAACTCAAACTGGAAGAGTATTTAAATTTTTTGCATTCTAAAATAATTGAGAAGGGGATGGTAGAAGATGATTTCATTCTTGAGAAGAGTCTGAATAAGGAATACTTAGAAGTTCTAGCCTGGGAAGAAATCTTTTGGAGACATAAATCCCGTGAGAACTAGCTCAAAGATGGGGATAGAAATACGAAATTCTTCCATAATTTTGTGAAGGTGCGTAGGTCTATCAAAAAAATCTTCTCAATTAAAGATAGAGTGGGTAATATCTTGAATGACCCTGTGCAAATTAATAAAGAAGCAATAAGGTTCTTTTCTGAATCCTTTGTGGATAATTTTGATCTGGCTATGAATGACCTTAGTATCTTGGATGTCATCCCTAGTTGTGTTTCAGATGATCAAAATAACATGCTCATGGAGGTTGTTTCTTTGAAATAAGTGAAAAAGGCTTTATTTGGTTTGGGGGTAGACAAAGCCCTAGGGCTGGATGGCTTTCCAGCTATATTTTTCCAAAATATGTGGGATATTTTTGCACAAGATATTTGGGAAGTGGTGGAAGAATCAAGGAGGGATGGCTTTTTGCTTAAGGACTTTAATAACACTTTCATTGCTTTAATCCCAAAAAGGTCTGTAGTGAATTCTTTTGAATATTTTAGGCCTATTTCCCTTTGAAATATGATTTACAAAATTATTTCTAAGGTTATTGCAAATAGGTTGAATTTTTTTTTTAAGTCGGTGATTTCGATAGAGCAGAGTGGTTTCTCTCCGCATAGGTCAATTTTTGAAGGTGTTATAGTAGCCCATGAGGTTATTCATTCAGTCAGAGTTGCAAAGACTAAGAGGCTAATGGTCAAATTGGATATTAAAAGAGCTTATGATGAGGTGAATAGGGGGTTTTTGCTAAAAGTTTTACACAAGGTTGGATTTAGCAAAGATTGGGTGAACTGGATTTAGAGTTGTATTAGCTCTCCTCATTTTTTTGTTTTGGTCAATGGCAGCCTGCAAGGTTTTTTTGATTCGTCAAAAGGGATTAGACAGGGTGATCCAATCTCACTGTTTCTTTTCATAATTATGGTTGAATCTCTTGGGTGATTGATCTCTAAGAATTGCAAGAGCGGTCTTTGGAAAGGCATTAAGGTGGCTGAGGGAATTGATCCTTTATAGCATCTTCAATTTACTAATGACACTTTTCTAATGGGGGAAGCATCCTTTAGGCAGGATCGGATAATGAAGCAGACTTTAGATGTATATGGTAAGGCCTCTGGGCAATGTATTAATTGGAGGAAATAAATATCCTTCTTCTTTTACACTTCCCTTTAGAAACAAGTGGAAATTTGTAGGATTCTTGGGATGAGATCTAGAACACTCCCAAGCAAATATTTGGGAATCCCTCTTTTTGGTGGTGCGAATAGGGCGGTTGTGTTGAAATATTTAGTTGAAAATTGCCTAAGTAGGATGGATGGGTGGAAGAGTAAGTGGCTCACGGCTGCTGGAAGAATTTTGATGCTAAAATCTATTATCTCTATGATTCTGGTCTTTTCAATGATGTGTCTTAAGATACCCAAGAAGGTGGTTAGTTCAATTGGGCAACGAATGTAGAAATTCTTTTGGAATGGTGCATCTGAGTAGGAAAAAATCCACTTGCTTGCCTGGGATAAAATATGTAGGCCTAAAGATAAAGGCGGTGCTAGTTTGAGAGATTGGCATGTAATGAATGAAGCTTTGGGAGCAAAGTTGGTTTGGATTATTTACTCCAATCCGGAACTCCTTTGGGTCAAAATCTTTAAGGCAAAGTATTTGGATTCTAGTGATGATCAAAGGATTTTAACCATTCGAAATCCACCCAAAGGATCAGTGATTTGAAATTTCATTGTTTCTTGTAGGCCGGTTATTTTAAATCATATTACCTGGCAGGTTGGAGATGGACGTAAGGAAATTTTTTGGGATGATTCATGGGATGGCCTACTAATTCTAAAGGAGGAGGAAGGTTTACAGGATCTCAAGTTAATTTTCCAACAAAGCTGGGGAGTCAAGCTTCGTGATTACCTTTAGGTAAAGCAGGGTCCCTTTGGTTAGGAATGGTGCTGGAAGGAGATAGATTTTGATGGTCTATCTAACCAACAATTGGAAAGGATGTGAAACATCTTTCAAAATCAGAGAGTCTAGCTTTCAGAATTTGAAGACAAAGTGATTTGGTGTGGATCATCTAATGGAAGCTACTCAGTTAAAATTGGTTATCAACTTCTAGAATCACCGGAATGGGATCCCTTTTGGGCAAAGAGGCTTTGTTGGAACAAAGAATGTTTGCCAAAAGTCGAGGCCTTTGCTTGGTTAGTAGTGAAAGGTTGAATCTTGTCAAGTGAAAGAAGGAAGAGGTTGGGCTTTGCTAGTCTGACAAAGTGTTTTATGTGTGAAGCGACTAAAGAATCAATAGATCATCTACTCTTAAATTGTGATGTTGCTTCAGAATGTTGGGATAACTTAAGGCTGAAACTTGGGTGGCATGGTCCTCTAAAAAGCTCTTTAAAAGCACTTTTTGAAAGTTGGCCCACTGCTTTCATTAGGACCCTTCTGTCATGTGTATGGGTTGTTAGTCCTTCAATCTTAATTTGGGAAATTTGGAAAGAGAGGAACATGCGAATTTTCTTGGATAAGAAAGAATCTAAAAGCAGGTTATTCTTTCGAATTGACCATATGATTGAGGAGGTTGTAGGGTTTGCGGCCTCAAGTCTCTTGTCCCATAGAATTCCTTTCACATTGGAGGATAAGTGAATTCAGAGGGTGTGGCTCAGAATAAAGATTAGGTCCTCCACTAGTTGTGTTTTATCTTGTGAGAAAGGAAATGATGCTAAGGAGGTGAATTGGGAGAGGCCGGTGAAAGGATGGCACAAGGAAAATTTTGATTGGGTGGCCCAAGGAAACCTAGGTCCATCAAGGGTGGGAGATTTGGTAAGAGATGAGGATGGTAACATCCTTGCAGTTGGAGCAAGAAAGATTGAAGATGGGACCAATAATGTTGCGAAGGCTAAGGCGGCTATCCTGAAAATGAGTCTAGCGTGTGAATTGGGTATTAAGAAGCTTCATCTTGAAGGTGATTCGCTTATTATCATCCAAGCTATTATTAATAAAGCCTCAAAGGTGTGGAACTTGCAAAGTTTCATCCGAGCCTGATTTGAAAGGAGTTAGAGAGGTTTGAAGAAGTTAAAATAAGCCACATGCATCAAGCTAGAAATAGTGAGGTTGACTATTTATCCAAGTGGGCGGTTTCCTTCCCACATGTTGGGGAGTCAAAGGTGGAGGTTTTTAATAATATTAACTTGGAGGATTTGGTTCAACTTTAATGTTTGTTAATTTTTTCTCCCTTTTGATGCGATTGGTTGATGGGATGGTTCGGTAGAGATTTTTCATTTTGTAATTATGTCAGAGATTACACTTGGTGTGAGTAACAACGATAATTCCTTGCCTTGTTTCGCTAAAGGATATTTGGGAGATCCAAAAAGGACAGAGTGGATAGGTGTGTCAATAGGGAGTAATTTCTCAAATGAGTAGGTATGCGGTGTGCATCCTTTGGTGGTGACGTTAGAGTCCTCTCTAAAGTTATATTTCTTAGGCAAGGGTTTTCATGGCAGTGAGTGATGTCATTGTAATGATGATTCAATGATAGAAACGAACTGCCCGAATCATGGCATGGATGAACAAGAATCATAAATATTTCCCTCAGGTTGTTGGGTGGGTTAAGGTTTGTCGTCTTTTCTTCTCCTTAAAGTCTGGTGCAAAGTTGTGATGGAGGCTATGTATGGCTTCAAGACAAAAAAGCAACAGAAGGGGTTTTTTTGTCCAGTTACTAAGTTTAGGTTGAAGATGTTGTTGAAGTGCCCACATGATGATGTTGTTGAAGCAGTGTTGGAGGCTTTGGGAGAGCACTTCATGAAGGATACTCGTAGAGGAAGGCTCAACGTTGTCATTGCATCAATGTTGTTTGTGTGGGGTCTAGAATTGCAGGAAGAAATTGGAACCATCAAATGGGTGATGTTCTCTTTATTTGAAGAGGAGTTATTGTTGGGTATGGATTCATTTCTAGAATGGGTTGTGCCAGGGGTTGGTTTTGATGTGTTAGAAGGAATTAAGGATTTAGATGAAGCCATAGAAGAAGGCCTGGTTCCTTTTGTGGGGTGGTGGAGAAGAGTGGATAGAGATGAGTATAAACTCAATATTCTAGCGGCATGGGAAAATTTGAAGCTGGTTCTTAGGAGAAGGGAGCCTGAAGCGAGGGAATTGGAAGCAAGGGTGCCGAAAGTTGTGCCTAGGAGGAAGCGTTCGCAACCGAAAAAAGGTGATCAGAAGACAAGAACAAGCAGGAAAGGAAGCTAGGGAAATCATTTTGGAGTTTTTCTTGTGGGTGAAACAACAAATTTTGTAGAATTTTGTGTGCCTCATCCAAGGTGAAATGAGCGAAGGGAAGGCTAAAGGAAGTGAAGCATTAAGGAATCGACGATGATCTAGCAAGTTTCTAGGGCAAGATAGCAAAGCCAGTTTCATTTTGGTGATGCGAACAAATATGGGGTTTATTGGGAAAGCGTGTTGATGGTGAATGCTCTCTTTCAAGAGAAGGCTTGCGGGAATTTTAGATGCCCAACCATAAGAAGTCAGGAATTTTTTGAATTTATGGTGCTGAAATGTATTATTGTAAAAGCTATGTCGATGGTTTTTTTGGGTCAAGTTGTTTAGATGGACTGGTTTTAGGTGGTATTTTGGTTATATTAGCCAAGGATGGAATATGATGTAACTCTCTTATATATTAATAAAATAAATTATTACCGAGCAAAAAAAATAATTGTGTTTTATTTAAATTCTTGTATAAAAAAGGTAGTCTATAAAATAATGTTCTATTATTCAATTGATGTATATATGTTCATACAATTTTTATTTTTATTTTTTAAGCCATATTTGATTATATTTCTTTGAAATTGATACATGTATGATTTATCCAATTGTTGCCAAACATTAAATAATGCTTGCGTTTGTTGATAGGTAGAAGATGTTGATGAAACACATACTAATACCCAATATCCAACTAGGTTATTAATATTTGGAAGAGATGATCCAAACCATCCTTTAAACCATACCAGGGTGAACAGAGCAAGATAGAAGAAAATGCTACCACTTGAGAAATTTGAAGACCTGATGAGACTCACATACATTGATGACATGCCACCTAGCCTTAATGATGATTATCATGGTAGTGAAAATACAGTGCATGAAGAAGGATTGAATGAAATTCTTACAGATTTATTTGGGGATAGAAACAATGTTGACAATAATGATCATATGGTTGATAGTAACGATGTTAGCAGGGGTAATTACCACCAACGTAATGTTGATGATAACAACCTAAAAGACTCCATCAAGTAAGCATTGAAGACATCCATGTTCAAATCGGGTGCGAGTAGAACCTCAAAACTAGCATGCACATTAATATTATTAGAAATCAAGTCACTATTTGGGTGGTCAAACAAAGGATTCACTACCCTACTAAAGTGAGTTGAAATCTATTTCTTACTTTGCATTATCAATTGGTGTACATAATTCTTAAGCATTCATCAATTTCATTTATATTTATTTAAGGGGATTTTAAAACCATATATTGTATATATTCAGTCCTAGTATAGATTGACATATCAAACATGTTCATCATAAGTCAAACATTCAATTGATTTAATCTTTGGCAATCTTACAGGGCACTAAAAACTAAAATATTCCTTGAAGAGAATGTGTTGCCATCAACTTGCAGAGAGGCACGTTTGTTGTCGGTTGAGTTGGGGATTGAATATAAGCAAATTCATTCATGTAAAAATGATTTCATTTTATACATAGATGAATATCAAAACAAGGTAGAATGCCCTGTATGCAAAGAGAAGAGATGTCATACAAATGTACAAGGTCCTACAGTTCCAAAGAAGGTTTTACGTCACATGAAAATTATACCTAGACTTCAACGAATGTTTACTTGCAAGTCACTTGCACAATTGATGGACTGGCATGCAAAGAATAGGAGTAAAGATGGATTCATCCGAATTTTGACCGACTCCAAAGCAATGAAACACATAGAGGAAAAATGGCCAAGAAAATTCAAAGATGAACCCCGTAGTATCAGGTTTGGTCTTGCAATTGATGGAGTGTGCCCATTCTCTTTCTTGAGCTCAAATTATAGTGTTTGGCCAGTCGGATTGATAGTATACAATATTCCCCCATGGATGAGTGTTAGAAAGGAGTACCTTATACTGACTCTCATTGTTCCAGGAAAACATCAAGTTAAAAACATGGATGTTTATCTTGCACCTTTTATTGATGAGATGCAACTGTTATGGAAAGGCATAAGAATGTATGATATATCACGTTCTCCATCAAATAGGTCCTTCATGTTGTATGGTGTGCTATGTTGGACTATTCATGATTTCCCAAGACTTGGTGTTTGTTCTGGTAAGATAAAACATTTACTTATTTACACTCATAATTTATTTTCGTCCCAACTTTCATACTTAGTTTTATACTATTTTTTTGATGTTATTAACATTACTTGTTGAATTGTAGGCTTCAAACAAAGGGGATATTTGCATGTCCAAGATGTGCAAAACAATTTCAAGGGCGGTATTCTAAAGATCTACTTAAATTTATTTACGCAAATAACAGGATTTTTCTACCACTAGATCATAGGTTTAGAAATCGCCTGAAGAATCAATTTAATGGAAAATTTAAAAGTAGAGGCCATCCCATGATTATGGGTCTAGGTGATTGGCTTAACAAGTATGAAGATGCTGAATTGAAAGCTTGGGAGGATTTTTTTGATTGGGGTGATTCAATTCAAGAACCATAACAAGTTCTAGTTCATATGCCAGAAGGAATGAAAAGGAAATCCATATTTTATGAGATCCCTTATTGGAAGGATCTATTAATATCTCACCTATTAGATCCTATGCACATCTTCAAAAATATACCAGATTCTATATTTTGACATATAGCGGGCAAAGAGAAGGACACCTTGTCTTTGAGGAGAGATATTGCTCTTTCGCGTACCAAATTTGATAGAAAACATTTGTGGCCAAGCAGGGAAAATGAAACATATGTAGAAGCTCCATGGATTTTGAAAAAAATAGAGCTAGAACAACTAAAAAATATCATGAGTTCAATAAGGACACCTATTGGTTATGGGTCATCATTGGCTAAAGATTTTACAATTGATGAACATATCATAGGATTTAAAACACATGATTTTCATAATTTTATGAAGGTATTATATATCATCATTTAACATTTACTGGTAACATTGATTAAGTACTAAATATATTTTGATATTTTGTTGTGTGAGAAAAAATTACTAATGACCTTTTCATAAATGTGTTTGATAGCATATCATGTTATTGGAAATTAGGGGGAATTCATATCTTACAGTTGACTTAAGGAATGCCATAAGTTGATTGTCGGCATTTACAAGGTATGTGTTTATATGAAATGTTCATGTGTGAGAGACATAGAGATATTATATTTAATTTTAATTTTTGACTAAAGGTTCATACTAATTTACTATTCTTATATTAGGTGGGTGACCTCTAAGGAGATCCACGAATGTGAAGTGCCAAAGTGGAAGAAGGAAATTGTAGAAATTGTATGTGTATTTTAGAAGGAGCTCCCTACAAGTTTCATGGACCTACAAGTGCATTTACTTATACACCTAGTCGATGACATTTAATTGGTGAGTGTCGTATCAACGAGGTGGATTTTTTTCTTTGAGAGGTATATGAAAACTCTTAAAAGATATGTTCAACAAAAGGCACATCCAGAGGGTTGCATGGATGAAGGGTATGTATTGAATGAAGCTTTTTTCTTCCTGTGTGAATTCCTTGGTAAGGATTTTGAAGATGGGCAACTTATCTGGGATGAAGAACGAGCATCAGATATTATTGATGGAGAAAAACCATAATCTAATGGTGTTGAAGTACAAATTAGTAAGTGAATTCATGATCAGCGTGGTTGTTTTTCTTGCAATAATTAATTTACTCTGTAATTTATTTGTCAAATTAATAGCATGAAATTTGGAGTTTAAAATAAACATGTTGACATGTAATAGGTGTAGCAAAAGTTCTATAATCGACAAGTTCATTCTGTACCACATGGACTTTATGAATAAATGGATTGAACTGTATGATAAAAAGAGAGAAGTGTTAGAAGCAAGGAGACAATTTAAGAGATCAAACCCAAAGAATACTCCACTTCCCATTGATTTGCTTGGGGAATGGGGCAAAGATTGCACACTATAATGGGTTACTGAACAAATTCAAAATCAAATAGAAGATGTAGGTATAGATTCAGACATAACAGAAGATGAAATCAACATTTCTAGAGGATGTGAAAGAAAGGTACAGTTGGAATTTTACAAAATGTTATTTCCTTATAGTTTTGACACTATTAACTATTTTAATATTCATCATTATATTTGTTTTCACTTAAATAAATGGTCTTTCACAGGCAAGGAAATATCCAGCAATTTGGGCATATGGTCGACATTATCGTGTAGAAACTGTAGATGTAAAGAGACGATCCTTCGATTGTGGCATCATGGTTGACTTCAAGAAATCCAGTCGATCAAGCTCAAAAGATAAGAATATAATTGAAGGGAATCTACAATATGTTGGGAAAATAAAATAAATTATTGAGTTGGATTACCGCTCTTTTAAATGTTGTATTTTTAAGTGTAGATGGTATGAAGCATTTGAGAGGACACAAAGACATGATACCCATAGTGGATTTTTTTTCTATAGATTCCTCATGCTTCCTACCAGAGGATAAAGAGCCTTATGTTTTACCAATTCCTTGTGAGCAGGTATTTCTTTAACTCAAACAAGAAGTGATAGTGATCATTAATCTATTAATTCATAGTTTATTGTGAATATATACATGTGTTTATTAATTAGTAAAGTTGTTATAACATACATCTAATATATGTATTTCATTCATGTGTAGGTATTTTTCTATGAAGATATTTTGGACTTGAAATGGATATTTGTCATACATTATGATCCAAGATTAAGGCATGTATTTGACGATGCATTAGTGGATACTGAGCAAGACAATGATGGCCAACAAAAATGAGAGAGAGGGATTAGAGAACATCAAAGAAATTGACATCCATGATGATGTTGAAGATGGTTATGTTTAGGCACAAGAAGACAACAATCCAGAGTTAGATGATTTTACGGAAGACAACAATATGGATAGTATAGAAAATGATGATCCAAATACATCTGGTAACAATATAGATGGTCTAAAGTCAAATTTCAATGATGGTGAAGATGATGCAGATCAAGATGAGGATGATGATAATATTAATTACCTGAAAGAACATATGAACATTGACAATGATACACTGGATGACATTGTAACAAAGAATAATGTTAATGACCAAGACTTCTAAATTTTCAAAATTATTTGCAATCCATGTTTAAAAAAGGATGATTCTTATGGCCTAAAATTTGAAATGCTTCAGTAATATTATTTGTGTCGATACAAATTACCTATTGCAATATCCTTAAATTTTTCAATCTTTGGTATGAATTGTTGGCAGAAAAAATTAGGATTACTTGGATGCTTCTTCTATTCATTTTGTATCAACATATGTTCATGAAGACACAAAAGTTAATAAAATATTAATGCACTTAACTCACAATTATTTAAATAAGAAACTTTGTTAACTTTATTATTTTTAAATAATTTCCATTTTTATGTTGAACATGTAACAAGGCAAAATAAGCTCAAAATTTCAAAAAAAATAGCAGCTCAACCAACATCCACAATAAATGCTTAACTGTATCAGCATATTCATTCACATAAGCACAATATTGAGGCTCAATATCTGATATTCATTCAAATATAAGAAGAAATAAGTATGGCAAACATAAGAAAAATACAGAATGATAACACAGTCATGGAGAATATTTGATAATAAGATGTTCTCTATTATATTGCTTCAATTGATATTACAATGCTCTTCTTTCATAATCCCAGTGTTATCCCCTCAAGTTATTGTGGAAGTATGAAAGGAATTTTAATTCTTAAGTTGATGGAAACCAATCAAAACAATTTCTCTAAAAGGACTTTTAATCCTTAATAGGATCCAATTAAAGTAAATTATTTGAAAGGACTTTAATTCACACCTAACTAGAAACCAATCAAAGCATCCACACAATAACAACAAATGTGCCCTGATAAATCTTGCAGAATTAAATAACTTGAAAAGATCACTTTAGAGACAACAAAGGAATAAAGAGGCATGAAAAATTGACACAACAATTGAACACTGAAAATGGATTATGAATTATAATCAGTCATTTCCATTAAATTTCCTCTTAAATAACATGCATTATAACAAATAGTTATGATGCTTGATGACAAATAGTTAATTAACATAAATGAAAACATAACACTTCAGCATGTGAATGTATTGATCTGTTAATCTTCCAGCAGGTACCCGTGACCACTTAAGATCTGTTCAAGGCTCCTACTCTATGATAATGCACCACCTATAGAGCGTATCTTCCTTATGATGTTAGCTGGTCTTTAATCTCCAATGGTGGCCCCTATGTATTTGTTGCATCTCTGGTTTGGTTGATGAACAAGTTGATGACAGAGAGATAACGAGTGTATTCCTCCTCGGCATAAGTTTCCACGTTGGCAATTACACCCTTCATATCATATTCAACATACATCATCTTTTCAAGTTGTTTATGTGTATTTTGTAACACCATCTCTTCGTCATTTATTTCTTGCAATACAGTAGGTAGATACATGGTGAGCTCATCCTTCCAATCATCTTGCTCCCTAGGATTGCCAAGGCTATCATGGAGTGGAGGATGCAAATCAAAATAGTCAAGGTCCTATTTGAGCCTATTGTGGTACTTGTTGTGTGATTCCACCAGCTTATTGTATGTCTCCAATGTTTGACCTTTCATGGCTTTCTCATTTAGGAGCTCATCCCTTTTTTCAATCATCCATCCTTGCAATCTTTCATTCTCCACAAGTTTTGTGTGTGTTTGTTTAAACAATTTCCAATATTCATCAGCACAATCCATCATCCCATTGAATCTTTCTTTGATTATCTCAAACACAACATTATATTTAGTGGTTTTTATTCCTGTTTCCAACTCCTTGCATTTCTCTTAAGACTTTTGATGACAATGTTTCCATTAAGCTACATTTGCTAATGCATCCAATATTGTTTTGTCACTCTCTATCCATGGGGAATATAATTATAATCTAGAAGAGGAAGATGTTTTATCTTTGTGACTAGCCACCTCCTTCCTTAAATTATAATTTTCTTTTATCATTTTTTCAATCTGTGCCTTAGTGATTTTACAACATTTATGTTTAGATCAGTTGTTTCAATGGGGTTAGTGCCCCCTACCCTGTGGACCAAAAGATGTCCAAACACTTGGTTTGGATGATTGATGATAGCAGGCCTTTTATCTTGAGGATACAATGCCCAAATTAGCAAGGTGGCTTCATCTGGGTTGTACCCTGGTCCTGAGTAAATTTTATCACTTGCCTCTTTCATTAGATGCATTTTTTGGTCTCCTCTTTTCCTAAAAATGTCAAACACTATTGCAGAGCTGATATCCCATCCTAGTAAAAGTAGTACCCTAGCCTCTTGATGTAATTATTTTCCCCTTTCGGAGGTGATAGATTCTAACTCTTTGTCTATTTATTTTCTCAACTCTTCTGAAGCGGTTGCCTCCTGCTCAGAAGTGATATCCTTCATCCTCTATCTTAGCATTTTGCCTTTATGCTCATAAACAAATTATTTAAATTCAAAAGTCTTGACAAAATCACTGTCAACAATAAATTCTTGCCCGACCTTGACTCTCACGTCATCAGAGAATTCATCTGATGCTTCAAATTTGACAACGTTTCATTCTAGAGGTGGCCCATATTGTGTAACTAGAGGGGTGCTTATTTGTTCGACCTCATCATCCTCATCATCCTCCTCATCACTCTCTTCTTCATCTTCTTCACTCATGGTTGTATCTACAGAGAAGTTCATTTCTAGAGTGGGCTGTGAGGGTATGTAATCAAGAGGCTCTATGTCCTTAGCCTGCATTCCTAAATAAGTTGTCTGATGTGCTTCAAAGACATCTGGGGGTACATCTTTTATTATCTCATCCACATGAGTGATGAGTTGATCAATTCTTTCCAAAGGATCATGTACTTCATTAAATTCCCCTAAATAAGATGAGACATTTCCTTTCTTCCAAGTCTCAGCAACCACAACTTTGTTATATGCAGTCATCCTATCTTTTGTTAAGGCCTCATCATAATTTCTTATTACATCATCAACAGAGAATTGGTGTTCATACCCTGATATTCCTTGTGACAATTTTGCCTTGTGAATAAAACCCTCTGTATCAAAATTATTTCTTTCATTACCCAACGGTATTTGCCAATTTTGTATCAATTTCTTCATACCCTTCACTGGTGACTACTGTAAAATCTCCAAAGCACAAAGTTCTAGGCATGATAGACTACTTATTGTATCTCTTAAGATGTTTTGCATTAGATTTAGCCAATTTTATCACAATTTCCAAATACGCTATTCTGTCTAGAACTATTTTTGGCAATAGATGTGGGGCTCCTTCAAACCCATAGACTCTAATCACAGTGCAATCAGGAAATGCATACCAATCCCCCCAGTTATGATTTTCCTTTTTCCTAGGGTCCTTTTCCTTTGGTCTCAAGATTTTTTGTATTTTAGGGGACAGGTTATAATTACATGGATGTCCCAACAATTTCAACAATGGCTTGACAAAATATTCCTCAAAGTATAGATAGTGTGATCTACCATATCTGCTATCCCACATGGAAGTCCACATTTGTACAGGTTTATAATTCCCAATTTCATCTACATCTCTTATCCTTAATTCTTCTCCCCAAAACCTTCTAACTTGTCCTTCATGTAGAAGAAAATGCATAAACAAAGAGTAATGTTTGAAATCATGAATGCTATCACTGTTTCTTTTGATTCTTCCCATCCCCTGGTTCAGAGCATTGGCTAAATAACCGACATAGTCAGATGGTCTAGCATCTTTTCTTTCTATGTCTACAGCCAGGACCATTGGGGCAATTGATATGAGGGGTGGGACCTCTACTCCTAACACTTGTCCAGCTGAATAATATGTATATTGAAAATATTCTTCAAATAAATCCTCATGAAATGGAGGGTTTTCATTACTAGAAAACCTTTTGAGCTGGCTACCTTCATTCCTAGGCCTGTGTAGTGGTAGCTTCCATCTTTTATTGCTCGTTTCTATGTGATGGTACTCTATTAGAAGGTCTTTGATTGTAAATAGTAAATTCAGAGAGCATTCCAGTTGAAAATTATTAGATATGAGATCTTTGGCGATAATGAGAATGTCAAACCCATCGTGTGATTGAATAGCTCTTCTTTTAGGGTCATATTTGTTGGCTAAATCTTTAACCAAATTTGTATAAACAAACACATTGGGTACCACTAATCTTCCTAGGTTCAATCTCCACAGGTTGCAGACTAGTTGAAACCTATACTGTTTCCTATAATGGTATATGAATAGCTCATATTCTCGCCGTGGTGTCCACACATCTCCTAAACCTTTGTGCTTGTCCCATAACTTATCCATGAAAGGATTTGTCAGTGCACTCCTTTTAGGTCTTGGCCCTGACCTCGAGCATTGGTCAATTAAGTCTTGGTTTAGAAGTCTTTTCTCTTTTTTTTGTTTCTTAATTTTTGGCATTTCTGAGCTTTCTTCCATTGTTCAATTTTCTTACAAGTCTTTATAGAAGCAACTTCTTAGTCGATTTTTGTATACTTACTTGGATTCGATTTCACTAGTTCTGAGCTATGCAGTAATGGTGAATTTCCAACCTCCTTTCTTCTGCTCCCACGTCCAGCGAATCCTTTTCAAGTTTTAATGAAAAGATGTGATCAAATTGAGGTATAATTCACTCAACTCTAGCTCATAAATGCTCCACTTGCTATCAATCTTGTCATCGGCTAGATCATTTATTTTGAATATCTCAACGATATCAATGAGACGTCACATCAATCGAAAATAATCATCATCGTTGCATCAACGACACCATGATTCCATTTTCACCGATAACCACCTTCTTCATTGATGAACTCCTTCCTTTTGGGGTATTGGTGGGATGCCAGATAATGTCTCCCCGGTGTGCCCTAGTTCCTCTGATATCCTTCCTTAACATGTACTTGATGGTTCATGGTCTTATCGGGTCATCAGGGAGACCCTTGTTAGCCTTCCACCGATGCCTTCAGCCTTTTATCGTTGCATCGGGGGAACCAAAATTTATGTTGGCTCGATAGCCTTTGTTCCCTCGATATACTTTCACCACATGTTGAACTTCGTTACTGTATAATATATCGCTCCATCAGTGGGACATTGTGTTCCCTTCCGCCGATATGTTCTAGTGCTGCTGATATTATTTATTTAATATGTTCTAATCCCTAAGATATGGACATAGGATCAATCAATCATGAATTCAACCAAAAAATTATCTAAGAAATAATTTTAAATAAAATTTATACAAAAATCATAAAAAAGAATATTAATCAAATCGTGTTATCTCATTTGTTATGCATTACTCTTTTTTTATTTGTAATAAGCAACAAAGTTGCATGCATTATATTGAGTACTGCAAAAAATTACATCATTTTAGCCTAGCTAGTAACTTGGGCAAATTCGAATGGCACTGAGTGCCCACGACCACCCTTACAAAAATCCAAAATTAACAAGATCTGCCACAGGCTACGGATTCGATAATGAGCCAAACAAGTCTATACTGATTCAAAACACTAGACAAATTAAACACCCAACAACCACCCCACCTGATACCATCCTTCATTCTTCTTCGTCGTAGAATCTGGTGGATTCCACCAAGTTTGCAAATGCATGAAACCTTTACAAGCCTTCTGTTTCATTTAATCCCAGTCATCTGCACAGGAAGTTGTATCCAACCGTTGCCCATCTCCTATGGTGCCCCAGACCTTTAGCTCTCACATCCATGATGAAGGGATTCCACTCCATCTCTACACCTTGTAGAAACATTTTGCCAATGTCATCCAATAATGGAACTCCAACTCCTAGTTGTGCCACCGCCACCACATCCACATCATCGAGCAAAATTGCTACCTTGAAGACCATCCTGAGCAGGATTAAGCACCTCAATTTTGGTAGGTTTAGATCTAGCAATGACACCAGAAAATGAGAGGCAATTTCTGAATTTTCCCTTGTTCGGTTATTGGAGAAACATAACTTCTTCCCAATCACCATCCACACGGCTTCCAGACATAGGATGTATTTGTTCAAACTTATCTTCTTGAGCCTTTGATCTGTTTTGAAGCCTAAGAAAGAGGA
Organism: Sequoiadendron giganteum; assembly: GCA_007115665.2. Lineage (NCBI taxonomy): Eukaryota > Viridiplantae > Streptophyta > Pinopsida > Cupressales > Cupressaceae > Sequoiadendron > Sequoiadendron giganteum. Next base: position 504,409,560 of record CM021108.1, on the reverse strand, counting down.
TTGCTTTGTTGAGCAGCGTAACTTAATCAGAGTGTCCATTTTCGATGTTATCTGCTCGATTCTTGATGCTTCATCACTTGATATATGCGCTTGGCTTTGCAGCGATCGAAAATCCATCTAAGTCCATTAATTCTATCTAGCTCTTAATTTCATATGGCTCCCTTGAGGTGGCATTTAATTTCCTTTTGGGGAACTATACTTCCACCACCCTTCTCAGTCCGATGCCACCCTACCATGTCCGATGCCACCAACTCTTGTTAATAAACTTTGAGGTATATTTTTCTCGACTTCGGTTCATTAATTTCCCACTTTCTCTCAATCTTGTCATTGGGGAGAACATTTAATTTGAATATCTCTTTGATATCTCGGGCTATCAAATCACTAAAAAGCAATCATTATCATTGTATCGATGGAACCATGATTTTACTTTGGATGATATCCATATTTCCCATCAAAGCGAACGTATGTCATTGTTTTTCCTTTGGGGCATCGATGAGATATCAAATGATGTCTCCTTGATACCCCTTAGTCTCTTCGATATTGTACCTTAGGTGTGTAATTAATCACTTATGACATTCTTTGTGTTATCAGCTCATCAGGATAACTATTTATATTTCGCAAATAGCAACTGTTCCTCCCGATACCCTTTTCTTATGTCAGTTCATCGCTATATCGGGAAACCGTGCTTTTTGTCAACCCGATAGGTTTGTGTCTCACCGATACCACTGTGTACTTTATTAATAACTATCTTCATCATGTCGTTGTATCGGTCCATCAGTGAGACAACATGTCATCTTTCCCCGATATACTTTGCTATCTCTGATATGCTTTGCTCGGGCTATCAGGAAGACAACGAGATGTGTTCTGACGATATTTGTTTCTTACTCCAATGAATCTCATTATAATGCTACACTCGGTGCTAAACTCGGCGATAAACTAGGTGCTAAAGTACGCTCCAAAATAGGTGCATAATTAGGTGTTAAATTAGGCACTATTATTGGTGCTAAAGTATGAAAACTTGGCGCTAAGCTCGACGCCACACTCAAAGCTAAACTCAATGAAAACTTGGTGCTAAGCTCGACACCACACTCAGTGCTAAATTTGGTGCTGAACTTGGCATCAAACTCGATGTTAAATATGGCGTAAAAGTCGGTGCTACTTTTCGCCAAATTTAGCACCTGCTTGTTCTGGACGGTGCAATAAACGCCAAAAATAGCACCGATTTTTTCAAAAAATTAGAGAAAAATACATTGAAACAGTGGGTGGAAGCAAAAAAGGGAGCTAATCACACGGATTTGTTGTAGTGTGTGTAGAAAATATTAATTAAATAGCCCTTAGTATTTCTCATAATTGGGATAAATAGTTTTAGGGTTTTAATAGTTTAATTAACCTTACAAACCTTAAATTTACTATTTCATTCTCCCAATAACCCTAATCTTAATATTATATTGTTTAAATTAACAAACAAAAATAAATTGTAGATTAAAAGATCAACCATATCTAATCAACCTAGACTACAAATATAGATTTCAATTAATTGATACATATTTTGAATGAATTATAAACATAAAGAAGTTACAAGACCCTTCTTACATCCATGAAACTATAAAAATACTATATATGTTGCTACAAATTTTACAACCTATGGACTCTATATTGGCATTCAAAATCCTCTACAATTTGGTCAAGCTTGACCTAGCTAATAAATACCACCATGAAAGTTATAATATGATCTTTAGGTGAGATCATCCTCTAGCTAAAGGGGTTTCATCCTCTAACACACACAATTAAAAGGGGTTTCCACCTTTGATCAATATAGGGCTATGGGTTTTCATCCTCAAATATGGGGCATGTGCAAAAAGATGGGGGACCAAAAAGTGGCCACCCCACTTTTTGGCCCCATCAAAGCTATAACATGAGTGTGTTATAATGTGCTCGTGTTATTACTAATTAAAACAATAAAAAAACCAAGTTTCAATTATGCATTTTTCATTTATCTCGCAACCTTCAAAACCTTCAAAGCACACTTGCGTTGTTGAAAAGTTGATTTTGCACCAAAAAAATTGCCAAATCTTCACCAAAATGCCACCAAGATGCTCAAGAGGTCAAAGGAGTAAGTATTTTTAGTTTTTTAGTGTCAAATTTGTATTAAATAGGTAGATTGAATTAGTTTTTTAATTAAAATTTGTTTAATTTTTAGGATTTGATAATTCACCCGCAAATATTCAAAATCCCTATTCACCTCTTCATGAAATGCCTCCTGAAGAATAGCCACAACAAACACCTCCTATAATTCATAATCATCTTCCAGGAACACAAAAAAACATATTAGGGAAAACTAAAAATAATAGAAAAGAATTTGAGGAGTTAATAACAAGGTTGAAAGATCCTACAGGAACAAACTCCCATAGGACCACCCTTGCTCAATCATTGCAATCTATAGTGTCTCATGTAGAATCAATTAGTGGGCAAATAAATAGTTGGTCTAACAAGAGGCAAGAAAAAAAAAAATTTATGCAAATAAATTATCATATAAATAAGTTAAAGAAAACAAATTGAAATTTAACTTGTGTACACTCTTCACTGACCCACGACATAATCAAACCTTACACAATGCATGCAAGATGTTCCCTATCCATTGGTGCCACCACCAAGGGATAAAGAACATTTTTTTGGGATAGGTGGTGGATGGTTTTTGACCATCCTCCATGCAATAAAAATGAGGTAACACAATACTTTTTAAGGAAAATCTATTGTGAGTTTGTCCCTAATGAAATGCAAATAATTTTAACATTCAGGAGTTCTAGGGTAAGGTGGGGACTCCACACAAGACAGAGTGGAGGCACATCTTGACCCACATTGAGTAGTAAGATAATTTGATAGACTAGAATATGAATATGTGACTATCCCTTATGTTGTGAAGGAGGGCATTGAGGTGGAGACCTTATAGTTGATTAGCTCACTCACTCAGAGCCTTATACAACATAATAAGCCTCCAATAAAGGGTGAGGAAGGCAAGTCTTCAGGCCTCTAATTCCACCTCATTTATGTTGGTATTGTGGGTCACTCTATGTTTATGATCCTGAGGATAGTTAGAATGCATGTGCCTAAGATACATATGCAACAAATTATATGATCATGATAGAATCTCTGTTGAGTGATATATTCGGCTTTGATAGTCAAATAAGTGTCAACAAGTTCATTTAATTCAACTTATTAAATTTTATTTTAAACTATAAGATTAACTAAATTAGTAGAATGACTATAATAAAATATTAGGGTCACAGTGTTCACCCTACTTCTAGTGGTCCTCCACAGGTCCCTATTACACGACGATGTCGAGTGCAGAGGTATGTAACTAGTAAATTATAAATGTTGAATGTGAATAGTTGAACCTTATATCAATGGTATTCTTATAACTCACTTTGGATGTTGAATAGGTTAATGTTAAGCGTTTAATGTCAACACTTGGTAGTCAAGGTGCTCATTGAACTTTCACTCAAGTAATATAGAAAAAAATTTATTTTAAAATAAAAACGTAAAATAATTTTAGGTAGTTTTGGCAATTTAATAATGTTGTTTTATTTTCAAATAATGCAAATAGATACTCCTCTTAATATTCATACAATAGTGGAGAATTGTGTTATTGCAGCAATATCAAGTTTGATCCCTTTGACAAAGGTATAGGTAGATTAGTAAATTTCATGTTATATTTGTTATTTTATTTGTCTATTATAAAAAAATAAAATGATATTCATTTATAGTTTAATTGTTATCTGGATGGTTGTCACAAGGCTTCACAACTCTCGATTGTGAGTGTGCCCTTTTTGTGGATGAACATAGTGATTATTTGTATATAGTAAGTGATTATTTTATTATTTATCATTCTATAATTTAATTTATATATATATTAATGTCTATACTTTTTATTTTATTAGATGGAGGTCTAGGAAAATTTAAATGGGAGGTCGAGTGAATGAGTTCAAAGGAGACCACCATAATATGCATCTCCATCCTCCCGACAATCAAAGGCAACTCATGATCTCTTTCCTTCACTTAGAGAGAAATCACTATATTATGGTACTTTGTTGTATGCCTATATGAATTTTTTGAACATAATTGTATTGTCCATATGAATTTATTGTAATCCTATATGGATTTCTTCTATATATGTTATACTTGTATCAACATATAATGATGTATGCCTATATGTATTTTTTGTTAATATAAATATTTTTGTACTAATGGTGTCCATAATTGCATTATAAATGATTAATTGAATAAATGAGTAATGAACTGATGTAGATATAAATGATTAATGTTATTAATATTTGCACTATAATTGATTAATTGAATAATTGAGTAAGACTCGGTTTTACCATTTGGATTGTAGTATGGTTGCATACTTGTTAGGACTAAATAATAAAAAACAAATATTTCCAAAATAGATTGTTGCTACCCACTTGTTGGTTAGTATCTACCTTTAATATTGTCTAGCTTGACTTCTCCTACATATTTAAGAGTAGATAGCCATGCAACTACAAAACTTAGGGATCACAAGGACATTCAAGTACCCATCTATTCTTGTACATTTGATCCTCTATCAATGTTTTTGATTAATTAAGCAGGGAAAGGGACCTGATCCCATGGTTACACATCCAAAACAACAACAAGAGAAAAAGGCTGGGAAAAACAACACCAACTACCACCAAAAAACAACAACAGACAAAAACCAGAAACCAAGATGGCTCGTAGGCTAAGTATCCAAAATTGTAACCACATAACCATAATAAGCTTAATCAAAAACTGAATACCCATACTAATCCAAATAATAGTATGCAGATCATTAATAAGGTTAAACAAAGTCTAGCAAGTATTTCACCATAACAAAGCTATAATATAATAGCAGTCTGAGATTATGAAACTAAGAACCAAGATTTTCAAAAAAATCATAAAAATAATAGAGAAACAATTCCATTACTTGGAATTTGCTATCAGGTCCTAGTATTCACCAATTTGGGAGATGAACTCCCTCCAATCAGGGCCCTCTTAACCTTCCTGGTCCTTCTTTTCCTCACTCTTCCCCATCTTTTTGAGCATCTTCCTTATCTTTGTTAGTCTAGAGATCGCACCCACCATAGCCCAATGCATGAGACCATTGGTGACCTTCATCAAGGTGATGATAGCCTTTTCCATGTCATCCATATGTACCTACATTAACATCATTGTGCTTTTAAGAAAATCAATGTTAGAATCCTCAAGAGAATTAGTGGTAGTAGCTTTGTTCTTTGTTTCAGTGGCT
>CM021108.1:504260955-504404158 GCA_007115665.2 Sequoiadendron giganteum | reverse complement strand
TAAAGACAGGGGGAAGGTGGACTACATACCCTATGAGAATGAATGTGATGGAGATGATGAATTTCCCCTAAGTTTGAGATTAATTTACAAAGAGACATTTGATCGTTGACTATATTGTGCTTGGCCTAGTGATCAACAACTACCTAGAGTGTATGAGGTGTTTCAATTTTGGGGATACAACTACATGATACAACCCTCCAATATTCATGGAGTGAATCTAGGCCTCTTTATTGTCCAAAATGTACATGTGGGATATAAACATAGAAACAATTCATAAAAAACCACTAGGAGATTAATGCCATATTATGGTCCATCATATTACAGTGGTGAATGGAGAAGGCTAGCAGAATATAAGCCTAGCATGTCAGCATATGGTCTAAATTCGAATATGTATACACATCATCTCCAATTGGAAAGTGGAAAATAAATTAATAGAGGTCATCTTATGTATATAGATGGACGTGCATACACACAAAAATATTGTAGGATTTATAAATAGTAGTAAGGGAAGGGACCCTATTGTAAGACCAAATTGTCAATTTGTTGAGGTTATAAATGATAAAGATGGAGATATGGAAAGAGAGGTTGATAGATTGATAATGGTTGAGGCTATTATAGACCTTACCATTGGGGATGATTTATTGATTGATTACCCCTTCTTAAAACACACTCTTGCGTGAAAGAAAAGGGAAGAACAAGGTCTCCCTAAGGATGTTCGTAAGGGCAGAAAACCAAAGAATAATAAATGAGTGTGGACTACTGTTTTAAAAACTATGTTGTCAAAATTGGGTTTTATTTAAATTATTGTATAAAAAAGGTAGTCTATAAAATAATGTTCCATTATTCAATTGATGTATATATGTTCATACAATTTTTATTTTTATTTTTTAAGCCATATTTGATTATATTTCTTTGAAATTGATACATTTATTATTTATCCAATTGTTGCCAAACATTAAATAATGCTTGTGTTTGTTGATAGGTAGAAGATGTTGTGAAACACATACTAATACCAAAGATCCAACTGGGTTATTAATATTTGGACAGGATGATCCAAACCATCCTTTAAACCATACTAGAGCAAAAAGAGCAAGATTGAAGAAAATACTACCACCTGAGAAATTTGAAGAGATGATGAGATGGGCATACACTGATGACATGCTACCTAGCCTTAATGATGATGATCATGGTAGTGAAAATGTAGTGCATGAAGAAATATTGAATGAAATGCTTACAAATTTCTTTGGGGATGGAAACAATGATGACAATAATGATCATATGGTTGACAGTAATGATGATAACATAGGTAATTATGGTGATAACAACCTAAAAGACTCCATCAAGCAAGCATTGAAGACACCCGTGTTCAAATCAGCTGCAAGTAAAACCTCAAAACTAGCATGCACATTAATATTATTAGAAATCAAGTCACTATTTGGTTGGTCAGACAAAGGATTCACTACCCTACTAAAGTGAGTTAAAATCTATTTCTTACTTTGCATTGTCAATTGGTGTACATAATTCATAAACATTCATGAACTTCATTTATATTTATTTAAGGGGATTTTAAAACCATATATTGTATATAAAAAATCCTAGTATAGATTGACATATCAAACATGTTCATCATAAGTCAAACATTCAATTGATTTAATCTCTAGCAATCTTATAGGGCACTAAAAACTAAAATATTCCCTAAAGAGAATGTGTTGCCATCAACTTGCAGAGAGGCGTGTTTGTTGTTGGTTGAGTTGGGGATTGAATATAAGCAAATTCATTCATGTAGAAATGATTGCATTTTATACATAGATGAATATCAAAACAAGGTAGAATGACATGTATGCAAATAAAAGAAACATTGTACAGATGTACAAGGTCCTATAGCTCTAAAGAAGATTTTACGTCACATTCCAATTATACCTAGACTTCAACGAATGTTTTGTTGCAAGTCACTTGCACAATTGATTGACTGGCATGCAAAGAATAGGAGTAAAGATGGATTCATGCAAATTTCGGCTGACTCCAAAGCAATGAAACACATAGAGGGAAAATGGCCAAGAAAATTCAAAGATGAACCTTGTAGTATCAAGTTTGGTCTTGCAATGGATGGAGTGTGCCCATTCTCTTTCCTAACCTCAAATTATAGTGTTTGGCCAGTCGGATTGATAGTATACAATATTCCCCCATGGATGAGTGTTAGAAAGGAGCACCTTATGCTGACTCTCATTGTTCCAGGAAAACATCAAGTTAAAAACATGGATGTTTATCTTGCACCTTTTATTGATGAGATGCATCTGCTATGGAAAGGCATAAGAATGTATGACATATCACGTCCTCCATCAAATAGGTCCTTCATGTTGTATGGTGTGCTATGTTGGACTATTCATGATTTCCCAGGACTTGGTGTTTGTTCTAGTAAGATAAAATATTTACGTATTTACACTCATAATTTATTTTTATCCTACTTTTCATACTTAGTTTTATACTATTTTTTTATGTTATTAACATTACTTTTTGAATTGCAGGGCTTCAAACAAAGGGGATATTTGCATGTCCAAGATGTGCAGAACAATTTCAAGGGTGGTATTCTAAAGATCTACATAAATTTATTTACGCAAACAACATGGTTTTTCTACCACTAGATCATAGGTTTAGAAATCGCCTGAAGAATCATTTTGATGGAAAAGTTGAAAATAGAGGCCCTCCCATGATTATGGGTCCAGGTGATTGGCTTAAGAAGTATGAAGATGATGAATTGAAAGCTTGGGAGGATTTTTTTGATCGGGGTGATTCAATTCAAGAACCAAAACAAGTTCTAGTCAATATGCCAAAAGGAATGAAAAGGAAATTCATGTTTTATGAGCTCCCTTACTAGAAGGATCTATTAATATCTCACCTATTAGATCCTATGCATGTCTTCAAAAATGTCCCAGATTCTATATTTCTACATAATTAGGCAAATAGAAGGACACCTTGTCTTCGAGGAGAGATATTGCTCTTTCGTGTACCAAAATTGATAGAAAACATTTGTGGCCAAACAAGGAAAATGAAACATATGCAAAAGCTCCATGGATTTTGAAAAAAATAGAGCTAGAACAACTAAAAAATATCATGAGTTCAATAAGGACACCTATTGGTTATGGGTCATCATTGGCTAAAGATTTTACAATTGATGAACATATCATAGGATTTAAAACACATGATTTTCATAATTTTATGAAGGTATTATATATCATCATTTAACATTTACTGGTAACATTGATTAAGTACTAAATATATTTTGATATTTTGTTGTGTGAGAAAAAATTACTAATGACCTTTTCATAAATGTGTTTGATAGCATATCATGTTATTGGAAATTAGGGGGAATTCATATCTTACAGTTGACTTAAGGAATGCCATAAGTTGATTGTCGGCATTTACAAGGTATGTGTTTATATGAAATGTTCATGTGTGAGAGACATAGAGATATTATATTTAATTTTAATTTTTGACTAAAGGTTCATACTAATTTACTATTCTTATATTAGGTGGGTGACCTCTAAGGAGATCCACGAATGTGAAGTGCCAAAGTGGAAGAAGGAAATTGTAGAAATTGTATGTGTATTTTAGAAGGAGCTCCCTACAAGTTTCATGGACCTACAAGTGCATTTACTTATACACCTAGTCGATGACATTTAATTGGTGAGTGTCGTATCAACGAGGTGGATTTTTTTCTTTGAGAGGTATATGAAAACTCTTAAAAGATATGTTCAACAAAAGGCACATCCAGAGGGTTGCATGGATGAAGGGTATGTATTGAATGAAGCTTTTTTCTTCCTGTGTGAATTCCTTGGTAAGGATTTTGAAGATGGGCAACTTATCTGGGATGAAGAACGAGCATCAGATATTATTGATGGAGAAAAACCATAATCTAATGGTGTTGAAGTACAAATTAGTAAGTGAATTCATGATCAGCGTGGTTGTTTTTCTTGCAATAATTAATTTACTCTGTAATTTATTTGTCAAATTAATAGCATGAAATTTGGAGTTTAAAATAAACATGTTGACATGTAATAGGTGTAGCAAAAGTTCTATAATCGACAAGTTCATTCTGTACCACATGGACTTTATGAATAAATGGATTGAACTGTATGATAAAAAGAGAGAAGTGTTAGAAGCAAGGAGACAATTTAAGAGATCAAACCCAAAGAATACTCCACTTCCCATTGATTTGCTTGGGGAATGGGGCAAAGATTGCACACTATAATGGGTTACTGAACAAATTCAAAATCAAATAGAAGATGTAGGTATAGATTCAGACATAACAGAAGATGAAATCAACATTTCTAGAGGATGTGAAAGAAAGGTACAGTTGGAATTTTACAAAATGTTATTTCCTTATAGTTTTGACACTATTAACTATTTTAATATTCATCATTATATTTGTTTTCACTTAAATAAATGGTCTTTCACAGGCAAGGAAATATCCAGCAATTTGGGCATATGGTCGACATTATCGTGTAGAAACTGTAGATGTAAAGAGACGATCCTTCGATTGTGGCATCATGGTTGACTTCAAGAAATCCAGTCGATCAAGCTCAAAAGATAAGAATATAATTGAAGGGAATCTACAATATGTTGGGAAAATAAAATAAATTATTGAGTTGGATTACCGCTCTTTTAAATGTTGTATTTTTAAGTGTAGATGGTATGAAGCATTTGAGAGGACACAAAGACATGATACCCATAGTGGATTTTTTTTCTATAGATTCCTCATGCTTCCTACCAGAGGATAAAGAGCCTTATGTTTTACCAATTCCTTGTGAGCAGGTATTTCTTTAACTCAAACAAGAAGTGATAGTGATCATTAATCTATTAATTCATAGTTTATTGTGAATATATACATGTGTTTATTAATTAGTAAAGTTGTTATAACATACATCTAATATATGTATTTCATTCATGTGTAGGTATTTTTCTATGAAGATATTTTGGACTTGAAATGGATATTTGTCATACATTATGATCCAAGATTAAGGCATGTATTTGACGATGCATTAGTGGATACTGAGCAAGACAATGATGGCCAACAAAAATGAGAGAGAGGGATTAGAGAACATCAAAGAAATTGACATCCATGATGATGTTGAAGATGGTTATGTTTAGGCACAAGAAGACAACAATCCAGAGTTAGATGATTTTACGGAAGACAACAATATGGATAGTATAGAAAATGATGATCCAAATACATCTGGTAACAATATAGATGGTCTAAAGTCAAATTTCAATGATGGTGAAGATGATGCAGATCAAGATGAGGATGATGATAATATTAATTACCTGAAAGAACATATGAACATTGACAATGATACACTGGATGACATTGTAACAAAGAATAATGTTAATGACCAAGACTTCTAAATTTTCAAAATTATTTGCAATCCATGTTTAAAAAAGGATGATTCTTATGGCCTAAAATTTGAAATGCTTCAGTAATATTATTTGTGTCGATACAAATTACCTATTGCAATATCCTTAAATTTTTCAATCTTTGGTATGAATTGTTGGCAGAAAAAATTAGGATTACTTGGATGCTTCTTCTATTCATTTTGTATCAACATATGTTCATGAAGACACAAAAGTTAATAAAATATTAATGCACTTAACTCACAATTATTTAAATAAGAAACTTTGTTAACTTTATTATTTTTAAATAATTTCCATTTTTATGTTGAACATGTAACAAGGCAAAATAAGCTCAAAATTTCAAAAAAAATAGCAGCTCAACCAACATCCACAATAAATGCTTAACTGTATCAGCATATTCATTCACATAAGCACAATATTGAGGCTCAATATCTGATATTCATTCAAATATAAGAAGAAATAAGTATGGCAAACATAAGAAAAATACAGAATGATAACACAGTCATGGAGAATATTTGATAATAAGATGTTCTCTATTATATTGCTTCAATTGATATTACAATGCTCTTCTTTCATAATCCCAGTGTTATCCCCTCAAGTTATTGTGGAAGTATGAAAGGAATTTTAATTCTTAAGTTGATGGAAACCAATCAAAACAATTTCTCTAAAAGGACTTTTAATCCTTAATAGGATCCAATTAAAGTAAATTATTTGAAAGGACTTTAATTCACACCTAACTAGAAACCAATCAAAGCATCCACACAATAACAACAAATGTGCCCTGATAAATCTTGCAGAATTAAATAACTTGAAAAGATCACTTTAGAGACAACAAAGGAATAAAGAGGCATGAAAAATTGACACAACAATTGAACACTGAAAATGGATTATGAATTATAATCAGTCATTTCCATTAAATTTCCTCTTAAATAACATGCATTATAACAAATAGTTATGATGCTTGATGACAAATAGTTAATTAACATAAATGAAAACATAACACTTCAGCATGTGAATGTATTGATCTGTTAATCTTCCAGCAGGTACCCGTGACCACTTAAGATCTGTTCAAGGCTCCTACTCTATGATAATGCACCACCTATAGAGCGTATCTTCCTTATGATGTTAGCTGGTCTTTAATCTCCAATGGTGGCCCCTATGTATTTGTTGCATCTCTGGTTTGGTTGATGAACAAGTTGATGACAGAGAGATAACGAGTGTATTCCTCCTCGGCATAAGTTTCCACGTTGGCAATTACACCCTTCATATCATATTCAACATACATCATCTTTTCAAGTTGTTTATGTGTATTTTGTAACACCATCTCTTCGTCATTTATTTCTTGCAATACAGTAGGTAGATACATGGTGAGCTCATCCTTCCAATCATCTTGCTCCCTAGGATTGCCAAGGCTATCATGGAGTGGAGGATGCAAATCAAAATAGTCAAGGTCCTATTTGAGCCTATTGTGGTACTTGTTGTGTGATTCCACCAGCTTATTGTATGTCTCCAATGTTTGACCTTTCATGGCTTTCTCATTTAGGAGCTCATCCCTTTTTTCAATCATCCATCCTTGCAATCTTTCATTCTCCACAAGTTTTGTGTGTGTTTGTTTAAACAATTTCCAATATTCATCAGCACAATCCATCATCCCATTGAATCTTTCTTTGATTATCTCAAACACAACATTATATTTAGTGGTTTTTATTCCTGTTTCCAACTCCTTGCATTTCTCTTAAGACTTTTGATGACAATGTTTCCATTAAGCTACATTTGCTAATGCATCCAATATTGTTTTGTCACTCTCTATCCATGGGGAATATAATTATAATCTAGAAGAGGAAGATGTTTTATCTTTGTGACTAGCCACCTCCTTCCTTAAATTATAATTTTCTTTTATCATTTTTTCAATCTGTGCCTTAGTGATTTTACAACATTTATGTTTAGATCAGTTGTTTCAATGGGGTTAGTGCCCCCTACCCTGTGGACCAAAAGATGTCCAAACACTTGGTTTGGATGATTGATGATAGCAGGCCTTTTATCTTGAGGATACAATGCCCAAATTAGCAAGGTGGCTTCATCTGGGTTGTACCCTGGTCCTGAGTAAATTTTATCACTTGCCTCTTTCATTAGATGCATTTTTTGGTCTCCTCTTTTCCTAAAAATGTCAAACACTATTGCAGAGCTGATATCCCATCCTAGTAAAAGTAGTACCCTAGCCTCTTGATGTAATTATTTTCCCCTTTCGGAGGTGATAGATTCTAACTCTTTGTCTATTTATTTTCTCAACTCTTCTGAAGCGGTTGCCTCCTGCTCAGAAGTGATATCCTTCATCCTCTATCTTAGCATTTTGCCTTTATGCTCATAAACAAATTATTTAAATTCAAAAGTCTTGACAAAATCACTGTCAACAATAAATTCTTGCCCGACCTTGACTCTCACGTCATCAGAGAATTCATCTGATGCTTCAAATTTGACAACGTTTCATTCTAGAGGTGGCCCATATTGTGTAACTAGAGGGGTGCTTATTTGTTCGACCTCATCATCCTCATCATCCTCCTCATCACTCTCTTCTTCATCTTCTTCACTCATGGTTGTATCTACAGAGAAGTTCATTTCTAGAGTGGGCTGTGAGGGTATGTAATCAAGAGGCTCTATGTCCTTAGCCTGCATTCCTAAATAAGTTGTCTGATGTGCTTCAAAGACATCTGGGGGTACATCTTTTATTATCTCATCCACATGAGTGATGAGTTGATCAATTCTTTCCAAAGGATCATGTACTTCATTAAATTCCCCTAAATAAGATGAGACATTTCCTTTCTTCCAAGTCTCAGCAACCACAACTTTGTTATATGCAGTCATCCTATCTTTTGTTAAGGCCTCATCATAATTTCTTATTACATCATCAACAGAGAATTGGTGTTCATACCCTGATATTCCTTGTGACAATTTTGCCTTGTGAATAAAACCCTCTGTATCAAAATTATTTCTTTCATTACCCAACGGTATTTGCCAATTTTGTATCAATTTCTTCATACCCTTCACTGGTGACTACTGTAAAATCTCCAAAGCACAAAGTTCTAGGCATGATAGACTACTTATTGTATCTCTTAAGATGTTTTGCATTAGATTTAGCCAATTTTATCACAATTTCCAAATACGCTATTCTGTCTAGAACTATTTTTGGCAATAGATGTGGGGCTCCTTCAAACCCATAGACTCTAATCACAGTGCAATCAGGAAATGCATACCAATCCCCCCAGTTATGATTTTCCTTTTTCCTAGGGTCCTTTTCCTTTGGTCTCAAGATTTTTTGTATTTTAGGGGACAGGTTATAATTACATGGATGTCCCAACAATTTCAACAATGGCTTGACAAAATATTCCTCAAAGTATAGATAGTGTGATCTACCATATCTGCTATCCCACATGGAAGTCCACATTTGTACAGGTTTATAATTCCCAATTTCATCTACATCTCTTATCCTTAATTCTTCTCCCCAAAACCTTCTAACTTGTCCTTCATGTAGAAGAAAATGCATAAACAAAGAGTAATGTTTGAAATCATGAATGCTATCACTGTTTCTTTTGATTCTTCCCATCCCCTGGTTCAGAGCATTGGCTAAATAACCGACATAGTCAGATGGTCTAGCATCTTTTCTTTCTATGTCTACAGCCAGGACCATTGGGGCAATTGATATGAGGGGTGGGACCTCTACTCCTAACACTTGTCCAGCTGAATAATATGTATATTGAAAATATTCTTCAAATAAATCCTCATGAAATGGAGGGTTTTCATTACTAGAAAACCTTTTGAGCTGGCTACCTTCATTCCTAGGCCTGTGTAGTGGTAGCTTCCATCTTTTATTGCTCGTTTCTATGTGATGGTACTCTATTAGAAGGTCTTTGATTGTAAATAGTAAATTCAGAGAGCATTCCAGTTGAAAATTATTAGATATGAGATCTTTGGCGATAATGAGAATGTCAAACCCATCGTGTGATTGAATAGCTCTTCTTTTAGGGTCATATTTGTTGGCTAAATCTTTAACCAAATTTGTATAAACAAACACATTGGGTACCACTAATCTTCCTAGGTTCAATCTCCACAGGTTGCAGACTAGTTGAAACCTATACTGTTTCCTATAATGGTATATGAATAGCTCATATTCTCGCCGTGGTGTCCACACATCTCCTAAACCTTTGTGCTTGTCCCATAACTTATCCATGAAAGGATTTGTCAGTGCACTCCTTTTAGGTCTTGGCCCTGACCTCGAGCATTGGTCAATTAAGTCTTGGTTTAGAAGTCTTTTCTCTTTTTTTTGTTTCTTAATTTTTGGCATTTCTGAGCTTTCTTCCATTGTTCAATTTTCTTACAAGTCTTTATAGAAGCAACTTCTTAGTCGATTTTTGTATACTTACTTGGATTCGATTTCACTAGTTCTGAGCTATGCAGTAATGGTGAATTTCCAACCTCCTTTCTTCTGCTCCCACGTCCAGCGAATCCTTTTCAAGTTTTAATGAAAAGATGTGATCAAATTGAGGTATAATTCACTCAACTCTAGCTCATAAATGCTCCACTTGCTATCAATCTTGTCATCGGCTAGATCATTTATTTTGAATATCTCAACGATATCAATGAGACGTCACATCAATCGAAAATAATCATCATCGTTGCATCAACGACACCATGATTCCATTTTCACCGATAACCACCTTCTTCATTGATGAACTCCTTCCTTTTGGGGTATTGGTGGGATGCCAGATAATGTCTCCCCGGTGTGCCCTAGTTCCTCTGATATCCTTCCTTAACATGTACTTGATGGTTCATGGTCTTATCGGGTCATCAGGGAGACCCTTGTTAGCCTTCCACCGATGCCTTCAGCCTTTTATCGTTGCATCGGGGGAACCAAAATTTATGTTGGCTCGATAGCCTTTGTTCCCTCGATATACTTTCACCACATGTTGAACTTCGTTACTGTATAATATATCGCTCCATCAGTGGGACATTGTGTTCCCTTCCGCCGATATGTTCTAGTGCTGCTGATATTATTTATTTAATATGTTCTAATCCCTAAGATATGGACATAGGATCAATCAATCATGAATTCAACCAAAAAATTATCTAAGAAATAATTTTAAATAAAATTTATACAAAAATCATAAAAAAGAATATTAATCAAATCGTGTTATCTCATTTGTTATGCATTACTCTTTTTTTATTTGTAATAAGCAACAAAGTTGCATGCATTATATTGAGTACTGCAAAAAATTACATCATTTTAGCCTAGCTAGTAACTTGGGCAAATTCGAATGGCACTGAGTGCCCACGACCACCCTTACAAAAATCCAAAATTAACAAGATCTGCCACAGGCTACGGATTCGATAATGAGCCAAACAAGTCTATACTGATTCAAAACACTAGACAAATTAAACACCCAACAACCACCCCACCTGATACCATCCTTCATTCTTCTTCGTCGTAGAATCTGGTGGATTCCACCAAGTTTGCAAATGCATGAAACCTTTACAAGCCTTCTGTTTCATTTAATCCCAGTCATCTGCACAGGAAGTTGTATCCAACCGTTGCCCATCTCCTATGGTGCCCCAGACCTTTAGCTCTCACATCCATGATGAAGGGATTCCACTCCATCTCTACACCTTGTAGAAACATTTTGCCAATGTCATCCAATAATGGAACTCCAACTCCTAGTTGTGCCACCGCCACCACATCCACATCATCGAGCAAAATTGCTACCTTGAAGACCATCCTGAGCAGGATTAAGCACCTCAATTTTGGTAGGTTTAGATCTAGCAATGACACCAGAAAATGAGAGGCAATTTCTGAATTTTCCCTTGTTCGGTTATTGGAGAAACATAACTTCTTCCCAATCACCATCCACACGGCTTCCAGACATAGGATGTATTTGTTCAAACTTATCTTCTTGAGCCTTTGATCTGTTTTGAAGCCTAAGAAAGAGGATTGCTTTGTTGAGCAGCGTAACTTAATCAGAGTGTCCATTTTCGATGTTATCTGCTCGATTCTTGATGCTTCATCACTTGATATATGCGCTTGGCTTTGCAGCGATCGAAAATCCATCTAAGTCCATTAATTCTATCTAGCTCTTAATTTCATATGGCTCCCTTGAGGTGGCATTTAATTTCCTTTTGGGGAACTATACTTCCACCACCCTTCTCAGTCCGATGCCACCCTACCATGTCCGATGCCACCAACTCTTGTTAATAAACTTTGAGGTATATTTTTCTCGACTTCGGTTCATTAATTTCCCACTTTCTCTCAATCTTGTCATTGGGGAGAACATTTAATTTGAATATCTCTTTGATATCTCGGGCTATCAAATCACTAAAAAGCAATCATTATCATTGTATCGATGGAACCATGATTTTACTTTGGATGATATCCATATTTCCCATCAAAGCGAACGTATGTCATTGTTTTTCCTTTGGGGCATCGATGAGATATCAAATGATGTCTCCTTGATACCCCTTAGTCTCTTCGATATTGTACCTTAGGTGTGTAATTAATCACTTATGACATTCTTTGTGTTATCAGCTCATCAGGATAACTATTTATATTTCGCAAATAGCAACTGTTCCTCCCGATACCCTTTTCTTATGTCAGTTCATCGCTATATCGGGAAACCGTGCTTTTTGTCAACCCGATAGGTTTGTGTCTCACCGATACCACTGTGTACTTTATTAATAACTATCTTCATCATGTCGTTGTATCGGTCCATCAGTGAGACAACATGTCATCTTTCCCCGATATACTTTGCTATCTCTGATATGCTTTGCTCGGGCTATCAGGAAGACAACGAGATGTGTTCTGACGATATTTGTTTCTTACTCCAATGAATCTCATTATAATGCTACACTCGGTGCTAAACTCGGCGATAAACTAGGTGCTAAAGTACGCTCCAAAATAGGTGCATAATTAGGTGTTAAATTAGGCACTATTATTGGTGCTAAAGTATGAAAACTTGGCGCTAAGCTCGACGCCACACTCAAAGCTAAACTCAATGAAAACTTGGTGCTAAGCTCGACACCACACTCAGTGCTAAATTTGGTGCTGAACTTGGCATCAAACTCGATGTTAAATATGGCGTAAAAGTCGGTGCTACTTTTCGCCAAATTTAGCACCTGCTTGTTCTGGACGGTGCAATAAACGCCAAAAATAGCACCGATTTTTTCAAAAAATTAGAGAAAAATACATTGAAACAGTGGGTGGAAGCAAAAAAGGGAGCTAATCACACGGATTTGTTGTAGTGTGTGTAGAAAATATTAATTAAATAGCCCTTAGTATTTCTCATAATTGGGATAAATAGTTTTAGGGTTTTAATAGTTTAATTAACCTTACAAACCTTAAATTTACTATTTCATTCTCCCAATAACCCTAATCTTAATATTATATTGTTTAAATTAACAAACAAAAATAAATTGTAGATTAAAAGATCAACCATATCTAATCAACCTAGACTACAAATATAGATTTCAATTAATTGATACATATTTTGAATGAATTATAAACATAAAGAAGTTACAAGACCCTTCTTACATCCATGAAACTATAAAAATACTATATATGTTGCTACAAATTTTACAACCTATGGACTCTATATTGGCATTCAAAATCCTCTACAATTTGGTCAAGCTTGACCTAGCTAATAAATACCACCATGAAAGTTATAATATGATCTTTAGGTGAGATCATCCTCTAGCTAAAGGGGTTTCATCCTCTAACACACACAATTAAAAGGGGTTTCCACCTTTGATCAATATAGGGCTATGGGTTTTCATCCTCAAATATGGGGCATGTGCAAAAAGATGGGGGACCAAAAAGTGGCCACCCCACTTTTTGGCCCCATCAAAGCTATAACATGAGTGTGTTATAATGTGCTCGTGTTATTACTAATTAAAACAATAAAAAAACCAAGTTTCAATTATGCATTTTTCATTTATCTCGCAACCTTCAAAACCTTCAAAGCACACTTGCGTTGTTGAAAAGTTGATTTTGCACCAAAAAAATTGCCAAATCTTCACCAAAATGCCACCAAGATGCTCAAGAGGTCAAAGGAGTAAGTATTTTTAGTTTTTTAGTGTCAAATTTGTATTAAATAGGTAGATTGAATTAGTTTTTTAATTAAAATTTGTTTAATTTTTAGGATTTGATAATTCACCCGCAAATATTCAAAATCCCTATTCACCTCTTCATGAAATGCCTCCTGAAGAATAGCCACAACAAACACCTCCTATAATTCATAATCATCTTCCAGGAACACAAAAAAACATATTAGGGAAAACTAAAAATAATAGAAAAGAATTTGAGGAGTTAATAACAAGGTTGAAAGATCCTACAGGAACAAACTCCCATAGGACCACCCTTGCTCAATCATTGCAATCTATAGTGTCTCATGTAGAATCAATTAGTGGGCAAATAAATAGTTGGTCTAACAAGAGGCAAGAAAAAAAAAAATTTATGCAAATAAATTATCATATAAATAAGTTAAAGAAAACAAATTGAAATTTAACTTGTGTACACTCTTCACTGACCCACGACATAATCAAACCTTACACAATGCATGCAAGATGTTCCCTATCCATTGGTGCCACCACCAAGGGATAAAGAACATTTTTTTGGGATAGGTGGTGGATGGTTTTTGACCATCCTCCATGCAATAAAAATGAGGTAACACAATACTTTTTAAGGAAAATCTATTGTGAGTTTGTCCCTAATGAAATGCAAATAATTTTAACATTCAGGAGTTCTAGGGTAAGGTGGGGACTCCACACAAGACAGAGTGGAGGCACATCTTGACCCACATTGAGTAGTAAGATAATTTGATAGACTAGAATATGAATATGTGACTATCCCTTATGTTGTGAAGGAGGGCATTGAGGTGGAGACCTTATAGTTGATTAGCTCACTCACTCAGAGCCTTATACAACATAATAAGCCTCCAATAAAGGGTGAGGAAGGCAAGTCTTCAGGCCTCTAATTCCACCTCATTTATGTTGGTATTGTGGGTCACTCTATGTTTATGATCCTGAGGATAGTTAGAATGCATGTGCCTAAGATACATATGCAACAAATTATATGATCATGATAGAATCTCTGTTGAGTGATATATTCGGCTTTGATAGTCAAATAAGTGTCAACAAGTTCATTTAATTCAACTTATTAAATTTTATTTTAAACTATAAGATTAACTAAATTAGTAGAATGACTATAATAAAATATTAGGGTCACAGTGTTCACCCTACTTCTAGTGGTCCTCCACAGGTCCCTATTACACGACGATGTCGAGTGCAGAGGTATGTAACTAGTAAATTATAAATGTTGAATGTGAATAGTTGAACCTTATATCAATGGTATTCTTATAACTCACTTTGGATGTTGAATAGGTTAATGTTAAGCGTTTAATGTCAACACTTGGTAGTCAAGGTGCTCATTGAACTTTCACTCAAGTAATATAGAAAAAAATTTATTTTAAAATAAAAACGTAAAATAATTTTAGGTAGTTTTGGCAATTTAATAATGTTGTTTTATTTTCAAATAATGCAAATAGATACTCCTCTTAATATTCATACAATAGTGGAGAATTGTGTTATTGCAGCAATATCAAGTTTGATCCCTTTGACAAAGGTATAGGTAGATTAGTAAATTTCATGTTATATTTGTTATTTTATTTGTCTATTATAAAAAAATAAAATGATATTCATTTATAGTTTAATTGTTATCTGGATGGTTGTCACAAGGCTTCACAACTCTCGATTGTGAGTGTGCCCTTTTTGTGGATGAACATAGTGATTATTTGTATATAGTAAGTGATTATTTTATTATTTATCATTCTATAATTTAATTTATATATATATTAATGTCTATACTTTTTATTTTATTAGATGGAGGTCTAGGAAAATTTAAATGGGAGGTCGAGTGAATGAGTTCAAAGGAGACCACCATAATATGCATCTCCATCCTCCCGACAATCAAAGGCAACTCATGATCTCTTTCCTTCACTTAGAGAGAAATCACTATATTATGGTACTTTGTTGTATGCCTATATGAATTTTTTGAACATAATTGTATTGTCCATATGAATTTATTGTAATCCTATATGGATTTCTTCTATATATGTTATACTTGTATCAACATATAATGATGTATGCCTATATGTATTTTTTGTTAATATAAATATTTTTGTACTAATGGTGTCCATAATTGCATTATAAATGATTAATTGAATAAATGAGTAATGAACTGATGTAGATATAAATGATTAATGTTATTAATATTTGCACTATAATTGATTAATTGAATAATTGAGTAAGACTCGGTTTTACCATTTGGATTGTAGTATGGTTGCATACTTGTTAGGACTAAATAATAAAAAACAAATATTTCCAAAATAGATTGTTGCTACCCACTTGTTGGTTAGTATCTACCTTTAATATTGTCTAGCTTGACTTCTCCTACATATTTAAGAGTAGATAGCCATGCAACTACAAAACTTAGGGATCACAAGGACATTCAAGTACCCATCTATTCTTGTACATTTGATCCTCTATCAATGTTTTTGATTAATTAAGCAGGGAAAGGGACCTGATCCCATGGTTACACATCCAAAACAACAACAAGAGAAAAAGGCTGGGAAAAACAACACCAACTACCACCAAAAAACAACAACAGACAAAAACCAGAAACCAAGATGGCTCGTAGGCTAAGTATCCAAAATTGTAACCACATAACCATAATAAGCTTAATCAAAAACTGAATACCCATACTAATCCAAATAATAGTATGCAGATCATTAATAAGGTTAAACAAAGTCTAGCAAGTATTTCACCATAACAAAGCTATAATATAATAGCAGTCTGAGATTATGAAACTAAGAACCAAGATTTTCAAAAAAATCATAAAAATAATAGAGAAACAATTCCATTACTTGGAATTTGCTATCAGGTCCTAGTATTCACCAATTTGGGAGATGAACTCCCTCCAATCAGGGCCCTCTTAACCTTCCTGGTCCTTCTTTTCCTCACTCTTCCCCATCTTTTTGAGCATCTTCCTTATCTTTGTTAGTCTAGAGATCGCACCCACCATAGCCCAATGCATGAGACCATTGGTGACCTTCATCAAGGTGATGATAGCCTTTTCCATGTCATCCATATGTACCTACATTAACATCATTGTGCTTTTAAGAAAATCAATGTTAGAATCCTCAAGAGAATTAGTGGTAGTAGCTTTGTTCTTTGTTTCAGTGGCTTTCATCGTATCAACCCTATGATCCTCTTCCATACCAATATATTCCTCCTCCTTATCCTCTTTTTCCTCCTCCAAATCTTCCTCTCCCATATCATAAGAATTCTCTTCGAAATCCATGTCCTCACTGTCATCATCCACTTGTGGCTCAAACTCTTCAACCACCATTTTTTCCTCCTCATCTTGGATGATGAATTTCTATTTGCCATTTCTATCCAAGGATGTGACCTTAGCTAAATGCTCTGATCTTCGCTCTCCACTAAACAAGCCCGACTACCCTTCCTCTAATTCTTCCTATTGATTCCCCTCTTGATCTTTGTTTATGGTAATGACCACAATCTATTTTTTCAATTTTGTTTTCATATTCTTGGCCCTCGGTGGTTCAAGGAGTAGCTAAAAATATTTTTCGCTTCTCCGGGATGGCCTTAACCAAGTAAAGATCCAAGGAATTTTTCACATAATCCTTCTTACCCACAAGAGTAGAGGGTTTGGAACTATTAGAAGCCAATGGGGTGGCATTCACAGGAGAATTCTCCTTTGGGGCAATAATCTGAGGTAGATTCCTAGGGTTAGGCTCTGGATTGGGGTTATCAACAACTAGGGGTTCTTCTTCCTCCCTGACATTTTAATTAGAGACGTCCCACCTAGCATCTAAAGGGTCTCTGTGGGGGTTATTAGCTAGGGCATTCTTGTAGAGGGCAAGCATGAGACCTTGGTGCAGTGGGGGAGTTGCACCATTCTCAATGTTTTGTTGCAAGGAGGATAGCAGGTAAAAGGGTAGGTTAATGCATTTATTATGGCAGATGTAGTTGAGCAAGGGAAAGTGATAAGCATGGACGATCATGTATCTTCCCTCTAATGTAAAATATCTCATAACAAACATACTAACTAGAGAAAAAGGTGACGAAAGTTAAAGTCGTGCATACCCATTCTGAAACTACGTGAGTTTCTCACTATCATGAAGAAAATTGTCCACAAACACCTGTTAGCCAACTCCACTTTTCTTGGCAACCTTTCTACTCGCATTTTCCAGACCCATTGCCTCTGTAATGAGTTGAGTAGTGACATCAAACTTCACCGCCCCTATAGTCACTTGCCCTTTTCTCCAAGAGTTAGTAAATTTTGCTGTCAGGATTTCAGTATACCCTTTCATAGCCTCAAAGAATGAGATCATTCCTACCCTATGAAACAACCTCCAAAAGTTGGAATTTTGATTGAGAGTCAAGTAGTTTGGAGGTTCGGTTTGTTTTCTTGGCTCCCCCATTTTGGAACTCTGTAAAATTTTAGAGTTATTTTTTTGCAACCCTTTCTTCATACCACCGCAACACCCGAACACCCTACTAGCCTTGTAGAGCACACAACATAAG
The DNA here is from genome assembly GCA_007115665.2 of Sequoiadendron giganteum. NCBI lineage: Eukaryota > Viridiplantae > Streptophyta > Pinopsida > Cupressales > Cupressaceae > Sequoiadendron > Sequoiadendron giganteum. Next base: position 504,386,104 of record CM021108.1, on the reverse strand, counting down.
TTATTTTGATGGTGAACTCTATTAGAAATGAATATCGAGAACCAAAAAAAAGATGAGACCTTTAACATGATTCCTAGGACATAATTAGCATGAATACCTTTATGAATAATAAATGAGTCCAGATAATTCATAACAAGTTGATCGTTGGTTAGGAGGTGGGAAATGACACTTTGCACATCGAAACTTTATGATTTGACACAAGCCATGGCAATGAAATAAACCATGTGATTCTGAGTGTTCTTGAGAATGATATAGAAATTAAATATCGCACCTAGGGATGTCTTCTCAATATATAGTGTACCAATATTGCCATCATTAATATAAGAGCTCCTTTCATCATCAAATCTTAATGTCGCCCTATGTCAATCCCTTATCTCAACCTTATAAGTTATAGACATTATCATATTTTTCGTTAATCAATTTATCTTTCATTGCTAAAGGCAACTGGCTAAACTCCCATCGGGTCCACATATTGCACATGAGGGTCACGTTGGTAGCAATATCAACAGATAGATTACATTCCTTGAACACATGTTGGATACAACAACTGAGTGAAGAATTTCATAAGTTCCCCACACAACCATTGCCTCAATTTTGTTGTTGGTGCAGAAACCCGAGTTTTTCCCACATCCCACTATATAATCTCCAAGGTGATTTCTCAGCAAACTGCCCGCCCTTGCAATGCTAGGATTTCTTGTTGAACACCCATCAAAGTTGCATTTAATCCATTCCCTCTTAGGAGGAGTCCACACTGTAGTCTTTCTAGATAAAAGAGAACAACAACTGATATTGATAATATCCTTTTTTATACCCCATATCTACTTAATTATTGATTCTTTATATGTGGGCCAAAATTTTGAATAGTTGTACCCACCAACTTCCATATTTTCCTGTATCTAAGCCTTTATGGACATACATAGATCATGGATGTTTCTCTTAGATTCCCTAAAAATATTATTGTTCAGTTCCTTCCAGATACTCCAAGTAATGAAAGGAGGGGCTTGGTTCCATAGGTCCAATATAATCTTATGGGAGTCAGGACTATACGACCAGTTTTCAACAAATGACTTCATGGTATGGGGAAAACCCAATCCGTGAGCAACAACAAGAGGAAAAAGGACCAAACTTCTCTAGAGTACAGAAAGTGAAAGAATAGATGCATAACGGACTCTTCTTCCTACTTACATAGGACACATCTATTAACTAACTAGAACCCCCTTTTTACAAGATTATCAATAGTTAAGATTCTACCATGGGAGGCTGCCCACCAAAAACAGTTCGCTTTTAGAGTTAGGTTTTTTATCCACACCTTGTCCCAATGAAGATCTCTGCAATCAGTTAGGGGATTCTCCAACTCCTTATAAGAATTTTTGACTGAGAAGTACCCAGAGGGGTTCTTAATCCACAACCATTCATCTTTCCTATCTTTGGAGAACTAAGTCACCTCCCCAATGAAGCTATTTAGTCTTTGCACCAGAGGCTCCCAATTATGTTGTCTTTGACCTCTCAAGTTGGAACTCCTAAGCAGGCTATTAAAATCCATCATTTTGGTTCATCATCCCCCCAATCAATGTAAGCTACCACCTTTTTTCCATAAATTATGGAAAAAATATGTTTCAGGGAGTTAAGGCCATCTAAAGAAGAGAGAGGGGGCTCAATAATCCAAGGGTCCTTCCAAAAATCAGTATCCTTCCCATTTCCAATACGCTTTCTCACACCCAATTTTAACACACTTTTGGTTTTGATAAGGTGGTTCCAAAAGACATATCCATAAGGTAGATTAGAGGAGGTGAGGAAACAACTAGGTTCTCTATTCCTGAGATATTTAGCTTGGAAGATCTTAACCCAATCCTTAGTCCCTTCCAAAAGGCTCCACCCCATCTTGTCCATGAGAGATTTGTTGAATATTTTGATTCTCCTTATCCCAAAACCACCAACATTTTTTGGGGTACACACTTTCTCCCAACCTACCAACACCAATCTATTTTTTCTTTTGTGCTAGACCACATGAATCTTCTCTGGATTTGTTCAATTTTTTCCATAATAAATGTTGGGATTTTAAATAGAGACAAATATTAGACCATGATGTTTTGGAGAGAAGCTTTCAATAGTTGAATATTCCTAGCTTGGCTTAGGAGTTTACCTTTCCATCCAACCAACTTCTTTTGGACTCTTTCAATTAAGTGATTCCAATAATTATTTTCCAATTTTCTTGATATCAGAGGGAGACCGAGGTAAGTAGTATGCAAAATAGCTTCCCGACAACCCAAAATTCACACCACTCTCTCTTTAATAATCTGATAAGCATGGAAGAAGTATAACTTACTCTTATTATAATTGATATACTGACCTGAGGTTGAAGCATAGTCATCTAAAACAGATTTCCATTGACTGGCTTCACCCACTGAGGCTTCTCCAAATAGAATGGTGTTATCAACAAACTGTTGATGAGAGTTAGGCAAGAGGGATGAAGCAGATATGACTCCTTTTAGTACTTTAGTATCAATGAGTTTTTGAATATTCCTTCCAAGGATCTCAACAATAATTATAAATAGATAAGGGGAGAGAGGGTCCCCTTGTCTAAGACCACGATCACTTGAGAAGAAACCCTGGGGGACTCCATTCACAAGAATCAAGCACTTAGGGGTGGTAACACAGGCAATGAGAAGCTTGAGGAATCTTCCATCAATTCCAAATTTCTTAAGAACAACAAAAAGAATGGCCAAGAGACTCTGTCATAAGCCTTTGATATATCAATTTTTAGAGCCATCCTTGATTTTTTACTTAGGTCCATTGAGTGAAGGATTTAATGGGTGGTAATGACAACATCTAATATGTTTCTTCCTTGGACAAATCCTTTCTGATTTTGGGCTATCATTTTACTTAACACAACTTTTAGTCTTAAGACAATTATCTTTGAGAAGATTTTATACACTGTGTTTATACAGACTGATGGGTCTAAAGTCCTTCATAGATGAGGCATCTTCCTCCTTAGGGATAAGGGCAATGAACATGGTATTCATTTGATTAAGAAGCCTTCTAGATCTAAAGAAATCTCTAGCTGCATTTAACAGGTTAGTATTCACAATATCCTAGTAAATCTGAAAAAAAATTGGAGGATACCCATCTAGCCTCAAGGCTTTATAAACCCCCTAGAGAGAAACAACATTGGTCATAACCTTTAGATCTTGATCAATAATAAATTTAGGAATCACTTGAAGAATATCATCAAATACCTGATTAGCATCCCCTATATCATTCTGGAAGGAGTAGAAGTTTGCAGCTTCCTCAAAAATTTCATGTTCAGTAGTCACCATTGTGCCATCTTCTTTCTTAAGTTGTCTTATTTTATTCCTGATTTTGCGTTTCATAGTGGATTGATGGAAGAATTTTGTATTTCAATCTCCTTCAGAAAGCCATTGAACCCGAGATTTTTGCTTCCAAAATAACTCCTATTTATTGACCTTGAACCATTGAGATCTCAGATTACGCTCTTGAGTGCAAATGTCTTCATCCACCCTACCGGCCTCCATTTTTTCCTACACTTCCTTTAAAATGTCCCCCACAAAATTTTTAGTTTCAAAGATATTACCAAAAGTTAATTTGTTCCAACCTTTCACTCTTTGCTTAATTCTTCTCAGCTTCTCCACCAGGTGAAACATGGGGGTGCCAACCGTAGGTTCAGACCACCAATTCTCAATAAGGGTAGCAAACTCAGGATGAAGAGTCCACATTAATTCAAATCTAAAGGGGAAAGGGCCTTTATTAGGATCATTTCTATTAAGCAAGATGGTATTATGATCAGAACTAGATCTCGGAAGGGCAGAGAAGGAGAGGTGTTGGCAAATATTCTAATTAGAAGAGACAAGGAACCTATCCAACTTCAATTGAATCAACTGGTTTCCAAGCCTTCTATTGGACCATGTGAACTTGGAACCCAAAAGGGGAACATCAAATAGCCCAGCATAATTAAAGAAGCCAACAAAAACCATCATACTTTTTGAGTAGTCCTCTAGCTCCCCCAACTTATCTGAGGGTAAAAGCGGTGAGTTGAAGTCACCACCCAACATCTGGTAGTCTCCCATTCTTCTCTTTAAAACATCATTCAAAAAATCTCATAACTGCAGTCTATCCCTACTAAAATTGGGAGCATAAATATTGATTAAATTCTATTTTTTCGAAGAAGATAGGTCTTCTAAAGATACCATTAGACTGTTCTTTTCGACAAATCCCATAAAACCTTAAAATTTTAAGGTATTCCACAAGGTGACTGTTCCCCCCAATGCCCCTTTAGCCTCACTCAAAAAGTAATTTGCATTAGGCCAAATTTTCAAAACAACCTTGTCAAAGGTCTCTTTCTTCATTTTAGTTTCTTGAAGGAGTGGGATGTCCACTTTGTTATCCAATATACACATTTTGAAAATAAATAAATTATAAGGGCTATTAAAGCCCCTGATATTCCAAGAGAGTATCTTCATTTTCAAAACAAGACTATGACAGTAACACCAAGAGGTAGTTAAGAAAACAACCAACATCACTTATTTTTAGACTTTAGACCCGTGATCGAGTTCAAAGTTTTTGTTTGCTTGAAGCCACATACCTTACTATATCTTTATTTCTAGAATCCTTTTGAGAAGGTCTTCCAACCTTATTTCCTCCTCCTACATCCAGTTTATTTTTATTTTTTGACTTAATTGTAGCATGTGTCCAGTCATCTTCATCTTCTTTGTCACTAGGATGAGGGGGAAAACCTAAGATAGCCAAAGAATCATTCAAATTCCCACCCTCCTTTTGAGACAAAAAATAAATATCCCCCAAGGATTGAGAAGGAGCATAAGGAACTTTAGCAAGAATTTCCCCTTCCTCCATCCCTTCCACATCAATAGCACCAAAATCAATCTTATCATGAGCCAAATTGTTGACCACCCTATGAATCATTTCCAACTCCTCATTTGATTTTTCATCAAGAGTCTCCTCATATTCCTTTGGTTTCTTATCTTGCTTCCATCTAGGAATAAGGATTCCTTTCATTCTTTCTTGATTTTCCTTGCATTCCAAGACCTGAGAGACAACAAGAGCCTCTTGACAAGCAACATCTTATTCTAAGGAAGATTCATCATTTCGAGATGGAGGATTTTTTAGGACTACAACACCCTCCTGAACACTCACATACTCCTTGAGTGGGGCTTCAATATCAACCTTGGAATCCTTAATCATAGGCTCGATTAAGGATTGATTGTCCCCATTAAGTACATCTTGGGGCCTCTTATTACGTGAGTCAATAAGGTGGCAAAATTTCTTACAAGATTGACAAAATTGTCTGGCATTTTTGTACTCAAGAGGTTGGAACTAGTTTCCAAAATTTGACTTAAGGAGCACTGAGGTAAAAAAAATAATGTTAACAACTGCATTAACACATATCTGAGCATATACTAAATGAGACTTTTCAAGGGTTATCTTGTTAATAGCCAGGAGGCTTCCAAAAGAGTTGGTGATCCCTTTTAATATGCCCAACTCCCAAAAATCTAGGGGTATCCCAGGAAGGTGTACTCATGTAGGAGTCATAGCACCCAAGTCATCATAAGGGCCAAAGCCTGGTTTCCATTTACACAATGAGAGAAAATTCTTGAAACTAACATCGAAAGCCCATGGGCCTCCCGTTAAAACCTTTAACATATATTCCATATACAACAAAGGAAAAAAGGAAGATACCTTTGGGAATTGCACTAACAAAGACACTTCATTTTAAGTTCCAAACAGAAGCAACCCAGAGCCTTACTTGTTTAATATTCAGGAAATATGCCAGGAATTTTCCAACCAATGACAGCTTGAGTTCATCCATAGCCTTAGTCATCAACGCTTCAGGGACATAAACTTCCCTACCAATCACTGAGAAGGAAAAGACTTGGTGTTCAGTCTTCCCATAGCTGGCAAGCTGACACCCACCAGTTTATCCACAAAAGAGGTCAGTTCCTCTTCAGAGAAGAAAGAGTCCCAACCAAAGGACAGGGATAGAGGTATCTTGCTAGAAGTACCAACTGTCCTTCCTGTAGGAGAAGGCCCAAAGGTACGAGAAGGGGAACCAACATGGGGAACAATAATATTGGTAGTTGCAACGACAAACACAACTCCAAACCAACCTTAATGTTATCAATGTTAACATCTATCAATGTTATCATCTAACCAACCTAGCATTTCCTATTTCATTAAATGATGTGAGTTATTTATAGTATGGACACCTATTCTCTAGTTGACCAATCACTATTTCACATTTATAGAGCTATTCCTCATGCTCGCACTTTCGTTCCTCTCAAAAAAATCTATTCCTATATTGTACAAAATATTTATGACTACCTTGAATTTAGTCCATGGAGGAGACTAGTTTTTTGGAGTAGATCATATAGTCATAAGAGTATATGGGTTCACTAGGTTAAATTATCCAAGCTTCTAAGAATGGTGTTTACCTTAGAATTCCTACACTAGAAAGATATAATAAAAAATTAACATGGAACTAACAAAGGTAGAGCTACATTCTACTCCCTTCTATATGCCTTTTTGTGGCATCAATATAACCAAGAATAAGACTATGGATGCCCTTCATGATTGTCTTCTTGGACTGCTACCATTTGGACTATATTTTATTTCCTTGCAATCTTAGTTGAATTTTGCATTCTTGGAATGATGCTCTCAATTTTTGGGTTCACTCAAGGATGTAGTTTCCATACCATCTTAATGCCCATTGTCATGGGTTATGCATTGGTCGCGAGTGACAAAATTTATCATCTTCTACATCATTTAATTCATTGTGTTGCGTGAAATGATCTCAATGTCATATTAATTTTGTTTTGCATCTTGGACTATAGTTGTTCATATGACTGTCTTCTACCACATGCTATAGGTCCATGTACATTCCAGTGTCCTTGGTGGCAAAGCAAGTATATACTACTTGCTTATAGGGACTGCCACTCTCTTACATGAAGTCCTTTGTTAGGGATAAACTAGAAGATAAAACTTATTCTAAGGATAAAGATGAAATTGAATCTACTCTCAAATAAGCTCTTGATTTGTTTGATAAAAATTAATAATAAAAAAGGAGGATCACATAGAGAAGTTGAAAGAGGCGGCAATTGTGTGCAATCCATTTACTAAGCAAGTATATGAGAAAATTGTTAGACCCTTTGAAGTCAATGACATAGAATATAGCCACACATAGGGAACTCTTAGAAAAGGCTATTTTTTTGATATAATTTATAAATAATACCAACCAAATATCCTATAGATAGAATGAATATTCTCATATTGCCATTGAAATTTACTATATCATTTTTTATGATGATGCTTGGAAACTAAATGTAGAATTTTAAAGATTAGAAAATGGTTGTTGAGCAATCATTTACTTTTGAATCAATTAATGTATGACTTGAGTTATTTTGGATTTGATTGTATAACATATTTTAACTTCCAATGTCTTTACTAGACCTATTATTGCCTCAACAACATTCCCTATTTTTTTTGAAATGGGCCCCCCCTCCTCAAACTCTAATGACCTTTAGTACCTTGATTTTGGTCCTATGGATGTACACTATTTCTCTATATAGATTTTCCATATCCTTGATTATAATTGATATGAGAGTACTCATTTTGGCTCTTGATTTTCTTTGTTGTTTCCCCAATGCCTTCATCATCCATCATGATCATTTGGTTTGAATTCAAGCTTTTTGGTCCTATGAGTGTACCCTATTTCTCTTTATAGATTTTTCATATCCTTGATTGCAATTGATATGAGAGTACTCATTTTGGTTTTTTATTTTCTTTGATGTTTCCTCTATGCCTTCATCAACCCTCATGATAATTTGGTTTGAATTCAAGCTTCTCAGTCCTATGAATGTACCCTATTTCTCTTTATAGATTTTTTGTATCCTTGATTATAATTGGTATGAGAGTACTCATTTTGCCTCTTGATTTTCTTTGTTGTTTCTCATATGCCTTCATCATCCATCATGATCATTTCGTTTGAATCCAAGCTTCTTGGTTTGAATTCAAGATTTTTGGTTGTATGAATGCACCCTATTTCTCTTTACAACTTTTCCACATCCTTGATTATAATTGATATGAGAGTACTCATTTTGGCTCTTGATTTTCTTTGTTGTTTCCACCGTGCCTTCATCATCCATCATGATCATTTGGTTTGATTTCAAACTTCTTGACTCACTCCCTATATTTGCAATATAAATATGCCAATATCTTGTAACAAGTGGCAAGCTTCCCCTATTTCATATGTCAAATTGACCTTCATTTTCTTTAAACCCACTTTGAACATTCTATTTTGATGTTAACCTATGAGTAGTAGTTAACTTTGTTTTATTGTTTTCATTTTGATAACTACAACCAATTCTATGAGCAATTTATCCTTGTAGATGATTTGTTTGACTAGTTAAAATATGCTTACCCACAATTTATATATATCTTTGGTATATAAATATGCTTACCCACAACTTATGTATGTCTTTGTTATATATATTTTTCAAAATAAGCATTGTTTTATATGCCATAATATTGTTAATTAAGATTTTGTAAATAGACACTCATATGAAACCCATTAGATATCGTCACCACATGAAACCTTTGTCCAAGGACCCACATGTTACAATTTGGTTATTGTGAGAAATTTAGCTTTAAGTGAATTGAAATTGCATGTCACTTCCCATTCCCCACGTTGAATAATGAGTATTGATTAAAAACCTTAGGAGACAATAAAGTTGAACCATTAAATCGTGTTCCTTACAATTGAAGACTAAAGCCAAAATGTACGAAGTGATATTTATAAATCCCTTGCGTTGATCTATTATAGTCTCAACTCTCATTAGTTAGAACATATAGGTACATGCTCATGTGTACCTATGTTATAATAAAGCAAATCAAAGTGTCACCATTTCAACACAACCAAGGTGGGCCCATCTCATTTCTTTAAGTAAATATCAATGAAAGAACAATGGGCACATGCCAAAATTTTAGTGACAATGCTTAGTTTGGTTTAATGGGAACTAGGTACCTATACCCCCTTTGAGTTTTAAGGTTAGGGGGAAGAACAAAACATGTGATTGCACAAACAAATTTGAGTTGGCATTGTGTGGTCACTTGCCTTTATCTAAGTAGTTCACATGAGAGGTTTCCACATGAGTAGGTCTAAGGCGAACATTTGTCAAACATTCAAGTTGAGTGATGTGACCAATTATTCTTTGAGTTCCTTTGTTGTAGTGAATACCAACCATTGATCTTATCTAAGAATTATATCTTGCCCACTTCTTGTTATCATGTCACCTCATTGATTTGACATGTGAGCTTTAGTTCCATTTAATTTGACAGTCTATAAATTCAAGTAAAATAATCTATGACCTGTTTCTTAGCAAATATCTTCTACAACCATGAGAGTTTGAAAGCTGGTATGGTAGAAACTATGTGCCTAACCATGAACTAGAAGACATTTAAGCACTTTGTCAAGTATGTTAATGAAGACATAGATGCATCGTAGAAAACACTAATGAAGGGAAATATATGTTAATGAGCAAAATTTGCTCTTTTCCACATAATCAAAGAGAAATTATTTGCCTTTCTCTCTTATGCATATTTAATTTGAATGATGACATGGAAAGAAAAATTAAGTGCATTTTGGGTTTTGTTCAAAATTTGATGCTCTTTCTTGGTGTGCATGATCACTATCGTATAATGTTGACTTGGGCACTTTTTAGATCCTTGTTGAGCTAGTTAGGGAGTAAATGAAAATTCAATTGATGTAATGTCATTTTCATAATTAAGGGAGAATGAAGACTCAAAGGGGTTATCTAGTATTTGATGGATAGGATTGATTAAGTTAGGTTGTAGCTCAAGGTGTATACATATTTATCAATAATCTTTCTCTATTTTGAATATAAATTCAATTTGAAGAAATTTAATATTGTATGCAGATATATAAGCTTTTTTTTAAGATTATGGTGTTAAAAAAAAATAATTAAAAAATATCTTGTAATTCTAATAATGTTGAAATTGAATTATTCATAAGTTCCAAGAGCATTTAAGCTTGCCACCAACCAAGAGGAATTGATTTTATTGTATCTTAAACATTAGATCACTATATATTTGTTTTCCATTTTTAAGGGTGGGAAAATTTTGAGATTAGAATATAGAGAATTTTGTACAACTTATTTTTTTGAATTTAATATAATATTAGTTCATTCTTTCTTTGTTAGTATTGTGATTATGTGAGTTTTGGATCACTACAATTTATGTTAGTTTCTTTCATGTTAGCAATCCTTTTGGGATTAAATGTTGTATCATATGTATTCATGAGTATCATACACTTATAGTTGACTTGGACATGATTTATGGTGGTTTCCTTAGTTCTTGTATATTGTTTGATTTTTCTTGGGAGATTGTATCGTCGTAATAAATGAGTTATATTAAGAAAGTTATCACCTGAGTGGTTTCTTATGACACTTTCAAGGAGATTTATAAAAGTCAATGCTACATATCTAGAAGAAATTTTCCACTTTTCTTCCCCACCTTTCTCTTTTTTACATCTTTTTTAAGAATAAAGAATATGTTAGGTTAGGTGGATTGGATTTTTATTTTCCCTTTATTTATCCTAAAGTACTAGAAAACATGATACTAGAGCCTCATATTTTTATGCAACTAAGTTACTAATTTTAGATGAATAAACTAGTATGTCCCTTGATCATCAACCTTTGGGTTACTCATGTGTGCCTAGACTAGGTGATTTAAACCTTAGGAATAGTCATCTCATTTCAAGAGAGAAGGTATTTCACACCATTTTATATAGTTGATATTATCATGTCAAAACCATCAATAAGACTCAACATCTTGAATGCAATACACTATAAACAAACCATTCTCAATATAAAATTACAAACTTTTCTTCCATGTTTCTCATTTTTTTTATTTTGGAAGAGTTTTACTTAGTGTAGACACTGAAAAATGACCTGAATGATATCATACACTCGAATCAGGTATACTAACATCATTTCCTCTTGAAACCCATCCTCTTTTTGCTTAATTGATTAAATTAGCTTAGCTATTTAATTAAATGCATCATTTTCATCTATTAATCTAATTAATGTAATTAGATGAATTCATCCCCTTTCACGCTAAAATTTCATCTTATTAAATTAAATAAATCAAATTATTTAATTAAATTTTATCTCACCTTTTCCCTATTCATTAAATCATTTAATTTAATGAATATCACGTTATTCTCTTAATTCCCCTAATTGCATGATTAAACCTTGTTTAATTAACAATTATCTAATTAATTCAATTCCTTCCATTTGCAAGGGAATATACCCTTCCCTTTTGCATAATTAAACTTTATTTTAATTAGCAAAATATCTATTTCCTCACCCATGAATTATTCCAAAGAATATTTTTTCTCCTCCAATCATTTAAGAAAGGGAATATTTTCACTTAGCTTCATATGCAAGTTAGCTTGTGACTTCTTGTGAAAGTTAACTTTTGACCTATTGTGCAGGTCAAAAGTGTGCTTATTTGGAAGCAATGAGAACCCTTGATTAAATCTCATTTTGCATTCTCACCCATTGCTGAGAATTCATTATCCATGCCTCCTATTTCCTCCATCCTTGACCATTGATTAACCTTTTTTTATCTCAACCCTCCATTTTTCACTTGCTTTCTTATAAATAGGTCACTATTTGGAGATAAATGGATCCATCTCTCAACATCAAACTTATGTTGTTGAAATCACTCACACTCACACTCATACTTTGCATACTTTTAGCATATTTTAGTTTAAATTAGTTGCATAATAGCTTAGCTTCCATTAATGGCTTCCATGCGTCCATTTAGTTAATTAGAGAAGTAGGGTTTGAATCTTTTAGTTTAAAATCTCATTTAGATTAGCTTAGCAATTGCATATCTACATCTTTTAGCATAAAATCATGGTAGATTAACTCTTGCATTATGTTCAATTTAGCATAAATCATGTTTTTATCCATATATCATAATGGTTTCATCGTTTCTATTCAATAAAATCAATTGAAACAAGCTCACTAATCACGGGATTGGGAAAGGGTCGCTATTCCACATCAACACGGGAAATTCCCCAATAGAATAAATTTTAATGGATTAAAGTAGGGGTTTCTAAAATCTTTCATAGTTTAACTTGATTAGGTTAATGACTTCCATTTTAATTTACATTAGATTATTTTATTGGGACTAAGGTTTAGTGGCTAAATTGAACTTTGTATCCTCATGGATCAAGTGTGGTTAACTCGTGCTAATCTGCAGGTCACATTTTGGTGTTGGAAGGAGGGCTTGAACTAACTAATTTGATGATTTTCTTGTCAAAACTCTATTTTCCTTGTTTTTCAGGTACAACAACGCATTTGATTATCAAACGACGCTATTGATGATGCGTCGCTATACAATGACGCATCCGTAATTTCTTTTTGGTGACGCACAATTAAAATTAAAATGCATAATTAATATTGTCATCACATTTTAATTTAGCGACGCTATTGATTTTTTTTAACGCAAAATGAATTTTAGTATAGTGACGCTATCAATCTGGTGACACATTTGATGTCACTATTTTCTGTAGAGAAGCGTAATTGATTTTTCAATACAATGATGCACTAATTGTATGTCGATGCTATTGACAAATTTAAGTGACGCAATCGATTTCAACATCGCTATTTACTGGTAAACAAGACTGAACTGGTTTTTTGACATGTTTTTGAATTTTCTTGGTTTTATCTAACTTTTAACATGTCTCTGACCTTTTCATTCTGGTTTTTAGGCTAATTGGGTTTTACAGGTCGGACGATCAAAGTTGAAGTGAAGGAGCATTCTCATCTTAAGATATTATAATTGTAACAATCGTTTGACGCTTTGGGGCAATTATAACCCAATTTTTATGCTTTTTTTCTCTAGGACCTCACTAAATTTCATTTGCGTTTAAAATGAACACTTAAATGAGACTAAAATTGAACCCTCATCTCATCATTGTCTTTTGGGTTTTAAAATTGAACAAGGCAACTTAACATTTCATTTGGTGCATAAAATGAATTCATCATGTAGCTTTAGGGTTTAAAATTTACAACGGTTTTCCACGTTTTGTGGTTTACACTTTTGTTATTGAATGCGTACGCAATTCTCTCGTGCCACTTGATGATCTTGAGAAATAGAAACATTCCTTAACACTTTTGTAATCACCTACATCTTTTAATTTGGATAAAAAATGAACCCCTTGCTAGTGTAGGGAAAAGGCATGGTGTGTTCTCTCCCTCTTTTACACAAACTGGGATGATCGAACTCAAATGTACTTTCTTGCTATTGTTTATCTTTAGAAGGGTCTATCTCCCGTCTTTGAAAGGAGGGAATGACCCAAGCAGTAACGAGCTAAAGCCAAGCTCTTCCAAGTCGCTATATAAAAATGTGTTTGTGGCTAGAGTCATAAAACAATAGGTGCAGATGTGTCATACTGAAAAGTGTCACCCTTAGTACCTGTGTGGTACGTCAAAATATCTTCTTAGGAAGGTACTGAGAGGCCTCTTGATTCTCCATAATCTTGAGCTAATCTTGCCACATGTATGGCCACCTTGAACGGAAGCCCTTATTACAAACCATTGTTTAGAATCCAAAATCCTTAAAATACTTATTGGTGCAATAACGGTCGTTCTGAAGCCGCCCACATTTGTACTATTCATTGTTGAAACAAAAAAATCCTTAGGATCTTCAGATCTTTAAGATTTTGAGATTTGGTGGTCCCAAGAAGTGTGTGTCATGGAGGGGAGCCAGTTTTGCCAAATCTCTAACTGTTCGCAATGTCTTAGTGTTTGGAGAAATTTGAGTGGGGACTCAACAAGTATGGCCATTTCAAACATAGGATTGCAAATGATAGTGAGTCATTTGAATACATTGCTTGGTTCCAAAATGTTACAAAAACAAACATTCACTATCTTCCTCAAAATTTCAAACACTTTGGCTTAAATATGGATACATCTTTAATTAGCCTTGAAATTAATATGCATCGTGTCTATGTGTTATATCAAACAATAAGGAATGACGAAAAATGGCAATCCCAATATTTGAGCAAAGCATCGTCATGCATTCATCCTCATTATACATTTCTCATCACTATCTCTAATAAAGTCTCAGTGGATCATAGACTTGTTGGATCTTTTGAGGCAATCACCAAAATCAATGGTTGTTCCTCTTGTTTCTTCTCTCTTCTCTTTGCGCTAACCTGGTATCATGATAGTCAACAAAAACATCAATGCATCCATCCTGCATCCATAAATCATCAACATGCATGCATCACAACATAATCATATCATATCATAAAACATACATCTTGCATTATCATTTAAGTGGTGATGAATAATATAGATTTTTTATTTTAAGCATCTTAAATCGTTGCATACATCTCATATCATAAGCATGAGCATCTGCATTATCCACCCATATGCATACATATCATCTCATAAAATTATCTATGAAAATATACAAAAATAAATGCATCCATACCATCTGCATATCATATCACTCATCCATCCCATAAACATATCATATCCTCATGAAAAACATACTAAAAAAGAATATAACATTGCATCCATATACCATCGCATATCGCATAAGTATAAATAAACAAAAGTGCATCCATACATGATAACATATATAAGCATATTGCATCATCTCAACATCATAAGCATCCATACATTTATAAACATGAAATGAAGGTCCCATCACATCATGAATTTGAATCATCTTATATATATATATCAAAAAATGGTGACTGTCATGGTACAAATATCTGAATCAGTGTATGTATATCAATCAAAAGTACAATATCCATGAGGCTATCAAAAAGGAGCCCATGAATAAATATGTGTGTACAAAATCAGGCAATAATTAAAATAGGGTCTACAATCGGGATAGCCTTGATGTCTACTTGACTCACCTCTAATTGATAGCTAATCCTTGGCTCTAGGTGGTGCCCCGCTCCTCTGTGAAAAGTTCATCTGTCAACTTTCTTTAGGGACATCTCAGTGTTAGTGCATCATGTAATATGCAGCCTCAGAGATTTCCTCTCTATATAATCAATCCAATACCGTCCGTCCCTGGGCTACCGTTGTAGTAGCTGTCACTACCTTCAGTTGCTATCTCCGCCCAATCCCCTGGGCTAGTTGTATATCCAACTACTGCCGCAACTAGACCTCTTGGTCTCTCAATGTTGTCATAGCTGGTAGCTGCTACCACAACTTATCTCTCTCCCCTATAGTTGTGCACTCTCTACTGTAAGGGCAACAATATGCCCATCCCATGGATCTGATTGGACAAGTGGAGTAGGCGGTGGTGCCCCCGAAATCTACCCGACTTGCTGCACATCAAGCTATCCATCATGGTGCCCCTAATTTGGATGTTGTTGGTGCCCATCACCTGACACCTGGTCCTATCCCTAGCCTCGACCACCATCTTGACCTCCATCCTCGCCTCAGCCTTTGCCTCAACCTCTACCCAGTATGCTCCCATTGGATTTGTGAGGCGTGTGGGTGCCCTAAACCAAGCATCATAACCTGAAGTGGTCCCTGCATCTAGGAGACCTTGATCATAACCCCACAGCTATGGGATGAGTGCTTAGAAATCATTGATCACCACTATGGGATCAATGACAGCCCCTCAATGTGCCTCTCTCTGTGCCCTGGAAAATATAACAGTATAATCATCTACCAGTACATCCTGGGTCTCCCCAAACTGATGGTCCACTCGATCTGGAAGATACCACTCAACAATAGTGTGCTCTCAGCCCTAGATATACCGAGTTTGTCATGCAAAATCCAACTGCTACTAGTCATCATACCATTATGGGTGTTGGAGCCACGACCTCCATTTAAACACTATCATGTCATCAATGACACGATACCAGTATGCCAAATCAGTTGGCCATATATTTTGTAAAGTCATTGGTACCCTGTACCTATAAACAATGAGCTCATCCTCATGAATATAGGCAAGGAAAACTATGGGCCTTAGAACTACAATATGCTCGTATGCCCATATGTGTAGTAGGGCCACTCCTGCTATGATGCTCCTGCCATCTCTATAGTCAGCCTCGTGCATATCATGATACAAGGAGGCAAGGAGGATTGAACCCCAAGCATACATAATGTCTCTCCTGATCATGCCCTCCCAAACTAGACCCCATCCAAGACTGAAACCTCTACCCTGTCGGTCTAGGGCAACAACACCATAAATCACAACAACAAATAATCTAAAGGTGTCGACACGACCTTGATAGAAATCCATATCAATATGGGAGCTAATAAGAATAACTAGTCATTTATGTAAAAGAGAGAGGCATGCATCTCTCCCAACATCGGTGCCATAAATGACACACTCTCCATGAATGGGTAATCGTAGAATGCGCCACACATCCTCAAGTGCGACGGTCGCCTCCCTAGTGGGCAAGTGGAATGAGGATGTCTCGTTGTGCCATCTCTCAAACAACACTGTCATCAAGGCAAGGTGGGTCCTGATCTTGGGCATAAAATCGATGAAGCCTAGCCCTAATCTCCCAAGTTGCTCCACCTCCAAATCATCAAGGTCTCTAGTTGCAGACAAAATCTCGTATCTATGCTCTTGGGACATCTGCGATGGTGGATCCTCCTGCACTCATCACACACACAATGTCAATCTACCGAAAAAGTCAAGAAAGTGATCAAACTTTAAGACTTTGCACCCAAAAACATCAATAGCGTCGTTGATGTTAAGGTGCGTTGCTATATTAACTTTAGGGGTGCATCACCAATTTTGTGATGTGTGTCGCTACGCTTAATAGCAAATCGATATCTGGGTGCGTCGCTATAACAAAAATTTGGGGTGGGTCACCATTTGTTACATGCATCGCTCACCACTTTTCTACGTCACTAAACCAAAAAAGACCATGTGTCGCTCTATTACCCCTATGACTCTATTATCAAATGCATCGTTGAACTAAAATCTTGGGGTGTGGTGCTAAACCAAATATGCATCACTAAAAAATCAATAGCAATGCTTCTGAGGCTTTTCAAGCGTCACTATACAACAACACACTTTTTGACCTAATTTTGATGCCCTATTAAATGCACTTAATGCAAAAATCAAAATGGGTTTCGAGTCACATACCCGGGGTCCTACGTCTACTCGCCACTGGTACTCTTGAACTTGGTCAAAAAGATGAATGGGGAGCATGCGGTGAGCCATTTCACTGAAGCTTAGAGCTCCAAAAGAAAGGATTTTCTAAGGTGTGAATGCACAAATGAATTGAAATTGACCCTTCTTGCCCTATTTGTGCTTGAAAATTAGGGTTTTTATGCCCTTGTTTAACCATGAAGCTAGGGTTTATCATAATTTTCACCAACTTTGCCAAGTTGAACCTTATTTTGCATCATTTTTTTTGTATTTTTGGCATATTTCTTGCATCCCAAAACCTTTTTGGACCACTGGGGTAGTTTTTCACCTTTTTTTGAGAAATCAACCCAAAATTCCAAAATTTTCGCCCGATTTCTTGAGCAGACAGGGAATCGGCTTAATCCTTCCATTGTGGCATCTAAAAAATTAGAAAA
The DNA here is from genome assembly GCA_007115665.2 of Sequoiadendron giganteum. NCBI lineage: Eukaryota > Viridiplantae > Streptophyta > Pinopsida > Cupressales > Cupressaceae > Sequoiadendron > Sequoiadendron giganteum. The sequence continues at coordinate 504,368,468 of CM021108.1, read as the reverse complement.
CTCTCTTTGATATGAGCAACATTTTTTTATCCAAAGGGCATCAGTCTTTGAACTGAAGCAGCGAGTACCTCACTTCAAAGAGGGGCAAAATGTAAACATTAAAAAATGTCTTGAATGATATCATACACTCAAATAAGGTATATACTGACATCATTTCTTCTTGAAACCCATCTTATTTTTACTTAATTGATTAAATTAGCTTAGTTATTTAATTAATTGCATCATTTTCATCTATTAATCTAATTAATCTAATTAGATGAATTCATCCCCTTTCACACTAACATTTCATCTTATTAAAATAAATAAATCAAAGTATTTAATTTAATTCCCTAAATTTTCCTATTTAATTAAATAATCCTAAGTTATTTAATTAAATGTCATCTCACCTTTTCTCTATTCATTAAATAATTTAATTTAATGAATATCATTTTATTCTTCTAATTCCCCTAATTACATGATTAAACCTTGTTTAATTAGCAATTATCTAAGTAATCCAATTCCTTCCACTTGAAAGGGAATATTCCCTCCCCTTTTGCACAATTAAACTTTGTTTTAATTAGAAAAATATCTATTTCCTCACCCATGAATATTCCAAAGAATATTTTTTCTCCTCCAATCATTTAAGAAAGGGAATATTCTCACTTAACTTCATATACAAGTTAGCTTGTGACTTCTTGTGCAAGTTAACTTTTGACCTCTTGTATAGGTCAAAAGTGTGCTTGTTTGGAAGGAATGAAAACCCTTGATTAAATCTCATCTTGCATTATCACCCGTTGATGAGAATCCATGATCCATGCCTCCTATTTCCTCCATCCTTGACCATTGATTAACCTTTTTGATTTCAACCTTCCATTTCTCATTTACTTTCCTATAAATAGGTCACTATTTGGAGACAAATGGATCCATCTCTCAACATCAAACTTATGTTGTTGAAATCACTCACACTCACATTCATACTTTGCATACTTTTAGCATATTTTAGTTTAAATTAGTTGCATAATAGCTTAGCTTCCATTAATGGCTTCCATGCATCCATTTAGTTAATTAGAGAACTAGAGTTTGAATCTTTTAGTTTAAAATCTCATTTAGATTAGCTTGGAAATTGCATATCTACATCTTTTATCATAAAATCATGGTAGATTAACTCTTGAATCATGTTCAATTTAGCATAAATCATGTTTTTATCCATCTATCACAATGGTTTCATCCTTTCTCTTCAATAGAATCGATTGAAACAAACTCACTAATCACGTGATTGGGAAAGGGTCGTTGTTCCACATAAACATGACACCAATTCCCCAATAGAATAAGTTTTAATGGATTAAAGTTGGGGTTTCTAAAATCTTTCATAGTTTAACTTGATAAGGTTAATGGCTTCCATTTTAATTTACATTAGATGATTTATTGGGACTAGGTTTTAGCGGCTAAATTGCACTTCGTATCCTCATGGATCAAGTGTGGTTAACCCGTGCTAATCCGTAGGTCACACTTAGAGTGATTCTTGTACAATGACCAAAGAAGAGTTGAATTTCATCTTCAAGGGTAAATAAAAGGTCTCAACACAAGATTAAGCATATAATTTCTATATTTTTATAATATGATTTTTTTTAATGTTTTAGGACTTTTTTTTTTATTAATAGTGCATATATTACCATTTATAAAACATGTTACACATATTCACAAAAAGGGGTGGATGCAAATAGTCACTCCTCTTGAGTCCGAACAAGGCTACATCCCAAAACAAAGAACATTAAAACAATAAAACTAGCTACTAAGCGGTGAAAGAAAGAGTAAATGGAGGAGGAGGATCTCGATCATTTGCTCTGCCCAATGTATCAATAGGGTCAAAAGTGTCCATGAGAGTGTCCCATCCATAATTATCATCTCGATTATCTTTATTGACTATAAAAATAAGAAAAATATCAAGAGCCAACTAGGGGAATTTTGTAGAATCTAACCAACTTTTGTTCACACCATCAAGAGGTGGTGGGGAAGTAGAGTGGTGATTAAGAGGTTGCAAAGAACCCTGTTGAACTAACCTCTTATTACATGAGGGAAAGAGGCTTGAGAGTGGCCATCCAAATTACCATGGGTTGACTAATTGCATCCTCAACAATTCCCATGAGCTAGGGATTGACCTCAAGAGGAGGTGGGAGTTGGAGGAACTTTGAAAAAAACACAAGGGGCATTAACCAAATGATCCAATTAAACCTATAAGTGAGAAAAATCAAGTGTAAATTTAATCACTTGTGTTTGAATCTACATAAACACATTAGAACATATCATAGATTTACTATAAAGAAATAAATTATGATCAACATAACAATTAGAAAATAGAAAAAAATATCTTTCTAGATGCTAAAAGAGTCCCCATCTTGAAATCATGCCAAATATAATTATATCTTGATGGCATTTGAGGCCAATTCCTTAATAATACTATATGCCAAAAAAAGGCTTGGGCCTAAAAGGCTTACATAAATCATGAATCTAGGTACAAGCATCCTAAGATTTGGAATAAAATCAAAAGAGATGTTTGAGAGTCTCCTAATTACCACATAAAGGAAATCAAGGATCTAAAATATCCTAGTGAATTAACTTGGAAATAATGGGGAAGCCTTGGAAAAGAATACACTAGGCAAAGTGAGCAAGCTTTGGTTCAAGCACACTAGACTAGAAATGGTTTGAAATTTGTGAGCTATCAATTTGATAATGGGGAATGTAGAAGCCATATTTGATTTAGAGTGGATACCATGGGAAAATGATGTGAAAGCCAATAATATCCTTTATGAGGCTTATAATTCTTAAATGTTGTATAAGGATACAAGTTCTGACCCCTCCACCAAGGTTTATAATATCAAATACCAATTTTGTGAACCATATAAGCTAGGATGGCACCAATAACAACAACAAAGGTTTCACGATCTTGATTATAAAGATGTTCAAAATTATGTTGGTTTAATGCTAGGGTAAAAGATTCTTATTTTTAACCTTCTTTTTGAAAACCTTGAAGCACAAACCCAAGGGGTCTTAGGAAGAGGGTGTTTTTGACACTACGTGAAATAGGGGATCACTAGATAGTTTACTAATTTGTAGAAATATAATGAAAAAAACTAGAGCCAAAGCTTCATATATTCCCATTGCCACCAAGTAATTTTCATCATTAAAGTTCCTTGACTTGAAAAAACTTTGCGATTATAAGAAGGGTGTGAAGATCAATCCCTTTCGAAGCAGTCTCCTAGTAGGATGACTAGAAGAAATGTGATGTTGCACCATAATTTTCCAAAACTCATTACTATTTAAGGCATACATATTATTTTTTTAGTTTAATACCTAAATAAAGGAGTCCCATTGATGACAAGATACAATTATTCTAAAATATACAATTATAAATGTCCTTGTCTAAAAAATAGTTTAATATGTTAACTCTTGACTATATATAAATAAGAGTAGAGTCTAATAAAGGATACTATAGAATTAGGTAAGTTTGATTTGGTAGGAATCCCACTAGCTTCTCAGTCAATTTTTTAATGTAATTTTTTTGCTATTAAATGATGAGAAATTAGTTTTTAAAATCTTGATTAACATTGAGGTTGTTAACATGCCATTTTTATTTATAGTATTGTACCACATGTTAAGGTAGAGTCCAAAGCCACCAAAAATTATGAAAAATCACCATTACAAATGACAAGGTATTAGATTAAATCAAGAAGAAATAGACTACATGGTGAAGGAAGCATGGGAGTGTTGAGAATCAAGGTGTCTCAACCTTGGCAATTCCTAAGTTATTTATTTATTATTATTTTACATTTTCCCATGGATAAATATCATTTTTGTTATTAAATATATTTGCTCTATCAAAACGGGTGTGAGTTTTTGAGTTGGTACTTTTGCCACATGTCGATGCCTTGAAAAATAAGTTATTAGTTGTCAAAAATGCCCACTTGGTGGTATAACATGGAAAACCTATTTTTAAGGATGTTATGACATATTCTATGACAACTGTAAGGGATAAAAGTGGGGGATACTATTTTGGATGTAAGAATCATCTATGATGCACGTAAGAGAATCTTTGCATAGCTATTGATGGTTTATGATGCATGTAAGAGCATCTCCTATTTTCTAGGGATTCTTATGACAACTTGTAAGAGGGTGTAATGTCATGTAAGAGACCATGTTTAGCATGTAAGGGATCAAATGAATTTTTTACCATGGTGTTTCCAAACCTTTTTTTGACCCATGGTAATGTTTTATGGTGGTATTTTGAGCCCCCACGAGTCTGTATATTGAGGGGTTGAGTTGGAGACACTATGAGAGGTTTTACAGGTACACAAATTTTTTCAAATTGAAGAGGAGTTAGAGTGATTGTATTGAAACACCATTGTTGTTAATACAAATATTCATCTCTTCTTTGGTGGAGTTTTTTCTGAAAGAGTTTCTCCACATAAATACTATGTTATGTGTTATGTTTTTTTGTTCTTTGCATCTTTCATTGTTTACAGTTGTTTAAATCTCTATATGGTTTACACTGCATAATTTGGTTTACAGTAAATTGTTAAAGATTCCATTATAGCTATTACTCTACCATTTTTCTAATATTTGGTATCAGATCCTGACCAATTCTTTATTATGGGTGGTAGAAAAAAAGTTTTCTGAGTTTTAGTGGGAGTTTTGTTGAGCTCTTTTTTCCCGTATTTTTGTGTTTAACCATGGCTGCAACTTCTTATCATATGGTATTAAAAAATTTAATGGGGTTGGTTTTGAGTTGTGGAAGTTGAATATGATCTCCTTAAAGAACGAGATCAGTGGGTTGCTGTGACGAACATGGTCAAACCTGAGAAAATGAGTGATGAAGATTGGGAGAAGGTTGATAAAAAGGAATGAGGCACTATCAGGTTGTGTCTTTCTGATTCTGTACTCCTAAATGTTTCATAAGAAAATACTGCATACACTTTGTGGAACTGAATAGGTGAAATCTATCAAGCGAAAAGTTTGGTAAACAAACTCTGCTTGAAGTGAAAGTTGTTTTATCTTAAGATGAAGGAAGGTGAATCTATAGTTGAGTATTTCAATTCTTTTAATTTGGTTTTGAGTCAATTAGCCTCTATTGATGTCAAAGTTGAAGAAGAAGATAAATGTATTATGCTTCTCTATTCTTTACCTTAATTTTGGGATAATTTTGTATTTGCTATCACTACTAACATGGAAGATCCAAAGATGGATGCTCTTGTAGCAACTTCGTTGTCATAGGAAATGAGGAAGAAGGCAATGGATAGTACAGGTGATGCTCTCAATGTAAGGGGAAGGCCTAAAGAAAGAGGGTCCAAAGGAGATAAGAATAGGCCTAAGGACAAGTCTAAGGGCAGATCTAAAACTCCTGGAAAGAAAAACAAAGTGAAGTGTTGGAATTGTGGGAAAAGAGGATATGTGAAGAAGGAATGCAAAAATCCAAAGAAACAAGTTGATTCCTCCACTGAGAAATCCTCGAACTCAGGTGATGAAGCTTTGATTTCTTGTCTTCAGGTTATGACTAATGAAAATTGGTTAATTGATTCAGAATGCTCATTTCATATGACTCCTCACAAGGAGTGGTTTACCACATATGAGAAATATGATGGAGGTGAAATCTACCTCGGTAATAACTCATCATACCCGATTGTCAGAAGGGGTAAGGTTAAGTTGTGCTTCAATGATGGGAGGGTTAAAACTCTTCCTGGTATTTTGCATGTTCCTGGAGTAACTAAAAATCTGATTTCAGTTTCGAAGTTGAATGATCTAGGAATAAGTATAAATTTTGATAAACATGGTTACAGATTGGTAAGAGGGAATTTGGTGATAGCGAGAGGGACAAGAAAAGGAACCCTATTTAAGCTAGAAGTCACTACTTTTGTAAACTTTGGATATGTAACTGAAAAATCCAAAAACACTTGTGTGTTGTGGCACCGTAGATTGGGTCACATAAGTGAGACTTCTTTAAAGTCTATTTTGAATAAAAATTTGTTAGACGGTTTATCCTATTTTGATGAGAGTTTTGATTTCTATGAACATTGTATGTTTGGTAAACAAACATAAAATCCTTTCCTTCAGGTAGTACAAAATCTAAAGTTAAATTGGAATTAATTTATACGGATGTGTTTGGTCCTATGGATGTTGAATCAATTGGGAAATCTAGATATTTTGTCTCTTTTATCGATGATGTTACAAGGTCTACCTGGTTATATTTTATGCGACATAAATATGAAGTTTTCACTAAGTTTAAGGAATTTAAAGCCTAAGTCAAAAACAATCATATTATAAAATCAAGGTATTAAGGTCTAATAATGGAGGGGAATATTGTTCTAAGGAATTTGATGAATTTTGTAAGCATGCAAGAATTGTTAGACATAAAACTACTTCGTACACTCCTTAGTAAAATGATGTGGTAGAAAAGATGAATGAAACGATCATGGAAAGAGCTAGAAGCATGTTAAGTGGGTCACGACTTGATAGATGCTTTTGGGTAGAAGCTGTAAGTACTTCTTGTTACTTGATTAATAGATCTCCTTGCAAAGCTCTTGAAACAACACCTTATGAGATGTGGACAGGTAAGAAACCTTCTGTTTTGCATTTAAGGGTATTTGGCTATGAGGCGTATGTTCATATGCCTAAAGAAAAATAGACTAAGCTAGATCCTAAAGCTGAAAAGTACATTTTCATTAGATATGGTGATAATGTTAAAGGTTATAAGATATGGAATCCTATAACTAAGAAAAGTATCTATTCTAGAGATGTGATTTTCAAGGAGCTTAGTATTATTTTTGTACTTGAACAACCAAAGGAAAAATATAAGGGAAAGAGTGTGCATTTTGAAATTAAGCAAAAAGATGCACCTCGAGAAGAACAAAGCGATGGATTCAATGAGGAGGAGAAGATGAGGACTCAAAATAAGTTACTGATCAAACCGAAGAACATGCGGAAGAAAATCAAGAAGAGGTTGAGCAAGATCAAGAACAACAAGAGCCTCCTTCTCCTACTCTTAGAAGATCCACAAGACAACGAAATCTACTTGACAGGTATAGCCCACCTAATTTATGTTGTATATCTTCTTTATTAAGTGCTGACGATGAACCTAGATCTTACAGGGAGGCTCTCTTTTTAGAAGAAAATGAGTCTTGGTTGTAGGATATGTGAAGGGAAAAAAATTGGTTTATAGGTTAAAAAGATCTTTTTATGGTTTGAAATCTTGGTTGTAGGATATGTGAAGGGAAAAAAATTGGTTTGTGGGTTAAAAAGATCTTTTTATGGTTTGAAACAGTCACCTAGAATGTGGTATCAGAAGTTTGATGATTTTGCATTGAAGTTAAAATTTCTTAGGAGTGAAGAGGATCATTGTACATATATTAAAGTTATTGATGATCATATTCTAATTATTATCTTATATGTTGATGACATGTTGTTTATTGGTAACAACAAGGTAATGATTACTAAACTCAAGAAACAACTTTCTAGTGCTTTTGATATGAAGGACTTGGGGGTTGCTAAATACATTCTTGGAATGGAAATAAAAAGAGATCATGATAAAATAAAGCTTTGTCTGAGTCAGAGTAAGTATATTGATACTATTTTGTAGAGGTTTAATATGCATGATTGTAAGCCAGTTAGTATTCCATTTCCAATTGGTACTAGGTTGAGCTTGGATATGTGTCCTAATTTTGATGATGATATTGAGGATATGTCTAAGGTTCCTTATGCTAGTGTCGTTGGTAGTTTGGTGTATACATTGGTTGGCACTAGACCACATATAGCCCAAGCAGTGGGAGTTCTAAGTAGGTTTATGTCTAACCCTAGTAAAGAGCATTGGAATTTTGTTGAAAGGGTGTTTAGATATTTGCGAGGTACTTCTAATTATTGTTTGGTTTATCATGGTATTGATAATGTGGTCAAGTAATTGGACATATAGGGATTTGTTGATGCATATTGGGAAGGTGACTTGGATAGTCGAAGGTCCACCAGTAGGTATGTGTTTACTCAGTTTGGAGGAGCAGTGAGTTGGATGAGTAAAAGGCAGTCTATAGTTGTTTTATCCATTACTGAAACAGAGTATATGGCTGCTACCCATGCTTCTAAGGAGGCGATATGGTTACAAAGGTTGTGTACAGGTATTGGTTTCGATTGTAGGACAATTCAAATTGGTTGTGATAGCCAAAGTGCAATCCATTTAGCCAAGAATCCTATGTATCATGCTCAGACAAAGCATGTGGATATACAATGTACCATTTTGTTCAAGAAATGGTTGCTAATGGACAAATTGACTTGAAGAAAATTGACAGTGAGGATAATGTTGCAAATTATCTTACCAAACCTGTGAGCACAAATAAGTTCATTCAGTGCAGAAAGGCCACGAGCCTTGTTTCTTGTACCTAGTTGATTCCATGCTGGTGTGATTCCCCTAGCTCTTGCAAGGTATTCGACAAGTGGGAGAATGTTGGGAATCAAGGTATCTCAACCTTGATAATTCCTAAATTATTTATTTATTATTATTTTACATTTTCCCATGGATAAATATCATTTTTGTTATTAAATATTTTTTCTCCATCAAAAGGGGCGTGAGTTTTTGAGTTGACACATTTACCACATGTTGGTGCCTTGAAAAATAAGTTATTAGTTGTCAAAAGATGCCCACTTGGTGGTATAACATAGAAAGCCTATTTTTAAAGATGTTATGACGGATTTTATGACAACTGTAAGGGCTAAAAGTGGGGAATATTATTTTGGACATGAGAATCATTTATGACACGCATAAGAGAATATTTGCATAGCTATTAATGGCTTATGATGCATGTAAGAGCATATCCTATTTTCTAGGGATCCTTATGACAACTTGTAAGAGGGTGTAATGTCATGTAAGAGACCATGTTTAACATGTAAGGGGTCGAATGGATTTTTTACCATGGTATTACTGAACCTTGTTTTGACCCATGGTAATGTTTTATGATGGTATTTTGAGCCCCCATGAGTCTATATATTGAGGGGTTGAGTTGGAGACACTATGAAAGGTTTTACAGGTACACATATGCTGCTAGATTGAAGAGGAGTTAGAGTGATTGTATTATGAAGCAACATTGTTGTTAATACACGGTGATCCCACAATATTGGTTTACAATTTTTTGCCAAACTAGACATTGAATTGAATTTTCTAACTAAATCTTCACTTTCGAGCACCTATAGCGGCTAAACCGTGAGGAATTTGAAGATGGTGCAAACTAGTGATTTGTGACATTTTTTCTATAGATTCTAAATATATTTTTTTCAAAATTTTTGGAATCATATTGCACTTCTTTTTCCATCTCCTTCAAAAATTAGTTTTTAACAGTAAACACCATTTTTAAAGTGTGACATTACTGGCTAACACAACTTTTTTTCTATGAAGGATAAAATTCTAATTTTTTCGAATTTAGATTCGTAACTATGATATCTAGTGCATGGAATTGGTTTCATAGCATTTCATTGAATTTTTTTTTCTTAATTAAGTTTCAAAGTCAAACCAGTTACAATTTAGACATGATTCATTGGTTAAAACATAACATTTTATTTATGTATCAAAATTCTTTTTTTTTTTTGTTGGATTAGGGACATCAATATCTAGTGCACTGATACTTTTCAATTTTTTTTTTTTATAATCTGCTATTTTTCCACATGTGCAGAATAGAGAGCTTGATTTTTGGTGAAAATCTTATGTTTAATCAAACTAAAAAAAAATACTTAATAAAAACAAAACATTAAAATTATATTCGATGGATAGCTCGTTCTGAGGACTACCATCATCCAGTTGGGTATGTGAATTCTCCTCCATTTCTATCCTCAACTCGAGCTTCAAAGGCCAAATTTTTGCAGAGATTTGGTAGAAGAGGGGGAGAAGGGGGAAAAAGGAGGGGTTCTAGCGAACCCCCCTTTAAATGCAATTATAAAGTAAAACCCATTAAAGGGGGGTTCACTAGAAAGGGGGAGGGTAAGGAGGGGGGGGTTCACTAAAGTGTTTTTCATCCAAAAATATAGTTTTCCTTTCTCAACGAAATTGTAAACCAGTTTTGTGGGTTTACCCTACAACTATTCATCTCTTCTTTGGTGGATTTTTTTTCTGAAAGGGTTTCTCCATGTAAATACTGTGTTATGTGTTGTGTTTTTCTGTTCTTTACATCTTTCATTGTTTACAATTGTTTAAATCTCCATATGGTTTACACTACATAATCTGGTTTACAGTAAACTGTTAAAGCTTCCATTATAGCTATTCCTCTACCATTTTTCTAACAGGGAGTACATCCAACATATCCTTATTTTAGCTAGATATATAAACACTAAATACCATTTTGTAATCACTTTGTTGACATGATTAATTTTTCTATAAAATTAAATATGGTGTTTTTATTGATGAGTCTATATCATGTATTGCAAAGCGTTATTTCTATGAAAGTTCATTTAAATTGTGTAGCCTTTTAGACTAAGGGGTTTAAGCCAAAAAAAATTTGATCAAAATTTTATTTGGATAAAACACCTTTAACCTCATGTGATACATATATAGAACAAATAGTTTTGGCCCAAGTGTATTTGGTTGAAATCATTTCAATTGAAAATATTTAGATGAAAATCAAACACAATTAAATTGATGAGTGGCATTTCAAGACTTCTTTATGCTCATTTAATTGGTGAATGCCATTTCACTTTGTGTCTCCTTAGGAAGAGTTCTATATTTTGGATGACAAGTACTAATATCATTAAATAGTGAGTTATGGGCTTTAGGTTTTAGAGCCTTTACCTCGTTTTTTAGAAAGGTAGGTCGAGTTGGCCTTGCAACTAAAGTAAGAATAATATTTTTTGTATGGATCTAAGTGTCATCCAAATTATTATCCTCATAATTACTTGCTTCACCCATTAGTTGTCTAGGTGCATTCATATTACTATCCATCTTGTGAAGCAATTGTGCCATAATATCAATCATCAAATCAAAGTTTCTTTCAGCTCAACCATATGGGTTGTTGTGTGTGTTTTTTTCCTTTCTTCTTTTACCACACTCTTATGCTATGTAATAGGTTATATAGGAGATGATTGAGTCTCTACGCTCTCTATAAATTGGCCTCATTTCTTGACATCGCTTAAGTGAATTCTAATTGCCTTGTCATTGTACTACATGCAATTAAAACATGTAAAGTTGAACTCTGAACACATAGGCTAGCAAGATCACCAATTCTAATACCATTGTAGTGTCCCAAGCCAAAAAAATACAAATATGATTTCTAACCTTCCACAAACACTTATTATTTTATTAAAAATACTACCAATCCTAAGATTTAATCAAATATTAGAGAACTTAGATTTAAAATTGTTATTTATGCATAATTTTTTTTATCATAATTATATTTTGAATAAAAATGGTTAAAATGAATTTCAATCTTCTTATTATAATGAACAACAAATAACATATGAAATCTTGATCTTTGTCTTATTAGATTAATGGTTGCATTAAATTCAAATAGTTCTACAATATTAATAACTACAACAACAAATTCATAACAACAACAATGGAAAATCATAATAACATAGATTCCAAGTCCAATGAAGCTCAAATACAAGCTCTGCATGAGATTGTTCTCTGAAATTACTAGGGTTTCAATTCTACAATTCCCATTCTCAAACACAAGTGGTTAAAATGGTTTCTAAAATGAATTTGATTGTGTAGATGTTGATTAGGAATGAAAATAAGTGCTCTTTTATACACTCCACAAATACAATAGGTCAACCATCAAGTACACCCGCGACTTCAAATTTAAATAGTGATCATGGGTGAGAAATATTCTATTTTGAAAATGACGGTATGAAAAATAGATTACTAGAAACAATAAAACACACAAAGAATTTAGGAGGGTAATAGACACTTAGGAAGAAATATCAATAATTAGGATCATTCATAACACAAGACTCAAACTATAGGATGAGGTATTAGGGATTGAGCAATAGGCATGGTAGGATGAAGAATTATGATAAATACAATAATGAGATAATAAATAGATAGAAGATATGATGGGATCGAGAAGCCCAAAAATTTGATAGGTAGAAGAGGAGAAAAGTTAGAAGAAAAGGAATACTAGGGAAGGGAAATCACACAACAAATAGAAATATAGAAGAAATGAGTAGAAACATATATGTGTAGACTTAGATTGACTAGTTTAAATGAGACATGAAATTACAATTGTTGAGAAACTTATGACATGTGCATGACATTTCATAAGGCATCTTTAAATGGAGATAATGAAGCCAAAATAGAGTGCCCAAGTTTGTGAGAAGACTATGATAAACTTATGGTAGGTGGAAGGAATATGCAATTTTTAGCCTATGGACTTATATGGGGATTTGGGCATTGGATCCTTAACTAGGGATTTGGGCATCACATTTTTTGTGCATTTAGCTCTTGGTTTTATTTATTACCATTTGGTAGTTTCATGTATTTCATTTCCTATTAATTGGGTGCTTGAGATACAAGTTTTGATGGTGAGTTTTTATAAGTACTATAATACTACCAGAATTACTCTAGACCTATGGTTGATGATACTTCCATAAAGGCTTAAATTCTTCAAGTGTATTGTAACCTTTAATTACTAAATAATATATTGAATTTATTTGGAATGTGGGGTTTTTATCTCAAAATGGTTTTCCTCACATAAACCATTGCGAATGATGTATTACTTTTATTTTTGCTTCCTTTTAACTATATGATTATTTTTATTTTTGCACATATATCCTCTCATATATTAGTGTAGGAAGTATATTTCATACCTCTTCTTCCTTTTGAAATCCTTAAATTCTACAAGTTTTAATAACCATACTAGGCTTGAGTAGAACAATATAATCAATACCATATGTAACATTTAAATGGACTACTATTCACATACCATACTTTGAAATATCTCATCATTTGATGATATATGTCCTGATAAGCACATGTTTATGGTTATTATAACATATATCCCATACTACATGTATCCTTTGCCTTAGCATTTTTTCTTATAGAACCAAAATACGTACATCAACAACATAAATACATGAATACACAAAATAAAATAGCATACATCCACATACAAAGCCAAACATACATACATCAAATTTATAAAGTAGACACACAAATAAAATACACGAGAACATATATAAATAAAATACATAAAGAAAAAACACATAATATGACAAATGTTCTAACATAGGGTCTACATATGGAGTAAACTCAACCTATACCTACTTGCTCATTATAGAATGCATAAATAGTGAAGCATGAGGTCTATATACAAAGTGAAATCAACTTCTACCTATCACCCATCCTAGAAATCACATCAAAAAAATATACTACAAAATCCTAAAGTCCCATACCACATCAAGATGTCAACTCCTAGTGGTAGTGTATTACTATACCAAAACCTTAGAAAGCTTAACCATATCAATACACAAGTGTGCACCACTTTCCAATGAATAATGGTATACACCATAGGTATTTTGTATACAACTTCTAGTGAATTTTATTTTTTCATTGTAAGTTTTGGGCACTTTTTTCTTGGATTACATTTATTTTTTGCAAATTGGTCATGGTTAAGGATGTGTAATGTCACATTTAGTTCATCAATTAGGTATTTTTACATGTCACATACATTGTTGCGAGTCATATTTTGTCCTATGTTGTTTTTGTGCGTGGATGGAAGTTAATTTTATTTATTGCGATACAAAATTATCAAAATTATAAGGAATAAAATTAATCATTTTAGACTCAAAATTTGAACCATTTTTATAAAATTTAAAAGTCTAAATTTAATGTTTGAAATTTAAATTTGAACTATGATATTTATGATTAAATATTAAAATTGAATATATTGTCAAATTAAATTCAGCATTTCAAGTTAATTTTTTTAATTTGAATTGCTTTTAGACACATTTTCAAAAAAATGACAATTGAATATATTTATTTTTATTTTTATTTTGATCGATTAAATTTAATTTCAAAACTCTTTATATCAATTTTTAAAGACAATTTAATTTTTAATTATGAATTTAAATATTAGTTTATTTTTTCACATTGATTTCATGTGGAAGTTAAAATCATTCACCAAATCCTAAAATGTGAAAAAAGACATCAATTGTTCAACAAAATGCTTCAAAATATAAAAGGCTATGAATTGATAAATATATAACTACATTTGATAATTGAATTATGATATTCAATAATCAAATCCAATGGAATGTTTGTTGGCCAAATATAACAAGTCAAGGAAAATATTTTAACTAGTTGGTGTAGCACTTGGTAGAATATGAAAGGTTGGTGCATGGTTATTATTTATCAATTTACCTGAAGAGTGTAAAATGAAGCATTGCAGCTAGCCTTGGAGAATATTGTAGCTATGTAAAAAATAATGATGTTATGGTAGGAAAATAATGTAATATTTTAATTGAATCAATAAACTTTGATGTTAATATTCAAAGTTAGCAAGTAGATGAGAAATTTGATGATTTATCTTTATATGATACAGTGCTGAATATTTTTTCTTTATGAGCATATGTCCAATGAATGCACATATTTGGATGGATCAACACATGTGGAGGATCACGATGCACATAATGTTAGACATTCATATTTGAGGGATGACAATATGATACATGGTTTTTTAAAATATTATGTTACCTATCATCTATCGGATATCCTATTTTCTCTATTTTGTTGCTAAAGAAAATGAGAGTAATGATTCATCAATTACCTCCAAAACTAATTTTCCATTGAGCCTTCATATTACAATAAATAAAATAAAACGTAAATTTACTTTGATTATGGGGGTTCATATAAATGAGCATGCTTGTGATGGTACAGGGATGGTAAGCTTCCTCAACTTATGTTTTTTTTTAAATATTCAAGAATATGAACTTGGAAGGTTAATTTTTTAATTTTTAAATACAAAGATAAATTCATAGTGTTTAGGATCGCAATAATGATGGATGTAGTGTAGAATGATGTAACACATTGCAAGAGTGGGGATTGTCCTATTTTTACCTTAAACCTTCAAGTGTATATATTTCAAGTAGAGTATACAATTTTAGTTTTTGTTTGTTTTGATTTTATTTTGTTTCACTTTTATTTTAGTTTTGGTCTGTTGTTAGTTGTTGATTTTTGGAACATTAGTTGTCTTGATAATAGGTTTTCAATCCTTTCTAGTTTTTAAGTTTCTTTCAAAGTAATATTCATGATTGATTGGAAAAATCACAATATGATGGTCTACACTTTTGATTTGAAGTGCACTTTGAGTATTGTTGTCAAAAATCTCTTCTTCATGCATTTATGACAAAACAATTGTGAGGGTGTAGTTTTCGTTGGTCTTTTATTTTGGGTGTGTAGAATCATTTTCATGCTAAAAAAAATGTATCCAATGTAAAGATGTGCTTTGTATTTTTTAGTTTATTGCTTTTTATATTTAATGATTCTTAAACCTGTTTGATGAAGTAAATATAGTTAGGATATAAGTATAAAAATAAAATTAATTATTAAAAAGGAAAAAAAGAATACCAAAATGGATTGGAGCCTAGTGATGGACTTTAGTGTTTATGGGACGAGGGAAGGTTAAAATATTTTAAATTAAGAACCTCATCCTTTTTGGGTGACTCAAGTATGTTGGTGCGAATTTGGTCTTTGAAATTTTGGCTTTGATAGGAGTCTACAGAACTAGAGCTCTAATTAGGAGTCTATAGAAAATCCTATAAGGTTGTTAGTTGTCATAAGATCTTATCTTATATTTTGACATTTAATTCTAGTATCCTAGGTCATTTGATATTGGTTGTGCTAGTTGTCTCATGACATAGGATTAAGACACTTTTCATGATTTTGTCTAATCCTATATATCGCCTTGGCTATATAACCAAGGGATCCTCATGTGTAAATAAACAATCATACCATCATAATCTATCATTTGCATTCTTTAATAGAATAACATTATTCTCTCATAGTTGATCTCTCTTGTGCTTTCATGAAGTGCCTTGATCTTGGATGGCTATATCTTTAGCCAAATCTTGTATGGTGAAGAGTATTCTATACCAACTCTTACATGGCATTAGAGCTCCAGTGCTATAGAATCCTTCCAATATCTAAGGGACATGTTTTGGCTTAAAAAACTTGGATTTGATTTGGGGTTTCAAATACCTCACGGTTGAATCCAGGGCATCAAAGAAAGTCAAAATTAGATTTTTTTTTGTCAAAATCTGACATATTAGGCTAGATCTACAAGGGTTTCACGTAGGGTGAAGGTTGGTAGATCTAGGAGGTAGCTAAATTTTTAGAACACTTTGGGTCAATACTAACCTTACCATTGCGTTCAAAAGGACCAAGAACCTAATATCATTTGTCAAATCATCAAAATTGGACACTTTATTTCGAGTCCATCAAAGGAATTTTTCACCAATCAAAATTTTCCATATAGATCCTTACCCAACCGTACCATATGATGCTATCATTGTCAGGATTTGTAGTAGCAGTTGAGTGAATATTTTGGCCCATATTCCTTTGTGGATTTCATCATGTACTTGGTCAATTTATGATCTGGCATCATCGTCAAGTTGTGATGGAAGGTGTAATCTTTTTTAGGTTTTTATTAATTAAAAATTATGATTTAAATTTTGGTTGTTTGGATTGCTTAAGCACTAGGTCATAGGTTTTAAAACATGAAATCACTTGTACCGAGTGGGGGGATTAAAGCCACAGGCTTCCTAACTGCTTAGCCCCACTAGCACCACCATTGTTGGGCGATATCCATTTTTTTAAAACAACTTATGTGGGTCGATCGTATGAGAACCTAAGGGCCAATGGCATAGGGGCTCAAAATTGGCCCCCTATTGCCCAAATTGGGAAAAAATCAAATGGCTATAATTTAGTAAAACAATATCAAGTTTTTGAAAACAAGATATCGTTAGAAAGTTGGTTCAAAATACTTTGTGGTGAAGGAGGTTACTTTTTCAGATTATGCTATTTGGTGCTAGTATTTGCTGTGTGAAGTCAGATCACCATTTTTGGCTCTCGAGCTCATAAATTTTTGCCACAATATTCAATTTTCATGATTCTTGTAGCATTGGAAAGGTATTAAGGAGCTCTATCATGTCATCCATGTACTTTTTCCAGATTCATCCCCATGTATCTTTTATTTATATTTGTGCATATCCACATTCTAGTTGATCACTTGGATATCGTGTCACTTGGGAAGGTGTTGCTTTGATCTATTCACTTCATTTCAGCTCTAGAACATGGTTCTATCTCCTATTTCTTCAATCACATTCTAGGGTTACTCCATATTGAGAGTTTTCAAATGATCCTTGGCATCAGGATATTTAATATTTGTTTATGTTGCTTTATTATGATTCTCGAGTTGCTCCAAAGAGTTTCCAGTGTTTCCGACATCAAATTCATCTTGCTAGGTTTGTTGCTTGGATTAAGGTTCCTAGGTTTACTCCACAAGTGTGCTTATAGTGTTTCTTTGTAGTAGGTTATCTATATTGAGGGGCGGATGTATGGTCTCTCTTATTCTCTCTTATGGGGGGTATTTTTCCTTTCATGGGGTTTTTTCCTTCTCATTCTTCAGTGAGAGATTTTTTTTCATCTCTTTTGGGGAGGATTTTATCCCATTGGGTTTTCTCCTTTTATCTATTTTTAAGAGATTAAATTTGTACATGTGTACCTAACATGGCCTCGTAGCCGATACTCATCTTTGCATCATTTACATTTAATAATCTGCTACTCCCTCAGTTGCACTTAAGGGGGGTGTTAGTGTGAATTAGGTGTTTTACCTAGCTAGGTCACCTAGTAGATCTTATTCACATGTTAAGTTTACTTAGGTCCTAGGGAATATTTCTATAAGGTTGTTAGTTTTCATAAGATCATATCTTATCTTTTGACATTTAATTCTAGTGTCCTAGGTCATTTAATATTTGTTGTGTTAGTTGTCTCATGATATAAGATTAAGACACAAGTGTCATGATCTTGTCTAATCCCATGTCTCACCTTGGCTATATAACCAAGGGGTCCTCATGTGTAAATCAAAAATCATACAATCATAATTTATTAGTTGCATCCTTTGATAAAATAAAATAATTCTATCATAATTGATCTCTCTTGTGCTTTCATGAAGTTTATAGATCTTGGGTGGCTATAATCTTCAAGAAAATCTTGCATGGTGTACAATATTCTATACCAACTCTTACAAAGTATCTTTGTCAAGGCTATAGACACTCAACTAGTAGTAGAGTTATGCTTGAATGGAACCAAAGGTATATCTATCAGGGCTATAGATGCCTAACTAGTGGTGAATCTATGCTCGTGTAGTCAAATAAGGGCATGTTTTATGAAAATCACTTTCATATCAAGGGATGACCTTTACCTAAATTAAAGATAAAATATAAAAAAATTGACATCTAAAGTTGTCATAACTAATGCTACATGGAAGAGAGGGAAATTAATCATCTACACACACCTAGATGAAAGCATGTAGGTATTATTGTAAATTTTCTCACTCTAGCTTTTGTATAAACAAATTTATGTATGTTTGGCTGTATCAATTGTTTAAATGATTCATCGGGTGATGTTTCTATTGTGATTTCACATGAATTTTATTTGTTTCAATGATGTTTTTGAAAGAAATATTATGATGAATTTTTTAGCTCAACTTGACTATGGTGATTAATGATGTGTTTCCATACACATACATGTTATTTTGGAGTATTTTTATTTTTGTGTCAAGTGGGGCATGAATGTGTTCAAGTTTACAACACACCCCTATTTTTATAAATTGGGGACCCTTTTTTATTTTCATGTAGAGTTTTAGTATTGGCTTGTGACTAGTCCTTTTGTTGTTGTTGTGTACTTTGTCACAAGCCATATTTTTGTTCATTTTCCTATCACATCTAGTTGCTTGTCATATACTGTCACTTGGTTGTATTTCCCATTACAATTTTTACACCTTGTTGCACACTTTTTACTTCCATATGATCATATTTATTTTTACAAATTGGTCACAATCAAGGCTATATATTTGGTTTGTTAGTTGAATTTGTTCACATGTCACACACATTGTCACAAGTCATTTTTTATCATATGTTGTTTATGCATACATATGAAAGTTTTATTTGTTATGTTGTAAAATTATCAAAATTTTAAGGAATAAAAGTAATCATTTTGGATTTCAAATTCTAAGCCATCTTTATAAAATTTAGAAGTTTAAATTCCATGAATTCTAACATTTATAATTAAATATTAAAATTGAATATGTTGTCAACTTAAATTATGTATTTCAAGTTAAACTTCAAAATTTTAATTTTAAGTCCTTTCAAACATTTTTTGAAAAAATGATAATTAAATATATTTATTTTATTTTAATTTCTAATTGATTAAATTTCATTTCAAAATTCTTTAAATTGATTTTAAATTTCACTAATAGTTGTTTATGGGTTTGTTCACATGTTGCATGCATTGTCACGAGTCATATTTTGTCACATGTTGCCTATGCATGCACATGAAGTTAGTTCTATTTGTTACGTTGCAAAATTATCAAAATTTTAAGGAATAAAATTAATCATTTTGGATTCAAATTCTAAGCTATCTTGATAAAATTATAAGTTTAATTTCAAAATAGTTAAAATTTGAATTTGAATTATAATATTTATAATTAACCATTAAAATTGAATATATTGTCAAAGTAAATTCATATTTTAAGTTAAACTTCATATGTTTAATATGAACTGCTTTCAAACATTTTTTGAAAAAAAAAAATGACAATTGAATATATTTAATTTGTCAATGTGCCTTTGGTTTGCATGAAGTTGAATGGTTTAAATGAGTGCACTAGGGATCAAATTTTGCAGAGTGCAAGGCCCCAACATCATAAAGGATGAGGACGAGATTATGTCCAAAGTGAATTTGGTAGAATGGATACCCCTCAATCTTTGACTTAACCGAAGAGATTTCAACTTTAAGACTTGCTCTCATATCAAATAACTAAAAAATCATTGTAAATGATATAAAATCCTCCATAAAAATTAAAAAAATTAATTTAATTTTTAATTGATTAAATTTTATTTCAAAACTCTTTAAATCAACTTTAAATTTTAGTGGCAATTTGATTTTTATTATGAATTGTAGTATTTGCTTGTTACGCTGAAGGCGTCCCCATGCTGAGCTTTTCAAGCTCCTTTTGCCGCCAAACGGTGTAGATTACAATCGAATATGATCTAACTAATCTCAGTCGTTCATCATTTTACTCTTGCCGCCTTCTGCGATGCATTAACTCCGGTTGTTGGTTTGCCGCCCTTGTTGCCGCATTTACTGATGGAGTCGGCCTGAGAAAATATCAATTGCCATTTGCCCTGGTTTTCGAGTAGGACGTCTTTGGCTTCATTGACTTTCACGGCAAGGTAATCACTACCACCGACATCTGGTTTGCTCAAGCTATGGTATCCTTACCACTATGAGGGAACCATACTTGGTCATGCCCTGATTATTTTAGATGATCAGTTTCACCCACCAGATTAAAAGCCTCATGCAACAACTTCAGATGATATTTTTGAGAACTTGAAACGGGCAATTCAAATATAGAAATTCTTTATAACTTCAATGATAGAGAGGTGACGGCATACATTTTATTCTACAAATGGACAATAATGATATGTGTTAAGCAAATAAAACAAAAGAAAAAAAAAGCAGAGTCCACAAAAATGTATACTAATGAGTAGGAAACACTAATTTTTATTCAAATATATATGCATTCTAGTTTATTAGTTAACGTCAAGCCTCACCCTGCTTTCCAAACATAAACTTTTAGCACACAACAAACATAAGATGACTAATCTGAATAGGTAATGAGTGGAATTAGGGAAGATAAAAATGAGTGTTGCGATTATCGTTTGAGTATTGCTTTGCTATGTGTTGAGCAATGGCATTGGGAGTGTTAATGTTGAGAGAAGAAGGCATGTTGGTCATGCTCATGTCTTACCTCCTCATCTCCCACCATTCCCGTGCATCCATTGCAATA
The DNA here is from genome assembly GCA_007115665.2 of Sequoiadendron giganteum. Taxonomy (NCBI): domain Eukaryota; kingdom Viridiplantae; phylum Streptophyta; class Pinopsida; order Cupressales; family Cupressaceae; genus Sequoiadendron; species Sequoiadendron giganteum. The sequence continues at coordinate 504,347,406 of CM021108.1, read as the reverse complement.
CCCATGATTGTAAATGAGGATATTATGCTTGATATTCTCTAAGCTTCTACTGAATTTACTACACACATAGCTTAAACGCGTTGAGGTGAAGAGATAATGAAGCAATAAGGTATAAGTAGGAGCAAGTTGCAGGAGTAGGTAAATGGAAGATGGGATTTTTTGATAAACCAGTGCGCTGCAGAAACTAGGCCTCTTGAATCCTCTCCCCTCTTTCCCGTATCCTCCATATTCCATATGCATGCAAAAAGTATAACAACCAAGGCACGTGGACAGTTTGTTGTTCCCATGCACCTGTAGGACTATAGGCAAGACACGCGAGCTTATCAACATTGAAGTATACTCAAGGCACGTTTACAACTATTCTATCCTATTTTAAACCTTATTAGATTGATAAGGCATGACACCTGCCAATTGCATTAACATTTTCAGTGCCTGGTCTTTGCTTCCAGTTCTGTATGATTATCAAACCACATTTTAAAAATGCATTTTGTCAGACAATTCACATGTCTTACCTATGCCTCCACGTCTTGTAATATGTATGAGTTTTTTAACAATTTAGTAAACAAAAGCTTTCATGCTTTAAATTTTGAATTTCAAATTATGAAACTGAAATAGAGATGATTTCTATTCTTAAACTTAAAAGCTCTGATTCTCAAATTCAAATAAGAATAGACCCCGAAAGCTAATTAAAACAATATACTAGAATTCCAAATTTTGGAACTTGAATTTTATTTTAAAGGCAGAGTTCTCAATCACATCAGCCTTATTTCTTTGAAACACAAATATATTTTGAACTATCCGCAAGACTACGCGAAGATAAATTTGTTAGAAGACAAAATGGCTGAAAGAGAAGCAGTGAAACTCATGTGGTCAACAGAGCACAGTTTGTTCAGATTTGCAGCTGGCAGAGTAGCTGAAAATATGTTTGGGAATAATAGTGTTTTATGCAGAAGCATATGTTCATAAGAAAATGAAGAAATTATTTGAAGAACCATTGTCAAAAGATATTTTAAAGATTTTTTTTGAATAGAAGCCATCTGTCTTGATATACTTGAATATAATACCAAACATTAAAATACTAATCTCCGCAAATCTTCGACGTACCCATTGCACACGAAGGTGCGATTGCTAGTTTTATTCCGCAGAGATTCAATGTGGAAGTCAAAATTGTTCGAAGAAACAACGCCAACTGTTTGACAAAATTATTCAAAATATAAAAGGCCACGACTTCATAGATATATGGTTACATCTGATAATCGAATTATGATATTTAATATGCCAATCTAATGGAATGTTTGCCCAGGTCAAATATAAGTAGCCAAGGCAAAGATTGTAACCGATTGGAGTCGCAGTTGGTAGAATTATGAAAGGTTGATGCGTGCTTATTGTTTATCAATTTACTTGAAGAATTCCCTGCTCATGTGGTGTAAAATGAAAATATTGCAGTTGTGTTGAAAAATTGATTAATTACAGATTTTGGTGTTTGTTTCTGGGGATCGAATAAGCATAATAACAATAGTTATATTTTAAAGAGAATGCGAGATAAATGATACAATAAATGATAGAACCAGAAAGGAAGGCACTAAGCACGCGAACTGTTTGACATAATGCCAAAAGAAATAGGTATGGCCTCAAGGCACAGGTAAGGCATTCAAACTGTTTGCTAAAATGCCTCAATGAGATATCATTTCATAGAATGCAGTGATTTTATGATTTCCACAAAATGGATATTGTTTATCAAGTCTTTAGAAGCTGTATTGTAGTGTAAATTTCTGGTTGAGTGTGTCGATTTTTCTTTAGAAGCTTTCAAACAAAAGACTCTGGCTAAAATGTTGATCAGTCCACTCCACAAGCGAACCTAAGCAACTCTTTATCTGGCATTATAGTTGGAAGTAATTATATAAAACTGTTTTCATCCCATTTGTGACTTAGCTCAATGAAAAACACAGTGGTAGTATTACCCAACAGTTTAATGCTTATGATGTAACGAGCATAATCTAAGTTGGCATACTGTGGATGGGTAATATTTAATATAGTAGTAGGTTGTGGAAAAACTATTCCACCAGATTTGTTCTGGGATGGATTTCATGGCATTGAAAAAGTTTATGGCATGATTTCAGAGTAGATTAGGATTAGAAGCATTTGTGAAAGAGTTTTTTGTTTGGAGAAAGGAGGAAAGGGAAATTATTTTCAAAAGGAAGTCTTGGAAGTCTGTGAAAAGGATGTTTCTCACACTGATGTTATCAATTGGTTAAATTTTTTAGTAATTATTCTTGAGATTATACTTCCACCGGCCACTACTGATTCGACACACTTTTCTTTATAATTACAAAGGAAATGGAGCTGGGAGACATGGATAACTCATATTGCAAAAGGTGTAGGTTATTTTGAATATGGAACATTTTTTAATGCCCAGGGATGAAATTGTAAATTGTTTTCGAATTGTAAACATGAGGAAACTTGTTGAGGTTTAGAATTGTTGAATTCATTTGTTATTATTTTTATCAATTTTTTTTTGTTTTATGTGGTTTTGTAGTCTTTAAATCTTTTTTTTTCTTACTCACTTAGTTCAAAGGATGTTGATGAAATTTTGAAGTGTTTATACCATTTACATTTGATCACAGGTAGAGTTCCTTGTGTGATCGATTGAAAATATGTGTGTCACTTTTAATTTGTCAACTTTCTCGCATGTTACCATCCTTCAAAGATTGCATTGGCTCGTGTTAAAATTGTGGGTAATTGGTATGACAATTTTCAGTTTACGCCAAGCTCATCCATTTATGGAATGACACGTAAGAGGATTACATGTAGGTTTGGATTTTTGATTTTTTCCCTATACCTTCTCTTTCCCCCTTTGTTTTTCACTTTTTTACACATCAATATTAGTTTAGTTTAATCCTAATTTTGAATGACTGATTTTAGTTATACAAGGTAGAAAATTGAATTGTTTTCTCAACTTTTGATAGTGTAGTTATTAAAAGTTTTGAGTTAATTTATCGTTATTATTAAAAACATAATTAAAATAGGACAAAATGAACAAATTGGATATGCAAATAACTTAGATTTTATTTTTAAAGGGGATAAATTACTTGAAATCATATTTTAAACTTTTTGAAACAAGTTTTAACGGTTTTTAATTTTATTTTATTTGCAAATTAGGACTCAAGTATATTGACAAAGGATAAATCCTAATGCACAAAATAATCAAATCTTTGATTAAATTTTTGGTATAAATTTTTTCCCAATACAATTTAAATGCCAATTTACTATCTCAAACAACAAAATAACGTTGAAAACAACTATGGGAAGTTAATTGAACCTAATTGTAAATCTGTTTTCAAGCAAGGTAGGCCTATTTACATGGCAAATTAAGGGTTAAATTCATTAAGTAAACCCCAATTTATTAAACAATCTTAATAACTCTAGAATGGAGCCCCTTCAAATATCCTCCAATGTGCTCTTCAACTAAGAGTTTTGGCAAACCTCTTAATCAATCCACAAAGACTCTTGAGGTTGGCCACCTTTTAAGTAGGGAAACCTTTGTTGTTCCATCTTGCTTGCTTCATAGTGTGTATATCTATTGGTGTATCAAAAACCACATCAACAAGTTGTTTTCCATGGGTAAAATTGTCAAGGGGTACATAATGAAGCTTTTTATGATGTCATGTTACACTTTGGCATCTTCTCTATTGAATGTCTCTTCAACTCGAATCTTTTAAGGATGAGGCTGAAGGTTTAAAATGACCATAATTAGTGATTTCAAAACCCTCTCAACAAGGATATTGAATAACACCACTTTATTGTTGTTGCTTTGCTATTGTCTTCTTTGGAAACTCTTTGATGTAACTCTTTTTAAATTTGTGCATTGGGTTGGTATTGTGTGTGTTTGATAATGATTTTTTTAAAGAATTTGTTATTGTAATTTGTTTTTCATCTCTTTTGTGTGTGTACAATGTGAAATTGAGATAAGGAAGTTAAGATAGAGTAGTACTTTATGTTTTCTTTCTCATGTCATGCAAGGGGATCCTCTATTTAATGTGTTATCTCATGAAATTAGAAAAGTAGATCCACATGAGCACTCATATGAGTGAAAATTTGTAACTTCATATTGCAAAATAAGCTGAAAGGTGTTAATCATTCACTTGAGATGAGCATTGTATTTTTATACATATTTTTCTTTCTACATGGGACTTATTGTAGGGAATTTATGTAACACATGGTGTAGGATTTCCAAGTTAACAAATGGTTGTAATTTTTTTTTTCATTCTTATATTATTACAATTTCCTATAGAATGTTGGTTTATGAAATAGATGCAATGAGTTCTTTGTTGAGGTTTTAGAATTATCTCCTATTATTAAGGTTATCATTTTGTGAGGTATAAATATTTGAGTATAATGTTTTATATTTTTTTGCTAATGATATGTTAGCTGATTATTTTTAAGAATGTTATAAAATACTAGGTCAAATGTTCTAATTAATGTGGTGTCTTCCATACTCAACAAAAAATTGCATTCTACCATAAAGGATTATTGAGTAGAGTTATGGATGAAAGTGAAGATCCAATCAACAAACTTAACTTCACATAGTGTATTCAAATATTTTCAAGTCACTCAAAGTATTTTTGTGTCATGATATCTTGTTTCACTACGTTTGATTCTTGGCCCCAATAATGAAGGCATTGAGCACTTTTCTTTATCAAAATTTCCACAATACTTCAATTACTAACCTACTCCAACATAATTTAAATAAATTATGCTCGATTGTTACTTAACATGAATATTAAAGGTTAATCCACATTATCTTTTACTTTTTATCTTGTATTCTTTATAGGACTTTTTCCTCATTAAATCATCTGCATGCTTCTTTGTAGGCTAACTAGTTTGGGCCAGTGAAAATGAAAATGGGTCCAATATATGTCATAAAGTATTGGTCCAAAGAAGTTAAACCCTCTTAAAAACATGTAAAATTATGATATCATCATACTAATAGTGAAATTTTAAGTGGAACAATATGGAATACTCCTTGAATCTAGTAGAACTCACAAAAGAAGAAGATATAAGCACTTCTTATGTGTTGGTCTTAGTCCACCCCTATTTCTTTACATTCTCAATCAACTTAATTGTTTTAAAGTATGACTATTCTTAGAGTCTTTACTAGCTTGAATTTAATTGTAATCTAGGTTAAGATATAAAATAAAGAAAAACCCCAAAAAATGTGGTGTTATTATCAAAGACTATATTTGTTGAAAATTGTATGATATCTTCCCTTTGAAATAATATTTTCATGAGAAGTGCATCAAAATTGGTAATTCATTATTTTTTGTTAACCAAGAGTGTCTAATAATTGAATATGTGTAATATTCTATGTATTGAGACTAACATCACCATTTGAAAGTGGATGGAAAATTTACAAAATAACTTGGAGGAAATAATTTCTAGATTAAAGGAAGAATATTTGCAATCAGAAATAATCTTGATTTAGTCTAGTTCTGGAGCTTGAGAACAAGAGAAAAATTAGATGGAGGGAAAAAATTTCACGTACAACTCAAAATCCTCCAAGCAATACTGTTGAAACTATTACAACCAATAGATCACATAATATTCTAGATTATGGTTATTATTATGATAAGTTACCTATAGATAATAAAATTTGTAGACCATATTTCCAATGATTGGTTCAAGAGAGAGAGAGAGAGAGTCGTGTAAGAGAATGATAGAGATTGTAGACCTTGGCATAACTCTTTGCCAAATTATTCTAGTTTCCATTTAAGGCCAATTAATCCTACTTATGAAAATAGTCCTAGAAATAAAAACCTTGTGATACAAGAAGAGAATGTAGTAATAGATGGGGAAGGGTCGCATGGAAATTAAGTTGAGTTTTAATATGCCCAAGTAGTTGTGGAAAGGGATGGGTATCAAGAAGAAATAGAACAATAATTTTTTGACTTGTTCTAACAAAAAAACCTTGACTAGAGTCCAAGTTTTCATATTTTGTTATATGTAGTAAACTTCAGTGTGATGCAATAAAAAGGAGAAATTAGAAATACAAAAAGTATAAACTAAATTATAGTAAATTATATACACTCATATATATAAACCCAATCATAATCATATATTAATATAATTTAATGACTTATACATGCTTATAATTAATTCCTCATGGTTTAATCTTACTTATCATCTGCTTTATTCTCAAATATCTTCAATTCATATGATTCCACAATCTTATCTCCCATATTTCCCTTCTTTATATAGCCTCTTAATGCCTTTCATCATATATTTTCATAATAACACTTATTTATCTTATTCCCATGAATTTACCTTTTCTTCTATCATATTTACACTTTTATAGCCTACTTAGGCATATTAGAGGTGTTTTAAGGCTATTTAGGTGGTATATAATGGATATATGGGTCTCGAAATGACCCAAGTTACATATGACATGTATCAAAACCTTATATATCTTATCAACAAATTGCAATAAATTTGACATGACTTTGAAATGATAGGAGAGATAGAACACATGCCATATATCATAATCCTTTATAAAAGGAAGTTAGACAAGAAAGGAGAAATGTGGTAGATTGAAGAAACCAAAGGAGAATATTTAGGCATCCTACATGATATGATTCTCATTCCGCTATGTGATGTCCCTTAGCTTTGGACAAATATAAGAAATTTTTTTTCTTAAGGCATCCCAAGATACTCCAACCTAGTTCCAAATGAAGTAATGGGTATGTTACTACAATTCCAACAAAACAATGTTGTGTCAAGAGAGTATTTCCAAAAATAATTTAAGAAAATGACTAATGACTATAAAATAGTAGAAGAGGATGTAATGATGAAACTATTTGTGAAGTCTCTTAATGATGTAGCTAGGGGATGGTATAAAAGTCTCCTTGGTCACTTAAAAACAAATTACAAGCCATATTTAACGAGCAATATGACAACATAATTCATCCTTATTTCATATTTAATGAAGTCAAAAACATTATTAAGGGATTAAATACAACTTTGTGAGAATTAAACACAATATTTATGAAATTAATGACCTTTTTTTGAGAGAATGTGGTCTAACAAGTCTATGTATTTGGTTATATATTGCAGTGCCTTTGATTCCAAAATGGGTTATTACTTAAGGGACAAAATCCCCCTCACTTTGAGAGATGCCTATAAAATTATGAGAAAAATTGAGAGCAAGAAGAAAATTTTTAGAAAAGTGTCTGAGAGGGAGAAGTAAAGATGTTCCACATAGATAAGATTCATTAGGAAAAATAATCTCTATTTGATGACAAATTAGACAAGGTTATGCATGCTTTAAATGAATTAAGTTATAAAATGGATAGAAATGTGAAATAACTATCTTCTTATCTTCTAATAGAAAAAATCCTCAGAGATAAGAGAAACCCATGAAATTGTTACATATACTATTTAATATTCTAATAGAAGAATGGTAAGCCTATTTATGATATAAAAAGAGCTATTTAAGGGAAGCTAGATAAAAAAAATCAAAAGGGACAATTGGTCCTTTAAGAAATTATTTGTGGAGAATTATTGAAGCACTCATAGAAGCTATTGTTGTACAAGTTAAATGTGATTTGAAATTGAGGAGTAAGGCTAGATAGAAGCAACAAGAGGCAAGAAGTAAGGTAGGTGGGATATTTGTGGGAAATTTCTATTTAGATAAAAGAAAGTAATGAAATCAGTATTGGAGTCAATTGTTGAGGTTTATAAACATACAGTCCCTTTCTGAATATGTTGAAAATCTTAAAATGTATGTCCCTTCTCACAAGATATCCTCAATTAATAATCCAATTGCATTATCTAAGGAATGAGAAAAAGAAAAACCCCTCATTTCCTAGCCCAATGAGACCCAAAAGAATGTAATTAAGGAATTCTTATATGTTTAGTCCATCCCTAATTAGTCCATGAATACTCAATCATTTTAAATATTATCAATTGTAGTGGTGTCACTCATCCTTTAGATGTTCCATTGTCTAGATATATTAAATTGTATATGGCCTAAGTCCTTTTTCAGATCAAAATCCCAATTCCTCTATCAAAATATATCATAATCTTAAATCATAGAAGTAATTCTATATCATACTTTGGAGAAACCTCCATTCTTATGTATCATGAACAAAATGATAAAAATATCCCAAACATAGTTGAAAACCCTTAAGTTTAACTAGGGATTACTTCAACAAAATACCCCTTAGGTGTAGAATCTTTATTTATGTAATTACTAGCTAATGAGTGACTACTCCATAATTGTATGATTGATTTTAGTGCATCCATTAGTGTAATTCCAATATAAATTATAAAATAATCAACATAATAGTTGTTGATTACTTTTTGAGTTGTGGCATACTTCTATCAAGAACTTGGTTTTCTATAATTGGGGGAATTATCAAGATGAATTCATCATATCCTACAATCCCTATGGATTAAAAGTAGTGATGATGGGAGAAAATAATACATCATGTAGTTGAGGATATTACTAAAAACCAAATGAGGTGTGCTACTTGAAAAAGTAGATGAATTATTTTGTAGGAGACTATAAATTTTAATAATAAAGTTGGCCCTTTCATTTGGCTAGACAATGATCATTTTAGCATTGAACATAGGTGGAAGATGTTCTTTGATGGAGTATGTTATAGAGAATTCTTTGGCACTAGGGTGGTGTTGGTATATCACTTGATCAAAATATGTTCAATTTGTCTTTTAAATTTAATTTCCAATTCACCAATAATGTAACTAAATATGAAGCCTTGATTCTTGGGATGGACCTTGCTACTATGGATAGTATCAATATTTTTATTTATGTATGGTGGTGGTAGCTTAGGTTAAGGGAAACATTCAACAAAGTATAAGAGGCTAAAGAAGTATAGCAATGTTGCTTGGGATACTACTAAGCTATTTCATGATTTTGGTCTTGAGTGGGTTGAAATAAAGGTTGGAAAGGATTTATATCAATACTAAAGTGTATAATTTCTTGAATTTTATTAATGAAGTTGAAGAAAAATGCATAGTTGGGTAGCTTATGCTAGATATGATAGATGGTAAGGAATACATATAAAAAATCATTCAACTTAAGATCAATACATTTCTTGTGGGCCTTGTAACATTAAGGAGAGCATTTGATGGTATAAAAAAGTTTAAAGCCAAATCTCAACCAATAGATGAAATAAATGTAGAAAATAAAAATCTAGAAATAGACTAAACCCCCAAAAATGTATATATTGGGAGAAAATTGAGCCATGCAATTAGAATAATGCTAATATATTTGTTAAGGAAGTTCAAGATGGTGTTTTATTGGTCATATGACGAAATCAAGGCATATCGAGAAGATTTATTTTAGCTAGCATGAAGTTTATTTGAAGCCAGATGATAAGCCACTCAAATAAAAGTAAAGCTAAATAGATTCCACTTTGGCTCCCAAAATACAATAGGATGTGGAAAATATTAGAGATGGGGGAATTATTAAACCCATTAGGCATTTGACTTGGGTGTCAAACTTAGTTCTTGTAAGAAAAAGTTGGTGATATAATATTGTGTGTTGATTTTAAGAATCTAAATGTTTCATCCCTCAAAGTTAATTATCCTTTGCTAAATATGGAAGCTATAATTCAAATGCTTACTATATTTGAATTGTTATCCATGATGGATAGGTTCTTCAGTTACAATCAAGTCAAGATCAAGGAAGAAGAACAATATAAGATTACATTCACCATACTTTATGGTACTTATGTGTATATTCCAATATCATTTTGATTGACTAATGTAGGAACAACCGGGTGCTGGCAAGAAGTTGAGTCCACATTTTGGCCAAAAAGTGGAAGTGTTTTTCCTGATTTTTAGAATTTGACACATTTGACCTTAAAATTTGAAGCACTTAGAGATGGAATCTTTAAAAAACTCACTAATCATAAAATATAGTATTTGAAGTCTAGTTTCCAAATATGTAATTTATTTCAATACCTAGATGGTACACATTGAGTTTAAATAGGCATTTCTAAAAACCATTGTTTAAAAGTCACTTTTTTTTTACCATACCATGCACGTGTATGCCATCCATATTTTGACCTAAATTATCATATTTTTATAAATCCTTTTTGGAAAATATTTGTAACTCACTGAAGCATGTTTTCGATACTTTTTTTGTAATTTTTTATTTATTTATTTTTTGTTAATTTTTTACTAGCCATATTTGTCATTTTGAAAAACATTGTGTACGTCAAGCATAAGATGACCTAAACTTATCATTTTTTGATTTTTTTTTTTAAATTGAAAATAATTATCTTAAGTACGTTCTCGTGCAATTCATTCATGAAAATGTTATGTTGATAAGAAGTTATTAAAATAGTAAAAAACCCTCATATTTAAAGTTTATGGATTAGTTTCATCAGAAATTAATTGAAAAATAGAAAAAATAATCCAATCATTAAAAAAAATTAAATATTTGGAATTTGCGCTGTCTCATCTATAATGGGTTTTAATTTCGTCGAAAAATTCTGCCAAAAAAGTCATCAGCCATATGTCCAAACTCAATATTTTTCTCTGACATTGTTAGGACCTTCAACTTGCAGGTCAAACCAGGTTGAAGGTCTAGGTTCAGATTCCCAATGCTTTTCCCGAACCAGCATACAAGCCGAAAACCCAACCATAAAGCAAATGGTATTTCAAATTTTTAGAAACGGGGTCCCGCTTACAAAACAGGATCCCATTTTGTAAATCGGGATCATGTTTCTTAATATTAAATGCGGTTACCATTGACAGGGAAATGGGATCCCACTTTATAAATGGGATCCCATTCCTTTGTCAATGGTCCCCACATTTAATTTTGGGGAACGAGATCCCGATTATGAAATGTGATCCCGTTTTTAATAAGCAAGATCCTGTTTGGTTTTAACCATTTTTTTTTTAATTTACTAGAAAATTTTACTATGAAGTCTGCAATTTCACATGGTATGGCCTACTACGACGTATTGAGCTCTTTTTTTCAACTTTTGTCTTTACAGGTGGTGAACTTGCATTTTGGATTGATTTTTTCAGAGGCATCATGTAAACCATTTTTGAAGTGGAATTGTGTTAGTTTTCTACTCGTTTGGAGGAACAAAAGGTCTTCAACTTGCAATATGGATTGAATTTTTGAAAGGAGGCATGAAGAAAATAGTTTTTTAAGTGGAATTGTGGTAGTTTTCAACTTGTTTTGAGGAACACAAGAGGAAGAATTTTGTCCTTACAGGTCTTCAACTTGCAATTTGGATTGAATTTTTTGAAGAATTTCACTATTGACATTCATTTGTGCTTGAGAATTTTATAATCATGGGTTCACAAGCTCGTAATAAGAGGAAAGATAGGAAGGTATTGACTCCTGAAGAAATTCAAGCAAAGAAAGAGAAGGAGAAACAAAGACAAAGAGAAAGAAGAATGAGAATTAAATCAATGAATGATGGTGGAGCATCCAATTCCACAACTATTGAAGATGAAAACATTGAGGAGACCATGGTTGTAGATGAAGCTAATTTGCAAGAAGTCAATTTGGAAAATAATATGATTATACAAACAAGTCCTACTATGTCTTCAAATCCCTCTTTCAATGCTATGGAGAATGTTTCAATAGGCACAAATTTAGGTACGTCTTCAAATCCACATGTTAGTGAAATGGTAAATTCGTATGTAGAAGTTTTACAAGATGTTGGACTTAACGATGTTGACATTGATAATATTCAGAGAGATGAAACTTTTCTAAAATTTGTTGAGCTTTCAAATCATTATTTCATAATATCTACATGAGATCAAGTCAAGCATTCAAGAATTAAGCATTCCAAGACTTTACAAGATCATCAAGAGAGCACTCAAGATCATTTCTAAGGCATTCAAGGGAAAAATTCTTCATCAATTGTTGCAGCAATTCAAGATCCATCATCATGTCAAGCATATTGAGCATCAAGCAGGTTATTGAGCTAATGTTGTGATGTAGCATTGAAGATCCAAGATCAAGCATTGTTCCACTCCTATTGTTAAGATCAAGATCTACATCCTTCATGAACATTTCATGTTGAGTTGCAGATTTACAAGACATCATCTACAAGGCATCATTCAAGGTATCATTGTTCATGATTCATCTTCTTTGTTTCATGTTTCATGCCTTAATTTCATTATCTCATTATTTGGTTTAATTACCTACAAGGGGTTTGACCAAGGCAAACCCCTATTCACTAACAATCAACAAGTTTTTCTCCTCTTTACATGTGTGATTGTAGATCTAGGTGTCTTGGAGAATGAAGGATCATTGAAGATTAGGTTACAAGCTTGGAGAAAGTTGTTGGAATTGTCTCCTCATTTGAAAGTTTGTAATCTTCATAAAAAGGTCACCTACAGCCCCAAAATCGACAGTTTTAGATTCGAAAACAAAGTGGAACAGAAAGAGAAAACATTGAAGACCAGATTTAGACTTTGAAATTCCAGAAAACCCTAACTAGACTCATTCACCCAGATTGGCGAATGAGTCCCAGTTTAGGTCAATTTTGAGATTTTTGCAGTTTCAAATACCCTTTTTCCATAAACCTGTTCCTATGCAAAAACCTTGATCTGGGACTAGTTCACTCAGATTGGTGAATGAGTTCCAGTAGGCCAAAATTTTAGGATTTACAACATTTCCAGTCTTCATTCAAGCCTCTACAAGTTTCCAGGTGCACACTTCTGATTTTACAACCTTTTGTTATGATTTATATGCATTTCTAGGTCATTCATTTAAGTTTCATTTATAACTAGGTTTTGTCATTAGATCTTGCATTTCATAAATTTTTCCAAGCTTAATAGCTTATAATCAGCCCCTAGGACAGCCCTATTGCAAGATCTCTTTCTCTTTTGCATTGAAATCTCTAGGGTTATCCTTGAGTGGAATAGTTGAAAGTGGGTGTGCTCTATGTCCTAAGCTATACGATAGCATGGATCTCCCATTTTTCATCAGTTCCAATATGTTTTTTTGTTTTATAGGCAGCAAAAAGAGTGCAAAGAAATTACGGAGAAAAAAACAAAAAGAAAGAAAAGATACAATGTCGCCATCTCGTAGAAGCCAACGCTTTTGTGATTCAACAAATGCAGTTGGTGAAAACAATAGTTTTGATGATGTGCATCCTAGTATAGCACATGGTGATGTGCAACCTGATATAGCACATGGTGATGTGTAGCTTGATATAGCACATGATGATGTGCAACGTTGTGATGATCTCTTAGCACAAAGGTTAAGAGAGATTATTGAACAACATCAAAGCAAATGAACAAGAAGTCTGCATAAGATTTATTCAACATTAAAGGATGTGTTTGAAGTGAAATATGAAGAGATTGGTACTGATCTACCTAATCATGCCACACCTAATGTGGCCAAGGAGCATGAAGTTTCGATCAATGAAAGTCATGAAGAGAGACCGTTGGTGCATCTACTGTGCCTCAAAGTGCACTTGTTGCATCTAGAACTTTTGATGGAACTAGTGGATCAACCAAAAATACTAGTAATAGTAATTTAATAGAAGATGTAGATGCTTTTGTCAAAATACAAAGATTGAGTCAAGATTTATACAGATCTATAGAGAGGAATGCAAGAGAAATAAAATTAGAAGGCAAGAAGCCATTCTTGCTTGAGGTATCAAGAGATGGTGAGCCCATTGGGCCAAATGCTACAAAGTGGGCCACCGAGTTGGGTGTAAGATGTAGGGACCATTTGGATATTTGAAAATCAAGTTTTGTAGAACAAGATCCATGAGCTGTGGAAAATTATACAAAAAATGGAAAATTCTTTTGAGACTACTGGTGGACAAATCTCTAGAAAATATTACGAGCAAAAGATGATAATTTTGATAAACAATTATAGATACCATTGCAGAAAGGCAATCATCGAGGGAAAAGAGAGTTTAGACTCCACTCTATCTTCCAAAGAGTGGGAGGCATTAAGAGAGAGTATGCATTCTGAAGAATTTTTGGCAAAGAGTAACAGAGGCAAGAGAGCAAGAGATAATGTGAGGGCTCAATATACATTTGGTCGAGGCGGGTTGAACGCTAAAATGGACAAATTTGCAGTAAGTGTATGGATTTTTGGTTCAATTTACATTATGTTATTTATTTCAATTTTTTATTGAACTGCTTATATGTTGAAATTGACATTGTATTTTAAGTGGAAAATAGTAATAGAGAAGCAGGTGCAAAAGATATTGTCAATTATATGGCAGCACTAGATCCTAGTAAATCTAAGAAGTAGGATGAAGTAGAAATCTAGTTCGTCAATAGAGATTTCAAAACCATCTATTCAATTCCCAATAGGAGCCTTTTTAGATCATTTCAACTCAACTGAACTAGGGTACCAAAAGGTAATGAGTTGCATATTCAGTCTCACTCAACAAGTTTCAAAGTTGGTTGCCTTTGTTAACGCTATAGTTTCTGCATGGAATGAGCATAAATCCATGGATTCAAATGAGGTAAGAGGCTCTATTGATCTCATTTATTCATTTTTAGAAATTATATATACAAATGCCTCTTAATATGTAGATTATTGAAATCTGAGTGTACGAGAATCCAACCCAGTTTCTTTATTGTTGGAGTGATCCAGAAAGTGTTCTTTTGGATAAATTTGTAGCTTGCATTCTTTACTTGACTATTGAATGCTTTGTATATTTTTTTGCACGATGGTTAAACCACATGCAGAGCAATTTTATAAAATCAATAGGAAAACAAAAATGGCTTCATTATGTTAATAGAGTTGTTGATATTGATAGTGATGAAGTGGACAAGAATGCGCAACGCAGTCGTCTTAGTTGTCCTGAAGTTGAGGTAGTTAATATAATAGTTTTTAGTTATCTATCCCAATGTATTTTCATTCTTCATGCTTGAAATGTTTTTTTGGACAAACAATTATAGCTTTTGCATTCTTTACTTGAATTATATTATTTTTCCCATGATGATTAAACCACATGTGGAAGAGAAATTATATGAAAGAAGAATGAAAAGAAAAAGGCCCTATCAATAGAACTCTCTACAAAGTTGTACAACTTCATGTCTGTAATGATGTTGATAGTGATTAACATGATGATGAACTCGACGATCATGCATGTGATATTCATAGTGGTAGTCGTACTGAAGTCACATGCAAGTAAGTACTATTCAAGTAAGTAATGGTTGTTTTATTGTATAAATAAGGGTAATCATTACCTATTTGATAGAAGCTGATATGCATTTTTTTGTTTTTGCAGACATTTATTGATAAACTCCAAGAAGGGGATAAAGTTGAGGTATTGGATCTATTTGATGGTGCTACTGTGAGCATTGGGCAGATTCACTCACTATCTATAGTACATGGAGTCAATTTGAAAGGAATAGGAGATGCAAATGTAAGTATTTTAAAGGTCACAAGTAACATATCCCTTGCTTATCCAAACATAATATATGGAGTTGTCCATCTGAAAGAGAAAGAAGGGACCTTCACACAGTGGCCACTAAAATATTTGAAAAACTGACATAGTTAATGTTTATGATCTTGTAGTACTAGTTGTTAGATAGCTTGGCCCACTGCTTTATGCAATAGTTTGAGTGTGTTGTTCAAGGATCTTAGTTTTTTTTGTCAAATCATAAGTGTAGAAGAGAAAAAGAAGGGTTAGCAATAGCAGAGTGTGGAGAGTGAAGTTGTAGACAAAGAATGTACTGAGCTTGAATAAGTTGAACCCAAAAAAAACTAGAGAATCTGATTTGGGTGTACATTTAGTGAGTAGAACAAAGAATGTTCTATCTTACTGCACCTGTAATGTAAAACCCCTTGATTATGTTTTTCTCTTTTTGTTTGGGTTTCACTCATTCAAACTGGTGCATTGTAGAAGAGGGGATATGTTGTTGTGTAAGCAGTAGACATAGATAACAGGGGTACAAAAAAATAAGTAAATATAAAGAAGATAAAGAGGTGCAGAGAGGAGGAAAAGTTGTAGAGAGTGCAACATACATGCATGTGCAGTTGCAAATAAGTTGCAACATAGAATTGTCATCAAAATTGTAATATCTTGCATAAGCAAAAAAAAAAGGCATTGTAACTTAGTTTTCTCAGTCACAGTACTGAGAAACACACTTTGTAACAGTACATTTTTCAAAGCAAAGAGATATTTATGTCTTGTATTTGTTGTAAGAACACATTTTCTCAATAAAATTTTAGTATTTTGCCTTCTTAATAGTTGTTTCATTATGTACAAATGAATGATTGATTATGTTTTTCTATGTTAAACCTCAATTAAAGCATTGTCTCATTTCTAGCACTTATAGGTAGAAATCGATGATCAAAACCAATTGTCTAAATATACTACCAACTGACAAAAATCAATGAATAAATATGACTAAATATATGACTAAATATAATGATTATGCAATTAATAAATAATGTATCAATACACCTACCAGTTGACATAAATCAGTGAATAAAAACAATTAAATAAGCTACCAAATTGATCAAAATGATGATTAAAATTAATGACTAAATACACTACCAATGGACAAAAATTAGTGAATAAAAATGACTAAATAAGTGAACAGTTAACAACAATCAATAACTAAATTAACGACTAAATATATTAGTGAATAAAAAATGACTAAATAAGTGACCAGTTTAAAACAATCAATGACTAAATTAACGACCAACTCGGTCAATCAAATGACTAAATCAATGACCAAATCGATCAATCGAACGACTAAATTAAGGACCAAATCGATCAATCAAATGACTAAAAATGGTATAGTCATCAATCTAGTTGCGTTATAAATGACTGGCAATAAACTACTATTGGTCACACGACCATGTTCAGTTGTTTATACACAGTTTTTTTCAGTAGTTTATTGTTGTTTATGTACTAGTGGTTGTGTCAAAGGATTCTATAAGGATTTATCTAGAAAAGGTTGAAGCTATTGGTGAGACACCAATACCAAAAATAGTCAAAGAAATCAAAATTTTTTAGTAAATAAATTTATTTAGGAGAATCATACCTAACTTTGTTGAGAAAATAGAGGCAATTTCTAACATGCCAAAGAAGGGGTAACAAATATCTTAGAATGGATAAGTAGTTGATTACTTTAATTTACTCTAATATTTTTAATAAATTAGGCTCCTCTATTAACTAGTCCTTATTTTTTGTTAAGATATTTCTTGGAAATATTTGTAAAAATAGAAATATAGTAGTCCTCTTCAAGGGGGTAACTTCCAATAATCAGATAATAGCATATGAATTCAATATTGTACGATATGATGATATGCCCTAGAGAGTTCTCTTCCTTATTATAGGGACATACCCCTTCATCCTAATTAAGGGGTATTAGTTTATTAACTAATATTTATGTTAGGGTTAAGAATGCCACAAGTGCTTACCCTTGAGAATATATAATATATACTTATGAATGTGTCATATTAGGATCATAAGATTCTCTTCCCCTTCAAAAAAGAATTGCCCTCAATGCTTAGCAACTCTAAAATATTTTGTATGAATCATGCATCATTCCATGTTGCATCTTCAACTGGAAAATTCTTCCACTTGATTAGGAATTTTGAGGTCACTCTATTTTCCAATCTGAATTTGGAAATTCCATGATTTTTTTGTATGAATACTTTTTCCATAATATTATTGGAAAATAGATGAGAGAGTCCACAAAAATAAACATTATTTATTATTTTTTCCACAACAAGCTAGATTACATCAATATTATTTATCTTTGGCAACTCCATAATGAAGTCCATTAATATTTTTGCCTAGTGTTGTATTGGAATGCCTAGTATTTGTAAGAGGTCTTTATTATTTCCCTTTTATTTTGTTGGTATATCAAACATTCTACCACAAATATTGGGATATTCACTTTAATACCTTCCCAAAAGAAAATTTTCTTTATAGGATGATATGTATGAACAAATATTCTATAGTATCTTGTTAGACTTGGAAATCCTCTCTTCTTAGGGTCCATCTTAGCACCTTTAAGTGACACCTAATTCCTTTCAAGTATTCTACTTTTTTCACTCTAAAGACACATTTGGATTATTTTGCATAGATTTTATTTTCTTTCGATTCATTACCAATAGGATTATGAAACTTATCTTTATGACTGAATTTCTTTTATTTC
Organism: Sequoiadendron giganteum; assembly: GCA_007115665.2. Lineage (NCBI taxonomy): Eukaryota > Viridiplantae > Streptophyta > Pinopsida > Cupressales > Cupressaceae > Sequoiadendron > Sequoiadendron giganteum. The sequence continues at coordinate 504,329,265 of CM021108.1, read as the reverse complement.
TTGTAGTGTGAGCACATTCTCCATAAATCATCCCTTTTATTAAGAATAAGAATAGGGGATAAACACGATTTTTTTTGGGATGAAAAATGCTTCTTGATATTAATTCAATGTATCCAATTAGAGGTACATCCTTGGATTCTTGAAATACTTGTTGATAGTGTTAGATAATCTCTTGAAGTTTTGGTTTATTTTTAGTTATTATATTTTTTTCTTCTATAAAATGTAATTGTGGCCCTATATTATAATAACCTTTCTTGTGTAATTTCTCCATCATATGGGAGCTAATGCTTTCACTTGGTGGTGATTTTATTCCAAAAATTTCATAGTTTTTCCCATGTATCCTAAAAGCCATGGATAAGTCTTGAAATTTGAAAGATATTGTTCCTAATTATTTAAGCCATTGGACACCTAAAACTACATCCATGATAGAATTTTTTTTTGAATCTAGTTGATAATTTTCCATTGAGAGTTTTATATGATGGAATTTACCACCACAAGGTAGTTGTTTCCCATTATCTATCATGACTTGAAAATTAGAGACATGATAAACAAAAAAAATGAGTTCATTAGCTAATATTCTATCAATAAAGTTATGTGTACTACCAGTATCCACTAACACTTTCACATATTTGTTTTTTATATTACCAATTACTTTGAATATTTGTGGTGCATTTTTCATTCAATGCATCTAGGGAGATAATAGTGCTTTCTTTTTCCTTTGAAACATCATTCTTAAGATTTATGTTTGGTTCTTTTATAGGTACTTCTCCCTCTTCTTCAACCTCATTATTTTTCTCACTACTAGAGAACACTTATGACTCCTTCACCATTTACTATCACAATTCCAACATGGGTTTTTTACTCTTTTCTCCATCTCTTGTTGAGGGGAGATATTAATAATTTCTCTTAGGTTAAATAATTTTTCCATGTTTTTTCTAGTAGTATTAGTCATATTTTCATTAGTTACTCTCATAATTTCACCTTTGGTGGTGTTTTGTTTATCAATATGCAATGCTTGTTGCATAAATTTCCTAGTTGTATAAGGTTCCAACAAACAAACATCATGTTGAATTTGGTCCTTGAGTCCATTGATGTATAATTGTAGCCTTTGGTAAGGTGTCACTTTAAGATCTCTAAGTGACAATCTCAAATTCTCAACATTATAATCAAATAAAGACCTTAATTATTTTAAATTTTTTAGTTGGGTAAAATATTTTTCAATATATGGTTGCTCATTCTTTACTAAATTCTTTCCAACTGAACAATTGTTGGAGTAATCAAGATTTTTACTTGATAATTAATTATTCATTAATTAATTATTAAGTCCCTTATTACTTTAGTCCACTTAAGCTAAACTTAGGAGTGCTTTTTTATTATTAGATTGGGCTAATTATAGGTCTAGTTGTCTCATTGCATGAGATTAAGATACTTGTTGGTCGCGCCCATAAAAGGATATAGAAGTCACGGTAAATCCTAACCTGGGAATTGGACATTCCAGTAGGTGACTAACATCTTCTTATGGTCGTTCATTTATTTGTCAAACCCGGGAACGTATACTTGAAATGGAGCGGCACTGTATGTGCACTAAGAACCGGTTTTAGCCATAACTTTCTAGAAGTAAATGCTCAAAAGGAATTCTAATTCTAATGTAGGGACATGAAGTAAAGTCTTACTAACTTAAACATCACTTAACTAAAGCAGGAATCATAATAACAATTACTGGAAACAAAAACCATGAACTGGCCTTATGCTGTAGGAACAGACACAGGGATGGATTCCTTATGCGCAAGAACAGTTTAAGACTGAGTTTGCATCAAAGCTTACGGAAATGGAATTCTAACAGATAAATAATAGAAAGCAAATAGTTAACTACAGATACTCACTAAGTGGGCCCCCTTAGCAAGTATCAACCAATTACGCAGGAATAGAACTCAAAACTTCATCAGTTTTTATTCATACTTCTGAATCTCATACATGGCTGTTGCTTGTAAGAAACTTAATGCAAAGCTTTGTTCTTCATTATAACAGTAAACAATTACAATCTATTGTATCTCTATGCTCTAGTCTAAACTCTCTTTTGATCAACCTTGTTCACTCGCGCAGGAGGAACCTTTATTTAAAGAAAAATGACTAACTAACTAATCAACTAATAGAGGAAGCCGTAGGTATAAATGCCACCTGAGACGGAGGAACAGAATTCATAAATGCGAGTCTATCCGCTCAACTGTCTCAGAGGAAATCTAGAGCTCCACTCCTTCCTAGATTGATGATTCATTTGGTTCTTTCCCAAAGACTCAGACAAAAGAATTCGTGCTTTGAACGACTCCTTCGCTGGTGCGCTGAAGACGGCCTTTTCTCGCGAGTTCTGCTATGTATTGACTTGTTCATATCAGCTCCAACAACCTATAGAACACATGTCAACAGAGGCACAAGAATGCATGCACTCATAATAGCACGACATTCTTCATTAATCACATGCATTCAATTCATCTTACTTATTCAAACACTACATTCATCACACCAGTCAATTGGGAAGTCAAAACAGGGCTATGATTATAGATAGGCTAAGGTATTTATGCATCAAAAGTATAGGATTTCTTATCATCAAATACTACCCATAAACATTAAAAGTTTGTAACCATAGAGTTTGAACATTCATAAAAAGAGAACAAGAGTTTCTAAATTTGAAATCATGACATCCAAATTATAGCCATATTATGGGCTCATCACTTGTCACAATATAATGCAACCCTCATCTAGGGTTTGCTTTTTCATGCTTTTATAAGCATGCACATTCATTGTAATCATTCAATTTAGAAATATTAAGGTTAATACATTTCACATGTCAGTGTGTTTTTGGATTCAATCTTTTCTCTCTTGGGTGCATAGAAAATCGGTTCCTTTGATCTTTATTTTACGATAGGATAATTGCTTGCATGTGATTTATGGGCATTGTGGAGTTCAATCATCAACTTCAACATGGTAGCATAGCTCTTTCTTTGTGGGGGAATTCATATCCTCATTTTCTCTCTCCTATCGGGGGGACATCTATTGTACTTTTGTGATAGAAGTAGTCCTTGGGGGGTCACATTGAGTCCTCATTCTATCCTTCTTTCACTAGTGTATTCATTTCATTTTCTCTCTTTTGGAGAGGAGCTTTTCCCATGTGGTTTTCTCCTTTTCTCTACTTATGAGAGTTTCATTTATTTTGTACATGGGTAGCTCATCGGGACTTGTATCCAGGACCCATCCATGCATCCATCATTTCATTCTACAATAGGGTTTTATAGCTTTTCCCTAAGTTTATCTTAAGGGGGGTGTTGGAGTAATCAAGATAATCACTTGATAATGAATTATTCATTAATTAATTATTAAGTCCCTTATTACTTTAGTCCACTTAAGCTAAACTTAGGAGTTATTTTTTATTATTAGATTGGGATAATTATAGGTCTAGTTGTCTTATTGCATGAGATTAAGACACTTGTCACAATCTAATGCAATCTTCATCTAGGGTTTGATTTTTCATCTTTTATAAGCATGCACATTCATTGTAATCATTCAATTCAGAACTATTCAAGTTAATACATTGCACATATCAATGCTTTTTTGGATTCAATCTTTTTATCTCTTGGTTGCATAACAAATCAATTGCTTTGATCTTTATTTTGTGATAAGATAATTGCTTGCAGGTGATTTCTAGGTGGACCATGGAGTTCAATCATCAAATTTAACAAAAATTGCCCTTTTCTATCACTCATCTTTCATTGGTACTATTGGCGAGGTCCTATTTCTAAATATAGTAAAGGTATCTCAACCATGGAATTATTCGGTATATTGTGAAGTTTAAATTTTTGTTCTATGGGGCTTGTCCATGAAATTACATTTCTACCATCAAATATATGAATGTTTATTCTTGGTAGGTATAATTATTGACCTTGAAAAGGTTCTCCTATCCCTTGATTTAGTTTATTAGGGTTGTACCCACCTTGGTGGTTTTGTTGGGACTTTAATTATGATATAAGTTCCTTCATAAACCTATCTAAACCCTCATTTAAGAATTTTACAAATGGGTCAAACAATTTATCTTTAATAAAATGTATCGTTGTTTCATGTCTTTGTGGAATTATTTCCTCAATTTTAAGTGGTGGAAAATAAAATGGGTCCGTAGATTTTGTATGTGTAGAAAGGTCCTCTAATCCTAAAGATGACACAACTTTATTTTATTATTATTTTAAGATGTATTAAGGTAGGAAAATATTTGGTGTGAAAGAGAATTTGAGGTTTCGGTTTGGACCAAACTTAGATCACTAGATTAAGGAATATATTTTATGTATAAAAATAAATTTCAAATAATCAACCCTACATAATTTTTTATAATCTTTCCAAAAATATTTTTTTTTACAAAAATTCAAAAAATTGTAGCTTATAGAGCAAATTAATGACAATTTTTAATAAAATTTTACCACTAAATTAAAGAATTTATTTTATTTCTAATATATATATTTTAATTAAAGTGGCTAGCCACTTAACTTTTATTGAAAGTAAAGAGAAGATTACAAGTTGATGCTCCTCAAGAGTGGATACATAATTTTCAAAGCAAAAGATTAAAGCAAGATCCTCCAATACAAAAATGGAGAAAAAGGAAGCCCAAGAGAGAATTACATCTGATTTGGGAGGACAAGGCCAAATAGCACAAGGTGCAGAAGATTACAATCAAATTGACATGGCCATCAAAATATAATACAACCAAAATGCCAAACACTAGACGTGACCATTGAGCATAGAAAGCAAGTGATTACACAAAGATATAACCATGTAAAGTTAAGATAATTGAAGTAGGACCAAAAAAGATGGTGATAGATGTTGGTAGAGCACCATGAAACCCAAGAATAAACATGTGCAAGTTGGGACCGCAAAAAAGTGCCATTGATATCCGGTATAACCTATAAAACAAAGATCAAAACAAAATGAGGAACCCATCAGCATAAAAAATAGGAAGAATGAAACCACATCAAGTACAACTATCTATAGAAGAGGTGATGTCGAATAGAGGAGGGAATAATGGCTCTACGTGGGGTTCAACTAACAATAAATTACAAAAAGCTAATCCTACCTAATTTTTTATAACGTTTTAAAAATATTATTTAAAAAAAATCCTAAAATTTTGGTCTATAGTGCAAATTAATGAAAAAAGATGAAATCTTAAAAAAAGTTTAGAAAAATTACCTTCAAATTTTGATTCTTTTTGAGAGATTACTTAATACATATTTCAAAACCCCAAAAAAATCAGGTCCAAATTCACACTAATCTAGAAGTTATGGAGGAAGCAACAATTTTGGCCCAAATCATAGCTCTAGTACCACTTGTTAAGATATTTCTTGGAAATATTTGTAAAAATCAGAAATATAGAAGACCACTTTGAGGGGGTGACCTCCAATAATCAGATAATAACATATGAATTCAATATTTTATGATATGAGAAAATGGGAGAGTTCTCTTCCTTATTTATAGGTGAAACTATGTAGGGACATACCCCTTTATCCTAATTAAGGGGTATTAGTGTATTAACTAATATTTATGTTAGGATTAAACATGCCACAATTGCTTATCCTTAGGAATATATAATATATACTTAGGAATATATCATATTAGGATCATAATATTTTTCTAAGCTATTTTAATTGTTTCTTTTTTACCTCACATCATACAATAATTATTTTATTATAAATAAATAGTAAATATTTTGAGTAGTCTATCTCATTTTTCAATAATTTTTTGTAATTTTTTTAATTGATATATGACATAAGGGAGAAACACGCATATATCTTAGAAAGAAATAAATAATTTTAGACCATATTTTGTTGGAGAAAAAGGCATCACCTATGTGCCTCACTCTACCATCAAAGATATTTTCACTAAATAAGAAGTAACTAGTAGAAGTTGTAGGTGGATAAAAAAAGTTAAAATTTTGACCTCGACATTTAGATCACCAAAATAGTTAGAGGATATATATTAACCAAACTCATGGTAGATTCAACCCTACTATATATAGATGTGAATGAAGTAAACACTAATGTAGAAGTCACTAGATGCAATCTTGGTGGATCTCAGTGGTATGGAGATATAATTCATTATTTAGTAAAATGAAGTGCACCTCAATGTTAAACAAAAATCAAGAAGGAACACTAAATATGAAGGCCAAAAAATGTGTTTATTGATAATAATCCTATGTGGATCCATCCCATTGGCTTGTTATTCAGGTGTTTATCAAAAGAACAATCTACAAAGTTGACAACTAAAATTCATTAAGGAGATTATGGTGGAAGTTTCAAGGCAAGTAGTACAACCCATAGATTCTAAGAGTTGGTTATTGGTGGCCTTCAATTTTTGTTGATATAACTAAAGTTATTAGAAGATGCAATCCTTGCCAAAGGTTCTCAATAAAAATAAAGTTTGAAAGGGTATTACCATTGAAGGTGTTATATGTAAGGCTCCTTAAATTACAAATAGGGAATTTATTTTATTGATAAAATAACCTAAATATCTAGTAATGGTTTTAGGTGGATTCTAGTGGCTATATATTACTTTACCAAATGGGTGGAGGCCGTTCCAACCAAAAATGCTACCTTAATATTTGTTGTCACTTTTCTATGGATTAATTTATAATGATATTTGGAGCAACTCACAAGATTATAAATAATAATATTATGTGCTAAGGGAAAATTTATTTGTGGATTTACATCTTAAATAGGGATTCACTTTGATATATTATTAACCTTAGCATCCCTAGGTTAATGAGAAAACATAATCTAGTAATAATAATTTGATGAGGATCATCATAAGGACACTGTATAATAATAATAAGAACCGGCATGATAAGATTAAAATTACATTATGGGCTAATAGACTAACCTAGAATAATTCCACTAGTAAATCCCCTTATTAGTTATTATATGGGTTATATGTTGTCTTGCTTGTCAACCTCTATTTGTCAATATACTAATTTCTAAAACAAGATGTGATGAAGATGTTAATGCTCTAATTCCTATGTATAATCACTTAGTTGAATTGGGTGAGAAAATAAGAGATTTTGTGGCAAGTCTAATATTCACTTATAGAAGTAGGTCAAATGCTTATTTGACAAAAGAGATAGAACCCAAAGATTTGAATTAGGGGATGTAATCATGTTGTGGACTATAAATGAATAAGAAAGGAAATTATGGGAGGTTTGATGCCCTATTGTTGGGTCCTTATTGCTTGAGAACCATTGTGACAACAATATATTTTATTAAATTTTTCTTTAGTTATCTATTCATGAGCAACATTTAATGCATTATTTCTTATGAGATAGTACAAACAACTCCCTCTAAAATATCTCCAAGCCTTGTGTTATCTATTAGACAATCTTTACAATTATAATAATTAGGATGAAGTGTTTTTAGGTTTAGTTCTTTGTGTTGTTGCTACCTTTTGATCTACTTCCACAAAGATATGTAGTTCTTATGATTCCTTATTCATGCATGCATCCTCAAGAGCTAATTTTGGATATTTATAAAATTTCTTCAAACCCTTTTTACCTTCAAAAGTTCTTTCGAATTTATTGTGTTTGATTTTCACACTACCATGCACTAAGCTCCCAACCTTTGTTATTTGTTATCATGTATGTGTGAATCCCCTTAGTTGCATCTATTTTGGTCCACACACTAAGTTTTTATCCATATGTTTTTAAACCTGACTACTTAACTCTCGGTGTCCTATGCTACTGACTCATCTAATTTCACTTGTTACTAGACACTATGGTGATTGGCATACATATTTATTACTTCATCACATACTATTTGGAAACCTATTGTAGTTAGTTTGTTAACCTATTGTAGTTAGTATGGTTGTAGCCCTACAACCTTTAATTTTCCACTATGAAGGTGTATAATTCATGGACCCTACCCAGATGAGTATTCAATGAGTGGTAAATCAAAGCATAAAATGTGTTCTCTAACTTGTTGGTAATATGAATCACCAATTTGAAAAAGAAATAGTTGTGTGTGCGCCACATGTTGACTTCTTAAAGATTGAAACAATAAGAATCCTGTGCTAGTTTTATTTTTGCACAATAATGATAATTGTTGGGCTTATTTCTATACCTTCAAGGATTATTTGTGATTTTAATCTTGTATAAGATAGATTATTATAGACCTTCCCCCCCAATATATTTCTACAAGTTCCTTATTCCCTAGATTATCAGTCATACCTTAATGCATTACATAATTTAGGATATATGATTTGACATGAGATATATACTGTTATTAGAGTATTTGGATCCACCTATATGCCCCATAAACTAGCATGTTTGGTGCTAGCTACAATTTATTATTTAAAGGATTTGTGGAAAATAAGTGGATATAATTATGATCACTTAAAGTAGCATGAGAGGAAGAGTATTATTCCCTCTCATGCAAAGGGTATAGATTTTACTATTTTAGATCCTAAGGGTTATGAAAGGATGATTGCCATGAATTTCTAGATTGGAATGGAATTGGAAATTGAAAGGAATTGTGATCCTAAGGGATTTAAAAAACAATAATTAAGAGGTTGGACTATCAAGTTATGAACATGAATATGATGAATTTGAAGATATAATATAGAGTTATAAGGATGAAAGAGAGAAAAGGGAGAGGAGGAGAAGGTGGTTTAGGATCAAGAATGCTATGGGGAAACATAGGGAATATGATCCTAACAACTTCCAGGGTTTGTACATGGAAATTAGAGACCCTATACTAAGAATACAAATAGTGTTAAATAATTAGATTACTCTATGGGGTGTACATCATAAATTTTCAAGGAAGGCCCTTGTGTCCCCCATGCTAACTTCTAAAATTGTACCATGATAGCCAGGTAGAGTAGATGTAGCTTTATGGGTGAGTAATCTAGAAGGAATACAAGGTGAGGGGAAATAAATATTAGTTGAAATATATTCTAGAATAAAAAAGGAGGATAAATTATCATACCATCCCCAAAATCTTTTAGCCCTACCTAGATAGGATGATAATATTGATGAATTAGATCTAGTTAATTAAGAGATCAATAAAGAAATCAAGTATCTTGAACTATATTGAACAATTCAAGCCAATGGCCCTACATTTTTCCCTATACTAAGTGAATTATAAGAAGAGATGGAACACGAAAAAATGGTGAATTCATGTAAAAAAATTTTTGGCCAATAATTAATTCATTCAAAATAATGAATTAAAAAAGAAAAAATTCAGGTTAAAGATATTGTATCTATCTTGAGGAATAGATAATATTTTTTATAAGAGCTTTGGGTATTGAACCTAATATAGAAAAGGGAGAACTGGACTTTAATGTAATCCATGAATATGTATTACTCTAGAACAAGCAAAAAGGTTAGTAAGAGAAATTTGATGCCTATTGTTTCTTGGTTGGGATATAGCATCAATACTAACCTTTTATACCTTGAGAATAAATGTAGAAGGTGAGAATGTTTTCCAAGACATGGAGTAGGTGAGGAGATTTTATATACTTGATATGAGTTTTTCCCACATGAAAATAGATTGCCACTATGGTCAATTTTCTCAAAGCATGATAATCCATTGATTAAAGATGATTCCCAAGGATTCATAGGATCCTTAATTTTCAAAAGGGTATCAGATACCCTTGCTCTTGAAGTTGCAATTTTAAATGTACAAACTACTCAATTAATTGAAGTAGTGACAAAAAGTTGCAAGGTGATTACATGATATCAGGTTAAGCTATGAATTGAAAGAGGAAAATATTTAAATAAAAATATTATATGAATTAGATTAGAGCATTGAATTAATTTATTCTACTATAAAAGACATTCAAGAGGCAAATTCCTCTCAAGATGATAAATAAATAAATTAGGGCTAGATTTAAAACTTGCAAGTTAAGGAAAAACTTGGCTCTTAAGGATATGAAGGATGCTGAGGACCTTATAAGGGGAATCTGTAAAGAGAATTATGAGTTTAATAACAAATATATATTATTTCTAGAAATTCCATGGGAATTTGAGAAGCACTAGCAAGAATATGAAGGAGATTGAACCAAGGCTAGTATAGCTCATCATGAAGTGGATTCCAAGTATTATTGTCATGAAATTTTTCATTAAAAACAATAAATACAACCTTGATTTTCTAAAACAAATTAATTAGGCATGTTACAATTGATATCCTTGAGGCTCGGTATGGACATATGTGTTTAGAAGGTCACCCTGGAGTTGATGTTTTCTTGAGGGCCTGAATGCATTCAAACATGACATTGCAGGGGGTCAGAACAGGAGTGAGCCTAACAGTGCTCCTGTTGCACAACCATCTGCTAAAGAGAAAATGGCAGTTGAATCCCTATTGGCACTTCGAAATGGAAAGGAATTTCAAAAGAAACAATAACTGGCTATTCACTGAGCCTTCATATCCTTTTTGTTTTGGAAAACTTGTATAGTGATATTGTATGTACTGTTAATATATTCTGATGTAACTCTAACACTCTGAAACAGGTCTTTTGCTGGTCTTTTGATCGCCTTCAGCTATGATTACTTGTATATTTTGTATAGGATTAGTTTATGGGAGATCAAGGCAATGTAAAATTCTCTTGGGTTACTATGTAAAGGGGCTTTTTGACCAGGATACTCTATAATGGGGGTTTTTCCTTGATTTGATTATGTACTGGAAGGGTTGGGTGGTGAAATACTTGACTAAACTGCTATATTCTTGATATGTATCTTTTGCTCATACTATACTTAATATAAAAATAAATAAATCTATTTTTGATATTAAACATTTTTTAGTGAAGCCTTAAATCTCCTCTCAAAATTCCAAATATTATTGAAAGGAAAAGAAGAAGAATTTGAAGGTTTTATCAAACTTTGTTATCAAGACATAATAGGTCCCATTGGATTTAATTTAAAGAAAGAAATTTTTAGAAAAGTGAATTTGAAATTTTAAGTCCTATATCATTGAACCCTATTCTTCAAGGTGACAAGATTGATACCTTGTTCATTAGCTACCAAGTAGACAAGGAAATTTAATTTGAAAGTATAATGGATGGATTCATCAAAGGGGTGAATATATTGTTGAACACGAGATACACCACTAATGTTACTAAAATAAAAACTATCTTGGATAGAGTGTGGTTGTCTAACGAGGAATTCAAGGATTAGACATAAAGGTATGCAAATGAGTATTAACTAGAGTTTTTATATTCATTCATGTCTTGATTTCACTCTAAATTATTATAAAGTATTCCAATGTTTCCATTTTAAGGAAGCCAACATTAAGCATCAATATAAAGTGGTGGCTTTCTATCCTTGTTGTTTTAAGCCATGCCTTTTGGAGAAAGATAGAAAATCTAGTGCAAGGTATGTATTTATGTCGCACTTGCAACTTTTTTATTGATTTGAACTATTCTTGAGGTGACATGAATCCTAGAGACTTCTATTAATAAAAGTCTTAAAAATTGTATTTTTCATTCAATTTTATTTTGCAAGTTTGAAGTTTCATAACGACAGTTATAGCTATGCAAAGGGAGGGTATGTGATGAGCTCCAAATTTTATTTGTTACAAAAATTACATATTTTAATCTTTTTTCTGTCTATTCTTTCTCTTTTAGTCATATGAGCTTTATTTCATGGAATTGTTGTGAACATTTTTCATATACCACTCATGTGCATCATTTATTGGGTTCCCTAAAAAGTCATAACATCTAGATTGATTACTTCTAGTTGCATTTCTTCTCCAAATTGGATATAGTGCAAAGATGTGTTCAAATGGTTCAATATATTTTTTCTAAATACTAGTAATTTCATGTTTAGGTCCATCTTTGGTGGTTGTATATTTTTTCTAAATACTAGTAGTTTCATGTTTAGGTCCATCTTTGGTGGTTGTTCTATAGATTATTTGAAAGTAGGAAAATGTTATTTCCTACTTTTTTGTGAACTATTTTCTTTTGATCTTGGCTCCTAATTTTTTTATTTCACTAATTTATAGGTGCGATTCCTTTACTTTAGTAATACAATTTTCCTTCCTTTATCCCATTCTAAATCAATCTCAAAGAACTGAGTTCCTAATAATTTCTCATAATCTCTTGTAAACTCTTGTCATTGATTGTCTTTTTCTAAGTTGTACCATCATACATTATTTCTAAAAGAACTCTTCTTGTCTTATTTGGAATGAGGGGTGAATTCTTGTCTAGGGGGTGCACCTCTTCATGCAATCACTTTGGTTTCAAAGACACACTTTAGTTTATTAATATATGAGTTTCTCATTCTCCACTAATAATTTTAGTTACTTTCATGGCTAGGTTATTGAACAAGTTCTCAATCTCCCTTTCTATTGTATTCTCCTTACTCTCTTGTATGTTCCATTCTTTCATCATTTTCTCCTTCTATAAATCCACATCTCTTACCACTTTATCTAAGTAGTCTTCACTAGAAAATATAGGATTTTTAGTTATATGAAAGGGTTTAATAGTTCTTTAAATATTTCATTGATTATAATTTTTAGGCTAGATAGATTATGATCCAAATGAGGATTTGGGTCAAAATTTTAAATGGTAGAGCATACCATATTCCACACTATTCTTCTAATGACTCATTAGGTGCAACATATTCTTCACCTTATCTTGCTAACTCTTACACATTTTTTTTGTTGGTTCAAGAGGGATATTGAGTTGCTCAAATGTATCTCTATTAGAGAGTGGTGCAATTAACCCTAGTTTCTTTTTTAGTAAAAATATTATCAATCGATAGAATTTTGATGTTTAGCTACAATCCCTCTAGCAAGCTCATTCATGATCAGTTCTTCTTCTAGTGGATTTTCCTCTTGCTAAAACATAATCCTTTTTCTTTGATGAAGGCTTGAGCTTTGCACATAAGGACAATAGTATTAAGACTAAGTATGAGGCTTCTAGCAAGAACCTAGCCATGGATTTAGATAAGGTTCTACCTTGTTTAAGTGTCCATGAAAACTAGCATGAGGTAACAACTTTAGACTGCATGCTTAATGAATATTCATATTAGGATAAATTTTGCAACTAAGTATGTACTTGTGAGTTATGTGAGTTTGAAAAATTAAAATTTGATATTAAAGTGCCTATTATGGTATGCATGTGAGGTGGCATTAAGTGAATAGAACTTGATTCCCTGTTTATGATGGTATGTTGACTAATACATATTCTACTGAGTTGCATGTTGAAATTTTGAATTAGAGATTTGGTTTTGTTTGTGCATTCTTCCATGATGCATCTATGTCATTTAATATTCTTTATGGTGTATTGGGAGGTTGTATTTATATGTTCTATTCTCATGGTCATGTGATAAAAAGGTACATGAGGTGGTAATTTTTCATGAGATGATGATCCATATGATCATGGTGGTGAGTTTCTGTCCATTCTTTTTTTGTAGGAAACTAGAAGTTAATTAATAATTTTAGGTGCATCCACAAGTCTTATAATCATTATCTCAATATTAAAAAATAATAGATCTTACCGTGTTAGGAGAATACAAATATGAAAATAAGTAGAATGAGGAAAATAAGACATATAGAAAATACTCACATAAAATGTCTAACAAACTACTTGTCGAAGACCTCATTTTATAACAAATATAGGCAACATTGATAAAACAGATATGTATTCACAATAAATCCATATATAGACATACAATGTTATATGTCGGTAAAATAAATCCACACATAACATGAGCATGTAATGTTTATTGATACACAAAAATTTACATGGTCATGGATCAATAAACAATGTAATTGATACACACAAATTTATTGACTCTTCTATCCTAGTCCATATGACTGGTTAGATTATGGTTTTGTTGTATACTTATATGAATTTCTATGCATATATTTTTGTTTTATCGACATATATCATTACATGCCTATATGAATACATACATTTTAAACAATGCTCATCAATCAACAAACAATGCACGCAAATCAAATTTTAATATTTTATTCTCTTTCACTTGTTGGTATGATAATTTTATGAAGTAAAATTATCATGCTTCCTCCCTCTTATTGAACAACATGTTTATTTGGATACTCATGGAATCTTTATGAGAGATGATATATTCTAATGAGGTGGTGAGGGTTGTTCAATGTGAAGTTGCATTTGAATTTTTCAACCTATCAAATAATGCTTGTAGTTCCCCTTTGTTATTTTCAATTTCACCTATTATATTTTCTTGTGTTTCAGGATGACGTTGAAGAATAGATGGAGTTTGTTGAGGGTTTGGTTATCCCTACTCTTCGCTAGGGTTTTCATCACTTGGTGAACTATGGTGTGAAAGATTTTCAATTCCTAAAAAACAAAAAGAATTGAATCAAAATAATAGTAAAATTGATATTCTATTTAATTTATATAGTTGGAAACCTAAAAGACCTACCTCCTTGACCTGATAGATGTTGTGGTAGCATTGTGTTGGTGACTTAATTGACTTGAAAATGCATTTGTGTTATTCCTTTCTCATGTTTGGCTATTAGGGAGAAAGACAAGGGGCCAGGCTCAAATGAGCTCAACCTCTATTATAATTTTTTTCTATGATACTCATAATGCAAGAACATTACAATATACTCATGTTATAACTTGGATGGACTAAAATGTGGTTGTGGCCACATTTTGGTCCCTCATATTTGTGCACATGCTACCCATTTCTATTTATTTCTAAGCTATGTTGCATAGATGGTTGTCATTGCACCAAAAGATCAACTTGTTAATGCCCATTACAACCACTAGAGTTAATGAATCCATGGGAGGCGGTTAATCCATGTCATGAACCCAAGCACTATGTTGCACAACACAAGGGGACCAAGGGCACACACCTTGCAATAATCCCCCAACGGAAGCAAGGGATTCAAACCCATGACCCAAACTCTAATACCAATTATTACATAGATGATTGTCATTGCACCAAAAGATTGACCTGCTAATGCTCGAAACAATCGCCAGAGTTAATGAATCCACATGAGGCAATTAATCCATGTCACGAACGCAAGTGTTGCACTGCACAACACAAGGAGACCAAGGGTGCACACCTTGCAACAAGCTACACTTAAGGGAGGTGTTGGTGTGACATTACATTACACTTGTTTAATTAAATGTATTAGAGAAAATTTATTTCTAACATAGGTAGCTAATAATTACATGTTTCAACCTTGATTAGAGTCATCAACTTCCACCATTAGCTCATCAATTCTTGATTATTGGAAATTAAGTGTCTTTTTTTCTTAATAAAGGTTCAACTTTGTCTTGCTTCACTAAGTTAACTCACGAGTCTCTTAGAAATGTGCCATCTTAACTCATCCATCCAAGAGGATTCCTATATATATTTACTCTATTCTTTGAATTTTAGAACAAATGAATGAATGAATAGAAAAACATAATATTACATTTCTAGTTTGTGAAAAATTCATAAGCATTAGGTCTTGATTATACTTTGCTTATCAAAAAACCTAATAATTACTTGTCTTTTAGTTTGAGATGATAGATTTGGAGTTGCTTCACTACTTTTTAGATTTTACAAGCTTGGTAGGAACATGACATGTTTGTTGTCTCTTAGTTAGAATGTGTCAAATAGTTCATGATGAGATTTAGGAAAGAGGATGTGGAAATTTCCAAAACTCCATTTGATCATTGTATTAAGTTGACAAAGGATAGAGGGACATAAGAGGTAGATGTTGTAAATATCATAGTAGTGGGAATTGTTTTGTGACTTACCTGTACTTGAATTGATATATATATTTTATCTTCATATTAGTGGTCAAGTTCATGTGAATACCATAAAGTAGTCACACAAAATTTGTAAGTTGTATTTTGAGATATATGAAGGGATTGTAATAAGATTTCTAGATTAAACTATGTGTCAGTTTTTACATCAACGTTTTTGATTAAGGAAAAAACAAGTTGTGAAGGGGCCCCGAAACCCTTTAACAACAAAGAAGAGACATATATAGCATGAACAAGCACAAATCAGATAATAGTAAGCTGCCAAAAAAGAAGATCAAAAAAGAACCAACCCATAGGCAGCACCACAAAAAACGAACAAAAACCCAACAAAAGTCCAGCCACTAGGCCAAATTCCTCAGGATGTTTCCCACCTCCTGCTCCAAATTGTTCATATTTAACGCTGCTTTCTTTATCTCTTGAATGTTAAAAGGGGCCTTGTCAACCTTTCTTTTCAGATTCGCTCTAGTTCTTTTGCTCAGACCAATACCCTCCTCCGCTTGACTTTGTTCTTTTTTCAGCATCCAGATCCACAACAGTCCTCTCCTGATAAATATTCTCCAGATTTTCAATCATCATATTCATTGTGTTTGTAGTAGATTCTAGAATCTTGTGGCTCATTTCCATCACCATATGGATAGACTCTTTTATAATCTTAAGCTTGTCCTCCATAGCAGAAAGCTTATCATCATGGTTACTCTTAAATTGCTGAAGATCTTTAACTGTTTTCTTGAGGCAGTCCACCATGTATTTCTTTTCTTCCTCACTCCATAAATCAGTGGCCCTTTCTCTGTCTCTTGTTGTGTGGTCAACGTTTCATATCATACTCCATGATCCATCATCAGGATGAGTATGATTTGAAACGTTGATGTAAAAAATGACACACAATTTAATCCAAAAATCTTATTACAATACTATCATGGACTGTGGAAACTTCATGCTTTTAATTTAATATATGAAGGGGATTCTAGATTTTATAATTGAATTCAAAAGAGGAGGTGAATGCATTATTCATGGCTAGATAGATTTATATTAGGAAAGAGATCTCAAACTATTCATGATCTACATTAGGCAATGTATTCATGTTGGGATATTCATTTATCAAATGGTCTTCCATGAAGCATAATATTATTTCAAAATCAATAACATTGGTAGCTTATATTGTACTAGCTCAAGTGTTGAATGAAATTATATGGTTTTAAGCAAGATGTTGTATCGATTGCATGTGACAAAAGGCATGCCACTGATTTGTTGTGATAATCAAAGTGCTCTTTAGATTTCCAAGAGTCTTATCTTTCATGTAATGAAAAAGCATATCAAGATAAAGTATCATAAGGTTTGTGAACTATTGGAGCTTTAAAATATTTCAATTAGGTATGTTGGGACAAAGGATCAAGTGGTTGATATTTTCATCTAGCTATGAATGGAGAATACATTTGTCAAACTTAGGGAGTATTTGTGTCTTATAAAGCTTATCAAATTGAAGAGGTGATTTTTTTCATGATGTTCTACTCGTAAGGTATCCATTAATAGAGATTATGCTTATCAAGTCTTGACATTGTCATGAAGGATGATCTAAAATGAATTAGGGTTTATCCTTTTGTACAACATGACAATGAGACAATTTAGAAATATTTTGTGCTTGAGTTGGAAAATAATGCCTAACTGGAAGTAAGTCAACTTGGGCTCATGTTGACATGTGAAGATTTGGGGGTCAAAATTACACATGTTGTGAGCTAGGTTCAAAATAATAGCTCATAATCATGCTTGTGATTTTGAAACAAGATACAAGGAGCCACATAATGAAATGCATTTATAATATAATTGTTAAACAAAAGAAATGAATTTATAATATCGAGTTTACGCACTTGGAGAATTATAGGTTTATAGAAGGTTTTAGATAATACATGGTAGCTATGGTTTCAAAATCATAAATTTGTTAATATTAATTAATACAAAGTGTTAAGTGTCAATCTTGGGTACAATATATGTTTCTCTTTTTGTTGCAACTTTTTGTAGGTTTGCTACACTACTCCAAACTTTTGATAATTATGCTAGGTGGTGACCTTTTTGATATTTTTATTTTATAACTTTAGTCATTAAAAGATATGATTCAATAGAAGAGCATGTTCCAATTATGGTACTATGTACTAGCGACTTTTTATTTATTTGTACTTTATCCTTTACTTCTATAAATACTAATAGTCATTATATTTATATTAAAAATGAACACAAAATATCCATTTTCAAAAGACACAAAAAAATAACCATCAATCACATATTGACACATAAAACAATTAATAATAATACATGCTTTGATACATATACTTGATCAATCTTTTTTATTTTTTACAACACATAAATAATTTATTAAAAATATGCTAAAACTTTTGAAAAAAATTGTCCTGTTATTAAGAGCTTGAATAATCATGTGACCTAAAGATATAGATTTTTCTTCAATTATTTTGCAAGGTGAGGGCCCAACAGAACCCTCTTTTTCCCGGGTAGGTACGCCAGACCCTAAGAACACGTTGCGTGCACGGTTCGGTATTAATAATTTCCTCTTGGAACCTCATCAGCCAGGTAAACCTTTCAGTTACGAGACACTGACACGTGGTCTGCGATTTGCATACAATGTGTCAAATAGAGCTATTGACACGTAGTCCGCGATTTGCGTACAATGTATCGGCTCGAAATTCTCTGGTTACGTGGAGGAATAGTCTAGAACACTGAGCCCGCGACGTATCGTGTTCGAATCCTGCAAGGTTCTTTATAATCCCAGCCTCTCCAATGTGTCTTGCAAACCCGAATCCGTGGCATGAAATTCCCGGGACAAGAAGTATCTCTATGAAATTGAACTGGAAGCTGGCAGTTTTGTTGAAACAGAAAAATACTGAGCCATAAGTATTCGTAAATTTTGAGTTCGACTCATTGACTAGATTAAATTTTGTAGTAATCTGAATTTTTGCTTAGCTATGGAGACAGTGGCTTGCAGTCGTGCTGCTCCAGTGGCCATTATAACTTTAAATTTTCAATGTTCAAGGATTATCAAGGGTTTAAAGCTACGCAAACTCCAGGGAGGGCTTTTGAAGAGAAATATCAGTAAGAGGCATAGATTAAGATACAGACCTACACAGGCAAGTGCTAAAGGGCGTCTTAAAGGAGATCCTAATGAAGAAACCGAAAAACAGTATGGATTCGATGGAGATGACAGTACCAGAGCACAGTTCAATGAACATCCTTTGGCTTTTGGGTCTTCAATTTCTTCAATGGAACCATTGATTGGTGATAATTATTTTTTTGAAGAAGAAAGTTTGGGGGAGAGTATAGAAAGAGATCTCACTGTTATTGAAACTAAACCCTCCTCGGTGATTAAGATTCCTGGCCTGCCAGATGGGAACAATGGTTCTTGTATTACTAGTGGTTCATGGGAGTGGAAACATAAATGGATAGTGAATTATGAGAAGGCAGGATCTCAGAATGTGGGTGCTCCGGCAGTTTTGTTTTTGCCTGGATTTGGTGTGGGATCTTTCCATTATGAGAATCAATTACGTGATTTAGGAAGGGATTTTAGGGTCTGGGCTATTGATTTTCTTGGCCAAGGTAGGTCGCTGCCATGTGATGATCCCGCACCTGTGGTAAGAGAAGCGGATTCTGAAGAAACTATCAAGTATTGGGGTTTTGGTCCACAAGTGGAGCCGTGGGCAAGTGAGCTCGTATATTCAGTGGATTTGTGGCGTGATCAGATTCGCAATTTTGTAGAGCAGGTGCGTACTAATTCCAATGGCTTAATATAAGTGCTTAATTTATTAGTAGGATCCACCAGAGAGACGGAAACGATTAAACTACAAAGCCGGTTGAACTGTCTACAGGTTACATAGACATTATTTTTCTGAAATCAATTTATAACTACGGGGCATGGGCTCCTTAACTCAAGGGACAGTCCCATGGAATTGGAAAAATGCAGCTACAACATTAAAATGAATTTTTTCCTTTAAAATAGAAATAAATGGTTAGAGAGTTTACTCAACTAGTTTAAAATAGAAAGAAAGGGTTTGAATGTTTCCTCCACTAGTTTAGGGACTTTATGTCTATGTGGCAGTCTTAACATGTTTTGAAGCTCTAATTTTTATTTCAATATGGTTGCTTTAATTTTTTTTTTTTAATAAAAAATTTCTGTTTGTAGATTTTTTTTTTTTTGCAGATAAAAATTTAAAACTCCATAGGATCCCTTACTTAATAAAGGCTCCTAATTTTCATAACAGCATCCGCGGAGAAACTTTAGCTGGCCCCCCTTCATGGGACAATAGTGTGCTGCCACTAAATTTGCAACACTCCAGAAATGCAAAGTAAATTGAAAGCACTGTTGATATTCCTTAATGTGTGTATCAAAACTTTTCTCTGCTGTGTTTTTGGGGTCGATAGAAAAGGCCGAAATGTGATATTAACTAGTCACCCTTTCGTGCAGCAGATCTGTTTTGGTGGCAATCTCAAGACTAAAAAAATGTTTAATCACTGTTGACAATCCCTACATGGGTTTGAAGCACAGTCCCTTCAGCAGTGCTCATTGCTTCACACAGCCGTTAGACTGACTGCACTTTGTATTCCATATACAAATTGTAAATATAAGAAATAATTCCATATACAGATTGTAAATATAAGAAACGATTACATTTACTGTTAATTTCTATAACCCAGCAACAGATTAATTGCTCAATAAATTCACAGAAAGAAATCTGATTTATAACAATTAATACATTGGGTTAATTAACAGCTAGTAACAGCGGAAGCAAAAAATAACAATAAGCCAATCACAGATGCACAATAACACAAAATTACCCAGGAAACCCCAGTGTGGGGAAAAACCTGCAAATGTTGGATCTTCTATTCAGCCTAACAACAAACTTTCTTTTCGAAAATACAATACAAGTTTGCTACAACAATCTTACATATATAGAGCTCAGCTGCTTTACTTGGTGTGCAAGAAAATAAACTTTTTTTGCATTCTTTGGCTTTAAATCACACATAAAATCACTCTTGGTTTTATCCTAACCTCACAAACTCGAAAACATTCTATTAAAGAATAAAAAAATCTTTTGTTGCTGAAAATCCAACTCGAGTTGCTTTAAAGCAACTCCACATCCCACCTTTCGAGCTAGAAAATCAACACTCCCGCTTAGCGAGGAAGGTGTTCTGCACAACACCCAACTTGTCCCTGAAGAATTCAAACCCACTCTTTATCAAGGCCTTGGTCAGGATATTTGCTATCTGTTCGTCCGTAGGAATGTAATGGAGCTTCACTATCCCCTTCTCCACACAATCTCTAATGAAGTGGTACTTGATCTCAATGTGCTTTGACTTGTCATGAAACACCGGATTCTCAGAGAGTTTGATACAATTCTGATTATCACAGTAAATGATTGTAGGATCTAGCTCTTGATCAAAGAGCCCAGCTAGAAGCTTTCGAAGCCAGATAGCCTCACATGTAGCCATATTGGCTGCCATATACTCGGCCTTTGCAGAACTCAACGCAACTGACTTTTGTTTCCTGCTGTACCAAGAGACTGCTCCTGATCTCAAACTGAAACTACACCCTGAAGTGCTCTTTTGATCAGCTGTACTACCTGCCCAATCTGCATCGGTAAACCCCTCGAGCTTTACTCCATCCTGCTGAACATACTTCAGCCCATAATCAACTATCTCAGAGATATCTCAAAACATGCTTCGCAATTATCTAGTGCACACGTTTAGGTTCCACCATAAACTGAGTGAGTGAGTTCACTGCAAAACAAATGTTTGGCCTGGTGTTGACCAGATACATAAGAGAGCCTATCAACTGTCTGTATAAAGTCGGGTGCACTGCCTCTGATCTAGAAGCATCAATCTTCTTCCAATTGGTCACAAGTGGCATTGACATGGGCTTACAGTTCTCCATCTTGAATCGCTTCAAGATATCAATTAAGTACTTCCCTTGTCCAAGGAAGATCTCTCCCTCTTTCTGCCACAACTCCAATCCCAGAAAGTAGTGCATTAACCCCAAGTCCTTCATCTCAAACTCTCCTGCAAGATCCCGCTTGCAGTGTGCTATGAGCTCCTCTAACCCTGTGAAAAACAGGTCATCAACATATAACACCAATATGAGAAGTTCACCTTTCACTTGAACATAGTACAGGTTCGGATCCGCCTCACTCTTGATGAAGCCCATGCTTTGCAAGTAACTGTCTATACGTGAATACCATGCCCTGGGAGCCTGCTTGAGTCTATACAGTGCTCTTTTCAACCTGCATACATGAGAATCCCTCCCATGTGCTTCAAATCCTTTTGGCTGCTCCATGTAAATCTCTTCCTCAATCACTCCATTGAGGAAGACCGTCTTTACATCCATCTAGAGAATCCTCCAACCCATCTGTGCTGCTATAGAAATGATAGCTCTTATGGATGAGTACTTGGCTACTGGAGTGAAAGTCTCGTCATAGTCGACTCCTTCCTTTTGAGAAAACCCCTTAGCCACAAACCGAGCTTTGAACTTTTCCACACTACCATCTGCAGCATGCTTAATCTTATACAGCCATCTCGAGCCCAACACAGACTTATCTTCTGGTCGTGGTACTACCTCCCACACATTATTCTTCATGATGGAAGAATACTCTTCCACCATGGCATCTCTCCACACTTGGTGCTTGGATGCCTATTGAAAGCTGGAAGGCTCTACTTCAATTAATTCACTCATAAGTGCCACATGCTCATAATAACGTTTGGGATCCTTTTTGTCTAACTGAATCTTGAGGATCTCCTACATATTCTTGAGCCTCTCTTAGTATCTGCTCAACTGCCTTGTTTCTCCTCTTCTCGGTAATAGGAATCTGAGGCTGAGGAATTATTTGTTCCTCGTGCTCGGCCTGCTTGCTTTGCTCTCCAGCTTGCGTGACTAAAGTTTGAGGAATTTGTGCTGCCTCAACCGTAGGTGATTTCTCCTCCTCATTCATCAAGTTGCTAGACTTCTGAAGAGCCCTCTCTTCCTCAAACTTCACATCTTTGCGAACCACTATTTTTCTGAGAGCAGGAATGTAATCTCGATAAGCCTTAAAAGTTTCATTGTACCCAACAAGGATACCCTTCTCTGCAGTAGGTTCCAACTTGGTTCTCTTCTCAACAGGAATGTGACAATACACAAGGCATCCAAAGATGCGAATGTGCCTCAAATCTGGTTTCTTACCAGTGAACGCCTCTTCTAGAGTCAACTTTCCCAACACTTTGTGAGGGCTCCTATTCTGCAAATACACAATTGTATTGCAAACTTCTGCCCATAAGAACCAAGGCAGATCTTGATCATGAAGCATGGCCTTGGCTGCTCCAACTACTGCCCTATTTTTCCGTTCAACAACCCCATTCTGTTGAGGGTTGTACGAAACTATCAACTCTTTCTTGATACCTTCTCGAGCACAAAAATCTTTGAAGGCATTTGAGTTATACTTGCCTCCATTATCAGACCTTAGTATCTTGATCTTCCTCCCTGTTTGGTTCTCTTCGAGAGCCTTAAACTCTTTGAACCTACTGAAGACCTCATCTTTATTCTTCATGAAATATATCCACGTCTTCCTGGAGAAATCATCAATGAAAGTAACATAATACTCATATCCATTCAAGGATGCTGTTGACATGGGTCCACACACATTTGAGTGTACGAGATCCAAAATCCTTTTATATCTAGTGTCGCTACTTGGAAAATTGGTCTTGGCATATTTCCCAAGAGCGCAGCCCTTGCACACCTCATGCTTTTATGTCTTCATCTCAGGCAGCCCCACCACTATTTCCTTAAGAATATTAAGTGCTTCATGGTGAAAATGAGCCATCCTCCTGTGCCACAATTCTCCTAGCCCTCTACAGCTACTAACCAATGCATGTGCTGGCTCAAACTGTAACCGAAACAAGCTGCCATGCTTGACTCTAATCACTTTTGCAACCTTGGAATCCTTGGGACGAATATAGACTTTTCCCCTCTCAAAGGTCATGATGTAACCCTTGTCTTCCAAAGTAGAAACAAAGATTAAACTCTTTGTCATGCCAGGGACATACAACACATCCTCCACCAACAAGGGTTTGCCAGACTCCCACTAAAACTTGACAGTGCTAATACCAGTTGTATGGTACTTGGCATTGTTTCCAAGCTCAATATAGAAATCTAGCTTCTTCTCCTCCAACTTAGTGAAACATTCTCTGACTCCCGTCATGTGGCAAGAAGCCCCACTGTCAATATACCATACCCTGTTGGAAATTGAACTCGAGAGACAGGCAATGAGAGAACTCATTCTCAAATCGTGATGCAAACTCGTCCACCTCTGCTGTAGCAGCAACTTGCTTCTTCTACTTGTCCTTATT
Source organism: Sequoiadendron giganteum (assembly GCA_007115665.2). NCBI lineage: Eukaryota > Viridiplantae > Streptophyta > Pinopsida > Cupressales > Cupressaceae > Sequoiadendron > Sequoiadendron giganteum. Next base: position 504,305,124 of record CM021108.1, on the reverse strand, counting down.
TTTCTTATTCAGACACTGACTAGCATAGTGACCCAACTGATGGTAGCAAAATCATTTTATCTTGCTCAAATCTTTCTTCTTCCCACTCTTGGAAGAAGAACCTTCCATTTCCCCTTTATTAGACTTCTGCTTACCCTTGCTTGCAAGAGCAAGATTTTCTTTGTCTGATCTCCTCGATGAGCACCTTCATGGATCTCCTCCTGAACAAAATCATCCCAAAGCCTCGCCCAATTAGGTAGCCAATCTCTACCGACAACACACTTGACACACTTCTCAATGCTTCGAAAAACCATTCAAGGCTATACACACCAACTCATCTTCATCAATCGTCTCTCCAACAACAGCCAGCTCATCCCTGACCTGTGTCAGCTTGGACAAGTAAGAGGTGACACTCTCGCCTTTGGACATCTTGGTATTATGCAATTTGTCCTTGAGCATCATCTTACGATTTTGATAGTCGCTATGATAAAGTCTTGTGAGTGTATCCCACATCTCCTTGACAGTGTCTTTCCCTGATAAATGAGGAATTAAATGATCTCTTACTCCATCCAGGATAATCCTCCGAGCCTTGGCCTCTTTGACTTCATGCGAATCTAAGGCAACAAGATCATTTGTTGGTGGTGTCACTTCTATACTAGCATAGATCCACAACCTGTTCTCCTTGAGAACAGAGGTAATCCGAACCTTCTACTGCAAGAAGTTAGATGCACCCTTAAGCCTGTCCTTGTATCAAACACTGGTTGCCATAGCCACAAAAAAAAAAACTGGAGACGAAAAATCTGATTTTTTTTTTCTTGAAACCTGGGTCACAAATCTTGGCTTCGTATTCAGAGTTTAGAGCTCTGATACCATGTTTATTTCTATAACCCAGCAATAGATTAATTGCTCAATAAATTCATAGAAAGAAATCTGATTTATAACAATTAATACACTGGGTTAATTAACAGCTAATAACAACAGAAGCAAATAATAACAACAAGCCAATCACAGATGCACAATAACACAGAATTACCTAGGAAACCCCAATGTGGGAAAAAACCTGCAAATGTTGGATCTTCTATTCAGCCTAACAACAAACTTTCTCTTCGAAAATACAATACAAGTTTGCTACAACAATCTTACATATATAGAGCCCAACTGCTTTACTTGTCGTGCAAGAAAAGAAACTTTCCTTGCATTCTTTGGCTTTAAATCACACATAAAATCACTCTCACATAAAATCACTCTTGGTTTTATCCTAACCTCACAAACTCAAAAACATTCTATTAAAGAATAAAAAAATCTGCTGTTGTTGAAAATCCAACTCGAGTTGCTTTAAAGCAACTCCACATCCCACCTTTCGTGCTAGAAAATCAACATTTACAGACTAATAGGGCCCAAAATTAAATAATAATTTGTAGATTTTGAATACGTAGTCAAATTTGCTGCTCCAAGATTTGACGAGTTAATATTCGATCTTGGCTGTTGTGAAGACAGGGTGGTCAATACTATTTTACTCTGCCGCATCATGCTTTTCTCTTCCGATGTGCATAGGAAAAGGGCTTCCAAATAGGTTGAGTGACGCCTTCATGTCTTTTCATGTGCATAGGGTATGGGGAAACATTGAATCATGCTTAGATATTAACTGCTGTAAAATTCTCATTGGAAGAGGGCTTTCAAATAGGTTGAGTGATGACTTAACGTCCTTTTGATGTGCATCGGGGATGAATTATATCTTGGAAGAGGGATGAGAAAACATTGAATCATGTATAGATATTAAGTGCTGTAAAATCCTCATTGGAGGAGGGAGGAAAATGCATGGAATCATCTTGTAAAGATTAATTGTCATTCAATTCTATGTCTAAGAGTGAGAAAACGTTGTTGGATTCTTCTTCTAGACGGTCATTGCCATTCAACACATGGTTGGAGGAGGACTAAGTATTCTATTCTTTAAGATGAATCATTGTGTATTAATTTTTTAAGTTGAGTTTTGATTCCTGATTTGACAGGCTAGGCCATTCTTCATCCCCAAACATCCTTGGCAAACTCTTGACACTGATTGACTGGAAGACTAATGATTCTCTAATCCTTACTCGCAGTGAACATTTTTGCTTTGTTCATATCCAATACTTGTAAATGGATGAGCTAAAGGGGCTCTATAATGAATGGTTCATAAGGCACAACACTTGCTGAAGGTTTTGCAAATGGGGTCACAAGCTAAGTGGGCTTGATCTTGGGAAAGCTCCATGCTTATTCGTACTTGAGTCAGAGTAATACTAGGATGGGTGACCTCCCAGGAAGACCTGATGCTTCAACCTTGTGAGCATCTCCTAAATGCAATGAGTGTTAGGTGGACTATTCATTCTTATGGGAGATGGTTTCATGTGAATTACTACTCATGAAATATGAGTTTGATTCAAACTACACTCTGATATAATATCATAATAGTATGTACGTATGACCATTTTAATGTATGTATCCTGGGTCTCTGTTCTTGAGCATTCTTGGCATACAGATTCAGGTATACTTAAATCTTTAGTGATGACACTATTGTAGTTTTAAAAATAATTGGGTAGTTAAATTGTACTGGCTTCATGGAGCTATGCTTGAGATATTAGGGCAGCGCAATGTCTCTAAACCTGGTCTGCAAGTATTCTTGTTATTGAAGGTCGAGCATTGCTCCCAATCTAGAAGCTACTTTTGAATTCTACGTTTGTTCCCCTGAAACCTTCTGTTAATATTGAAAAATCACCCTACTGGGCTTACATGGGCAAGCTTGAATTTTTCAATCTTTTCTCTGGCATGTTGTTATTCTGAAGTTCAGAGAAGTTTACCGCGACCATGCTTATGTTAGTTCCCTATGTTGGTATTTTCCTTTCACAGAACTCGTTGTCATGTGTAATGTAATCCCATTCCATCTTAATTCTTCAACTGATTTTTTGTTATATTCAGTCACTACTTAGCCCAGAGCATTATCAAATGTGCATTTTTTTAATATATGGAAGTGAATCAGGTTAGGGGAGCAAATACATCTACAATGCAACTAATTAAAGAGTATCTTGTCATTCCCCTTCCCTAATGGAGGATACGTCAGAAAGATGCATCATAACCTATTCTGGTGCAATCTTTTCAGATATATGTGTTTGAAGTTCCATGTGAAACGTGGAAGGTGTTTTTTTGGTGTTTATCCTGTGGTCCTATTAAATTTATTATTTCCTGTTAATCTTGCAGGTTATTGGTGAGCCAATTTATATCGTAGGCAACTCATTAGGTGGATTTGTGGGACTCTACTTTGCTGCATGCTACCCTCAACTAGTAAGGGGAATAACATTGCTGAATGCTACACCATTTTGGGCATTTATTCCTAATTCTTCAAGGTCACCTAACATGGCAAAACTTTTTCCCTGGGCTGGAAATTTTCCTGTGCCGTCTAATGCAAGAAAGCTCACTGAATTTGTGTAAGTTCGCCCTTCCAAAGTATAGATGTATTTGGGGCCTTTTACCTCAGTACCTCAGTTTCTCATGCATTGAATCCTTCCTATTTGGAGATCTTTGCTAAGTTTCAAGCAATTAGAATGCTGTTCACCTCTTCACTATTCTGCTGGATGTTTCATGAGCTTATCACATTTTGTTAGGAATTGGACATAAGTTACTTAAAACACATTAGATGCAATTATAATGAAACATATTTGTGTGATGGATATTGTATATTCAATATTGAAATGATCTTCTCTTTGTTTTTGATGTGAAGTTGGAGCAAGATAAGTGAGCCAGAAGCCATAAAGAATGTTCTTAAGCAAGTTTATGTTGATCATTCAACCATGACAGATGAACTTCTTTCACGTATACTGGAAGTAACTGAACATCCAGCTGCAGCAGCATCATTTGCTTCAATAATCTTTGCTCCTCAGGCCGAGCTTTCCTTTAATGAAACTCTTTCAAGGTTCAGTGAAAACTGCATGCTCAAGTTGTGAAATTTTGTTCTCAATATCTTTAAAATCATTGATTAGTTAGGATCAAACTTGCCCTTTTTCTTACATTTTCATCTCTGTGCTTGATCTATTTCAATCATTCTGTACCATGAATTTACAAACTTTGTCACTCTACACATTTGCAATTTTCAGACTTGTGAGGATGTGCAGATGTCAGGAAATGAACATACCAATCTGTCTTATTTATGGGAGGGAAGATCCTTGGGTGAGACCCCAATGGGGTCAACTGGTGAAGAGGCAAGTTCCAGAGGCTGTCTACTATGAAATCAGCCCTGCAGGGCATTGTCCTCACAGTGAGGTTCCTGAGGTATGTTTTATTACCTTTGAATTCACTATATGCTTTTTCATATCTTTCTTAAGTGCACTAACAAAATAAATCAGCAAAACGAAATGATTGATAGCAGTAAACGGAAAGAATTCAATGCCTTTCATTATATTCAAATAAAAGCTTTAAAAAAATATTGTGATTTAGCAAGAACCATTCGATCTTCTTCACATGCATGCTATGTATGTTATGGTATCATGATACTTTGCTATATAGATCAAAACTGAATAGTGTATACATCTTGTGAGAAAAAGTATGTCAAGAAATTCCCTCAGCATAGACTTTCCATTTGTGTGGAAATCACAATTAAATCTATTGCTTATCTCCCTTTTAGGGCTAAGAAGGAAGGAAACCAGTGTGAATATAGGTTCTTTCATTATGCACTTGTATATTCAATAGAATTCTGAATTGATTGCTTAGCACAATTGTTATTCATAGACATAATATTTCCACATTCCATGTTATTGAAATCACGATGTCTGAGTTTTTTAGAACTGTTATTGCCAATTGGTACCTGCTGTACCATTTTTATACAAATAGCCTTCTCCAAACTTTCTAGTTCCTATGACACTGAATTTTTGAAGGAATGCATTGAGACTCTATCCAAAAAAGGACATGTTCAATTTTTTTTAGAGTTCATAGCATGGTCACTTGGGATGACATTTCAACATAGGATACATAGTATACGAATAAAGGTACACTTTTCTTACGTTTACATATAGTTACCAAAAGATGTGGGTATCGTCCACTCACGGAACATAAGGTTCCTTCCGACAAAGGTTAATGGTACACTGGTTTTATCATCAATCTATGGAAGTGATTTAAGGGTTCCTGTTCACAAACTATTCTGTCCTCTTTTTGATATTCTGGCAAATGACATTTTTAATTCCATGGAGGGAGAGCTACAAAACCCTGGTTTCTTGTTTTCTGGATATTCCTCTCTGGGTTAAATAACCCCATGTCATGCAAGGGTTTTACACCTGCTAGGATTTGCACCTGGTTCTCATGCATGGTGATATCCCATCAAACCACTAAACCACAGACTGAAACATTTTCACAAAATATTCTTAACTATATTGGTAAAAATACTTTATATTTATTTTTTGGCTTCGTAAAAATATTCATATTAAATTGTTGTGGAAGACACTTAGCTGTAAGCATTAATGATTAAACTTTTGAGTCATTGACCATTTAATATTTACACCAGCACGCACATATGAAAGCTTGAGTCTATACTACTGACAGCAAGGTCAATTTATAACCGATATACATTCAGGATGTCTAGATTCCATAGTCTCTTGGAGGAGCAGTGGTTTGACTGTAGAAGTCAACCATGCAATTCCAAAGTTTTTTGATATAATTTTCAATGCGAGGAACATAGGCTAAAACTTTGTTTTCATCCTGAGTTTATGATTCAGTTGTTTGGGCTTGGGGTTTCTTAACCGTCAAAAGACAGCCATATTTGCTTTCAAGAGTTTGTTGTTGATTCTTCAGATTGCCAGCATCCCACTTGACTTGAGCTTAAAAAGTGGGGATATTTTTTAATAAACCAGGTACTACTGGAGGTCAATTTTTAGACATTAAATGCCCCCTGTGCATGTGACTGTAGGCTGTCTGTAGATGCTGCATACAATATGAGAACTCTTTATTGAGGCCAAAATGGAAATCCAATCAAAATCTGAATACTGTCATTTTGTGCTGGATTCATAAAATTGTTTGGTGTGATGAGATACGGAGAAATGCTTGCATTGATTGGGTTGGCTTCAGAGCCTTCCACATGTGCTGGCTTTCCCTACAGATGCCATTGATCTACCTATGCCCTTGTAAAATGATGAATTCACTCTTTCTTTTTGTCAGATACGGTCTACTAAAGCTTCTGTATGGCATTGAGAGACAGCTTAGAGGTATTTCCTTGATCTCAGTTTTGAACCATTGAAGCTAGCTTACTGTAAGAAAAAATCGATGGGAGGTAAGGACAATAGGTGGATATTATGTCTGAAATATGATGCCATACCAAGTAATATACATAATTGTATTATGAAATTGATAGTTGAATTGGGAAATATACTAATCTGTGTGTTGTAAGACTTTCCAAACAAAGATTCTATCTTGAATTGTTACTGAGTAAAAACTAGTGATATATCTTATGCATTCTATTGGGCAGGATATCATATTGCTGCCTGCAAAGACATAGATGCCATTGCTGAATTTGTAATTGCCTGACCCTGATTCCCCATTTCTAGTCTACCTCATTCCATTCATACTATTTCTAGTCTACCTCATTCTGGGAAGAAGATACCAGAGAGGAAAATGTGTGATAAATGTTAGATGTTATGTTGCACTTTTGATGGTTAGTGGTTCAATCAACAAATGCAAGAGGTAATGGTGTAACTTGTCAAATTTCCTCTCAAGTATGTTCATCTTGACCATTTTATAAAACAAATAAGTAACGTGATTACCATTTCTCTGTTGAAGGGTACCACCATGAGGAACAATTAGCATCTCCTTCATGGATCCCTGTAACACAAGAATTATGCTTCCAAAGAATTCTGTTTTCTAAGCTATCCAATTTCTATAAAAGAGACTTTTCTTCTCATTCTGTATCTGTGTTAAAACTATTCTGAAAGATGGCTTGCTACAAAGAGGGCAATTGGAAATTGAAGTCATCTTTTTAAGGAAAATAATGGTAAAAACCCTAAAAAGTAAAAAGGGAATAAATAACACTTATGTACATAGTGTTAATAACAATTATGATTAGAAAAGACAAAAACAATCGTTCAAATTTCATTTGATCATTTGTAACTAATTACTAGAAAATTTAATTTCCACCTTGTATCCGCAGCATAATTTATGCTCAAATCCTTTTGATATTTCATTCGGAGATCTAATTAAACTTTGAAATGCTGCATCATGTTGAAATTCTTTTTGAGATATAATTAAACCTTTTTTCTTTTGGCCATGAACCATTCTATGGTAGGCTATAAATATTTGTGCCTTAAGGGCCATTAGACAGGTGCTCTTACTAGTAGTAAGACTAGACACTTCTGGATCTAGAAGGCACATAGATAAACACTTAAAGAAGAGTAGACCTAGAGATAACATAGATTCTGCCAAATTTGAAAGCTAGATGAAAGATAACTCTGACTCATTTTCCAATATAAAAAGAAAGATGCTAGCAACTTTGGTTGATTCTCATATAACTATTCAACTGCAGACAATTTACTTGGAACAGTTTGTTTGTTTTTATATGGATAGAGTGCACCATTCATTTTGTTTGTGTTACTCTTTTGCTAGTTGGTCCCTGTTGCCATTGGCACACTTATTTGTAGTTGCTCTTCAATTGCACGACAGAAATATCACTTGCTTTGGAGTAATGGTACATTACAATATAATGATTATAGTGATTTGGGGTTGTATAATACTTGCAAAGTTCTGGGAATTGCCTAGAATATCACAGGTTGATTTTTGTGAATTTCATTATTCGTAGTTGACTATTGAAATGTTTTTGTGGAAGAGAATAATAGGGTGGTGGTGCATAAGAGAAACTAACTTTCATTCTTAACAGGTGGTGAATTTTTTGCTACGAGGTTGGATTGAGAGTAGAGAATCACAATCTTCTGTGGCTTTGCCTCTATATGATGATCCCACTTTGCTTCATTCGGATCTCTGGAGGGAGATAGAGTTTGAGAGGACGGGTTTAAGAAAATCAGTGCAAGTACGTGTGGTTAGAAGCAAATCCCCATTTTGGAAAATTTTTCTGTCTATGTTTCGACGCATTTTAAGAATATTTGGAGGTAAATCCTATAAGACATGGATCTAAATTTTTAAAGGATTTCGTATACAATGTATACTAAATGATCAAAATGAGATTTATTTCAACTCTCAAGCTCAAGGTTGCCTTAATGACGATATCTCCTCAAAGCTGCTTGGATTATATTTTCATGAGAGCTTGCTTTTCATTAAGGTAATTGGCCGAACTATGATATTTGCTTACGAGTAAAATTAGAGCAAACTAACAGTAAATAAAATTTGAAAATTATTGTTAACAAACAGCAAGGCAACATCATCAAGAGAATTTTTTAATCTAGAAATTCTACATACCAGAAGCAAGTGGCCAATTTTGAATTAAGTTTGTTTAGGTAGGTTCTCATGTGGCTGCTTAGTTTATTTTGATTACCAGTCATTGTTCAACTTATTTAGAAATTATTTGGGGAGCTAGTGGTCCCATAAATATTTATTTTTTCTACTTATTTTTAAGCAGTCATCTTAAATTTGTATTTATAATATTAATAATAATTTGTGGAGAAAAATAATTGGAACCAAATATTAAAAAAGAGGGAAAAAAATTTGTGGAGCGACGTGACATTTTTAGCAATATGCAGTTGTTGTTTATTTCAAGTCTCCTTTTTTTCACAGCTTATTTTCAATTCCTAAATAGTAGCTCTTTCATTAAAATGGAGAAAGATTGAGAACATTCGAACTGTTTAAATTTAAACAGAAAACACATTTAAGCTGCTACATAAGAACATGGGATGATTCTTGAATAAGAGAGCACACTAAAGATAAATAAATTGGACCTCTATATCAATGAGATTCGTTAATTCAATTTTTTTATTGTCAGTCTTACCAATCCGTTAGCAATCATAAGTATCTTAAAGTTAGTGACCATGGAAGCTTAATATTCTTAGATTTATATGACGATATTTCTCTATGAACACGAGATGCTTGTGAAATTTGATGTTCAACCTTGCAAGTGCCAGTCTGATAAAACTTGGCCATAACTCCTTCATAAAATTTGATGTTCAACCTTGTTTAGTATACTAATGCGACAATACTTAAAAGAACATGATAACAGAACTCGTACCTACAAAAATCAAATAGTACATTGTTCTCCAATTAAAAATAAATACTTGTAGCAAAATTAATTTCCCTTACCATACAAGTTTTATATTCTGACATGTACTCAGAAAGGAAAATAGAAGTAATACAATTTAAAAATGATTACTTCATGCTCAAAGGAAATGAAATTAGCAAAACTAGAATCATTAGTCCATCCTTCGAAGTGTCTTATATTAAATGGAAATTAAAAAATAGAAGTTACATAATCACACACTTTCTAATAAATTTGAATAGCATCGATATATCAATTAGCCCAAATAAAAGGGTTGACGTTTAGATAAATATTAACGAGTGTCACATAGTGGCAAGTATCTATCTCGATAGCTATTGTTGTAGCAATAACAGGGTGTTAGTATTGAATATTATTCATAGTTTTTTGGAAATATTGAAAATGGAAGTTTTTTATTCCAACTGTCTTTATGTAATTTTGACCCCTTCTTTTGCTAGTCTTATTATTTTTATAAACAACACATTTTCTAAAGTTGGGCACATTGCAAAATTTGCGCTAGGTAGAGAACTGTTAATGATGTGGTTTCATGTCATTGTGACCGACAACTTATTTAAGGGCAATAGGAAGGAAATGCCATCTACAAATAGATGCCACTATTTCATTGCAGCGGATGGATATAATCGAGTTCACTTTCAGAGCATCAATGCATAAGCATATAGCGGCTAGTTCTAGTGGAGCACATATCAGGGTCTTTTGTGTGAAACCAAAATGCGATTGGGTTAAGAAGCTTTAAAGTGGAGCGCGTGTTATCTTGAGGTTTCAATGTGCAAGTCTTTTGCCTCACATTTTGAGAAAAGCAAATTTAAAAGGAATATGTGGTGTGAGGAAGGCATGGGGTAGCGGTTGATTGTGTTTTAAAACCCCCAGATCGACGATTAGGATTGAAAGAACAACGGTTAGTTGGCAGACGATGAATTTCATAGGCAAAAGTTCTTTGAAAGCGATTTTTCAAGTGCATAAGTAGGGTTTGTTGCAATTTGTCGAGTAAGTGATCTGTATCTCTATAATTGCAAGAGTAATTGAATTATTGAGAGAATTGTGTAGTAAAGGATTTTTAGAGTTGATTTGTTTCAGTTTTGGAAAGCAAAGAGAAAAGCCGTAGTAATTAGGCAAGTTAAAGCATAAACCGTAGTTGAAATTAAACCCTAGAAAATGACTGAATTGAGCGTGAAAACAAAAGGAAGGAAGAGGTTTATGGAAGATGATTTGATGAAACAAATACCTGGTTCAACAAAGAGAGGAAAGCATGCTCAAGGCACGAGGGTGTTAACAGACAGATCGCATGACCTAGCTGCGAAGATAGGAGATGTTGTTATCCCTATGCATGGGTGGAGATTGTTTGAATATAGTTGCAGAAGAAGTAAATTAGATAGGCCAATCTCAAACATGTGGACTTTGGACTTGAGGAAATTAGTTGTTCCAAATGTATTTGTGAATGTAGATTTGATCAAAGTGCTAGCACGAGGGTATGATGAGAAGAATAGAATAATCAGAAGCCAGGAAGTTGCTTCTTTGTTAGAGATTTCAAGACAACAAATTATAGAGACGTTCGGGCTAAATGTCTCTGCTAGTGTGACAATTGATTTTGGTTCTCTATGCAGAGAGTATGAGAAAGATAAACATAGTTATAGAGTTTTGTGGCTACCAAAGCATAGAAGAAGGGATACTGAGCGAAGGTTGATCAGATTTGTTGGAAATGAGGTTGAGCCATTCAGTTTTGATATTTTTGAGGATTACTTTATCCAAACTTACTTTGCATTTTATCAAGTCCTTGGAGAGGACTATAATATAAAAATGCTTGTGTATATGATGATGTTGGTAAATGATGTTCAACATAGAGATGTTAACAGGAGCTTTGATTATGCTGCTTTCATTTTTGAAGGCATGCACAAGCATCTCAGAGATTTAAAAGATTCTAAGGGAGGTCTTCACTTTAGGTGGTATTCCTTGTTAATACATATGATCTTATACAATGGCGGTAAGGTGTGGCTGAAACCCTTGGATTTGAAAATTCAGAATGCACAGGGAGAGAGGGTTCTTGTCCAAATGTGGACACATCTTTGGGACCAACATTGTAATACTTCTAATTATTTGTCTTTTGAAAATACTTTTGTATTAGATGTATTGGCTAGCCTTGGCTGCAAGCCAGAAAGTAGAATTTCTATGAAAATAATGAAGCTTTTGAGGTCACAACAATTTGATCTTGAATTAAATATTGATCATAACTAGGGCGATTGGTATTTGCATACGAATTGCACTGTTTTCAGGGTCTATGGTACCCTTATGCAACCACATTGTCTGCCAAAGTATGTAACAAATAGGATGGCGTTCATGGAAATAATGCGGTAGCTAAATGAATCTGACAAGGTTAATTTCAGATTGGTAAAAAAGGGATCTTTGATCCCTGGTTGCATGAGATTCTGCTACTTTATCGTCACTGGGAAGGAGGGATTGGAAGAGTTTAGTACAAACTTGCAGACGTATGGGATGAAGGTTGATCCTGCCAGGGATTGTGATGCGGAAGTATATATTAGCAAAATGAGAGTAGAAAGAGGTAGATCGCAATTTTATCACCATTTTCATGTGTCTGATGATGTGATCAGAAACCTGACAACTGATGAGGAGGTTAATGAAAGGAAAAGGAAATGGACATTTATGGTCGAAACAGAAGAAAAGAGAGTAAAAATAAATCCTGGGTATGTTAGTCCATTTGTGAAATATACAATTCTCATGGAGAGAATTGAGAAAATGCTTGCTGCCATGGGAGATGGTACCTTCTTAAATACGACAAGGTTGACAAAACAAGAGGTTAAAGGGATGAAAATTGAAGAACCTGTTCAAGAGGAATCCTCGGTTGCAGAATTATGCGTGCAAGCACACCCTGGCCGATCAATGCCAGCTCTTGCTATTTACCTCTAGTTGAATTTTGTGAAAATCAAGAACACAGGGAGGCTATGGAAGAGGAGTCTGTCATGAATGTTCCTAGATATGAGGAAGTCAACAACCGATTCCCCTCTCAAATCAATGAAGAATATGAACAAATGAGTCAAAACAGACAGGTCATTGATTTCTATGATAACAATGTTGTTCCTGTTGATGTAAGAATTATATCTTGTAGTGAATTCATGCATCATGACACCTTTATTACTACAAAGGAGTTTAAATACTTTATTATCGGAATTAAGCAAAAGGAGCTAAAAAAAATTGGAAAGGCAAAGCAAGTTGTGGACCCGTTAAGACATGAACAGGTCACTCGGAAAGTGGTTGAGGAGATGGATTTGGATACTTCAAAAATTAGTCCTAAAGAAGGAAGGAGATTAGTGAAAGAAAGTGGTGTTCATTTATTGCCTGGATGGGATCTAGTTCAACAATAACACTTGACACTATAAGGTATCAAGATAAAGGGGCCTTCACATTTGATGAGCAAGCAGGGAAAGTGTATTTTGTATCTGGCTTTAGCCCTAGCTTGCAAACATTGGCCATATGGGCAATGGCTCCCACCACAAATAAGCCAAGAGTGCTGAAGATAGTAGAGGAAATAATAGGGTAATGTGATCGTAAAAAGGACATTAGACACCACAGTAGCAGAAGCAACACAATTGGTGGTGCACACTGCCTTGTTTAGTGCAGAAAGTGCAAAAAAACAGCAAAAAGAATATGATGAGTTAGAAGCTAAGTATATAAAATTACAGAATGAATACAATAAGATGGTAGGTAGACTTGGACTAGAACAGGTTGCAAGTCGATATCAGATTCCAGCTCGGTCATCTCTTTCATGTACATCAAGTCAGTTGTCAGACGAGGATAGGGAAAGCTTGTCTTTAAGGATAAAGGAATTGAATGAGCACCTGAAGGAGAGTAGAGAAAATGAAAAGAAGGCGAAGGGGAGGCCATGAAAATTGCTACAGATATTGTTGATGGCGTATTAGGCCCAGATTGTCATGTATATTGTACAAAATTGAAGGGGCTTGGATTGCTTTTGATGGGTTGCAGAAGGCTTATGTTAAGCATAAGGAAATTGATTCAAATAGGTTGCAGGAAATGTTGGATAGGTGGAGTGTTATAGCCAGTGTTATAAAACAAACGATAAAGATGTCAAGCTTTGGTGGGTGTGCCGGTAAGAACTTGGCACAAGTTCTCGAACCAATTGAATTATTGGGTGAAATCTCTGCCTTTGAGACAAGATTGGATATGCAATTGAAGTCAAAATTGGATATGTTTGAAGGCATGGAGAAGGGAATAATGCCTATAATAATGGATGATCCAAAATCAATGAAGCCTTTGGATGTTTGGAGAGCTGAATTTGTAGGCATTATTCCTTTACTATCATCTTTTGTTTATAAAGACAGTAAGCCAGACTTAAGTCTCCTCAACAACTCAATTGATGACTTATTTAAATTGGAGAGTAACATGGAAAATTTAGTTAAAGAAAGTAGAGCCATTACTGATGCAAGATATGATGCACACAATGATAAGGTGAAAATGCTTTTGGCCTTCAGAAGAAGAATACAGTTCATGCGTATAGAAGTATGTTGAATAGGTATGTGCGACATTCATTTTTGTCTTTTTGATTAGGTAAAGGCTATTTTGTAAAATGCAATGACTGGGAAACAATATTGTATAATTGTATTTATATACTGCGTAGTGATCATCTTCTTTTATATTCTGTTGTTGATTGGTTATCAGGGTTGCCCTTAAAGAGGCTGACATTAAAATGTAATTATGCACATGTTGCAAATGTGCTCGCTTAAGTTGGTTGTGTGGTAAGTGGTCCCCACTGCTTTCTGGGCTTCCACAAGAAGAATTGTGTTGATAGCATAAAGGTCCGCAAAACCACGAAAGATGAAGGAGCATCATGGAAAGTAGCACGTGGCACGTTGTTTTAGATTTTAACATCTGCCTTATGATCTAGATAGAATCAAATATCAATCTATAATGTTTGTGTCTTTACCTTTATAATGTTTCATTTGCATATTTTGGTGATGAGAATGGAATTGACAAAACATTTTCTTTGGTATGAATTGAATGAAAAGGTTTTGGTATGTTGCGGTTTGCAGTTGCAAAGTAGTTCTAGCTAAATCAATAATTTGGGAAAAAATTATATGTAAAAATGAAAAAACTAACCGGAGATAACAAATAACTGAGCATAAGTTAATTTTCCATGCAAAGAAACTTCCACAACAGACTTGTTTATTGGTACAATACTTAAAACTAACAGAAAAGTAATAAAATTTAAAGCTATCATCATTGTTGAATCAAATACCCACAACTATATCTCACAAAATTAAAATGATATATAATTATATCTGATAAGTACAACTATCTAAGAGACGAGGTATGATATATGCAATTCTATATACAAATGCAAATCGGTACAATATTAGAATCTAGGACTGTATAATATGTCATACAATTTGCAAATGAATTGTTTACAAGTAGAGCAAAATGACCATTGATTGGAAAGTACAAACATGTTTTAGTATATAGATAAAGAAACCATATGTCCCTAATAGAACAAAAAATGGTTTACAATGTACAAAATTTTTGTCCTAGATTTGGTCATTGGTACATTTGAGCTAGTGATATGGTAGACAAAATTGAAAACTGTTTCTAGCGTTTCAGTGAGCTGTGAATAATAGCATTCTAGTTTTTGGGAATTGGCTTTGTAGTTCAAGAACACCGTTTATAATTTGAAGGTCCCATATTACATTATGCAATCCATAGTATAGATAAATTCTTACTATTTTCAAGATGGGAGCGTTTTTTAGAATACAAAACAACAATTCTAGATAGTCTTCAGGATATTTGTGAGCAACATTTAGATTCAGTATCATTTTTTGTGAGATGCCAAGGCACAGGCGCAAGTTTGCGAGTTTCTTGTTTGTATTGGAGATTATAGTCAAAGACAATGCACTAATCTAAACTAAGTTATCGGGTTCGGCCCTCCAACTTAGGGTCCTGGTCCAGGTTCACTCTAGGTATTGGTCTTGGTCTGGTCCCTCTGTGGGTTCGACCAGGGTCCGTGATTTGGAGGCCCAATTCGTCGGTGAAGAACTCGGGCGAACCCGAGAAGAACCCGGGTCAAACCCGGGCGAACCCAAGGCAAACCCATGGGTTTGGGCGCCTAAAAAGCATTTTTTTGTTGCATTTTTTAATTAATTTCTGTAGTTTGACTTTGACCCATGCCCAAGGGAACCCTAAAAGTGACCTCTAAAACACTTTAAACACCTAAACTACATCATTTTTCTTCATTTGTTTTGCAAACAAGCATTTTCAGTCCAAGAGATTGAGTTCTTATTTTTGCTTGCTGGATTGTCAAAAGGAGTTGAAGATTGATCATTCAAGCTTCTACAAACGATTGCATTGCCATTCCTACAAATTTGCAAGTGTTTATTGGCTGCTACAAAGATTGTTCAAGGATATTTTTGTAAAGACGTAAGTTTTTCTCACTTTTTTTTGAGTTTTTTCATCCATTTTTTTGTTTTACATTTTACAAACCAAAAACTTTGTTTTGTTTCATTTTATGATTTATATATGTTTTTCCTTTCCATTCTTCTATGAATGTGTGCAAGGTTCAAAAGAGCTAGGTTTTATATATCAATATTTTGTTTTCATTCAAATTTTGAATGTGTTGTTTGCAAAACAAATTGCCATAGGAATCACAATGTCAATGGGTTCTACCTCCGGCTCCGTAGCTAAACTCAATTCAAAGTTCAAAACAAATCCTAATTCTCCTCTATGGAAGTATGTTGAGATGATAAAACAGATTCCAGGTGGTGGCGGTATGTTTGGAAATGCAATGGGTGTGAAGTTACATATACTAGTTCATACCATAGGGTGAAATCACATTTGTGGAAAAGGCATCATGTCTTGCCCTAGAAAAAAAGATGAACCTATTCCACCTAAGATAATTGCAAAATACATTATGGAGCAAGATGCAACAAATCAACGAGAAGCCCAAAAAGGAAATCACCCTTTGTTAAAAAACAAATCAAAGGGAATGCAACCCCCATCTAATCCCAATATTGTGGTAGAAGACCACCCATTTATTGCCATTCCGGATCTTCAAGCTTGAAGTGCACAATCTATTGCAAACAAGAGATCAAAGGGGCCTTTGGAACTTGCATTTCAAAATGAGAATAGAGCCCTTGCCGATCGATGTGTAGCAAGATGCCTATATGCCAATGGATTATCTTTTAATGTTGTTCGTTCTCCATATTGGAAAGAGATGTTGAGAACGGTTAATGAAGCTCCAAAAGGGTACAAGGGCCCGGGTTATGAGAAGGTGCGTAGCACTTTATTGGAAAAGGAGGTTGAGTTGGTTGAAGATGCATTGAAGCCTATAAGAGATTCATGGGTTGAGACAGGTGTGTCCATTGTTTCAGATGGTTGGAAGGATTCAAAAAATCGGCCTTTGATCAATGTCATAGCGGTGTGCCCTAAAGGGGCAATGTTTTTGAAAGTTGTGGATTGTGAGGGCCAAGTAAAAGATGGACAATTTATTGCTAGTATTCTCATTGCAGCCATTGAGCAAGTGGGATCCCGCAATGTTGTTCAAGTTGTAATGGACAACGCTAAGAATTGTAGAGCAACAGGGTTGTTGGTTGAGGAAAGATATTCACGTATCTTTTGGACACCTTGTGCGGTCCATTCACTCAATCTTATGCTGCAAAAGATTGGGAATAAAATTGCATGGATCAAAGAATTGTATGCTGAGGCTGAGGACATTCAGATGTTCGTCACTAGCCACCACTTGTCTCAAAGCATCTTTAGATCATTTTCAAAATTGGAGCTATTGAAGGTAAGTGAAGTAATATTTACATTTGTAATTTTCTGATTTTCATAATTTGATTGTGCATTCTAATTTAAATTCAGAATTCTTCTTTAAAGTTTATTTTTAAATTCTATTTTTTTTTTAATTTGCAATAGGTTGCAGAGACCCGCTTTGCCTCTAATACAATTGTCTTGAGACGACTTGTGAAAGTTAAAGAGGCACTTGCTAGCATGGTGATTAGCAACAATTGGTCTATATGGAGCCAAAGCGGCACTGGAAGAGCAACAAAAAATAAGAGCATGATATTAGATGACTCATGGTGGGATCATGTGGAGTATCTCCTTAGCTTCACCGAGCCCATTTTGAGTATGATTTGCTATACTAATATGGACAAGCCATGCATTGGAGAAATATATGATGGTATAAACTCAATGCTTGAGAAGATCAAGTGCACCATAAATGCAAGAGAGCAAGACCCTAAAGAGACTTTCTTCAAACAAGTGCAAACAATTGTTGAAGAAAGATGGAACAAAATGACAACTCCATTACACCACCTTGCCTTTGCATTGACTCCAAAATACTACACTAGTCAACTTCTTTCACAACCAGGAAGGCTTCCTCCATATAGAGATTTAGAAGTAGCTAAAGGGTACAAGGCAACATTTATGAGACTCTTTTCTGACCAAGATTTGCAACCTGTAATCACGAATGAGTTCACTGATTTTGTGCACTCAAATCATCTAGATGTTGATGCTTCTCGTGATAGGTTCTTAAAGGATGCTCATAGTTGGTGGTACTTCCATGGACAATACTTCCAAAATTTGCAGCCCCTTGTAATCAAATTTTTATCACAAGTAAGTTTAATAAATTTTCATATTTTTGTTTTACTTTTAAAATTTAAAAGTTTCATAATTTCATTTATAATTTTAAATTTTTTAATTGTTTACTTTGTCTTCATAGGTTGCTAGTTCATCCACATCTGAGAGGAATTGGAGCACATATTCTTTCATCCACTCAGTAAAGCGTAATAAATTGCTCTAAAAAAGAGTGGAGAACTTAGTATATGTGCATTCCAACTTGCGTCTCCTTTCACACAAACAACATGACTACAAGGAAGGGGAGACAAAGTTGTGGGATATAGGGCCAGAGGATACTGACTTGGATGCTTCCACTTCCCACCATGTTGCATATGAGGATTCCGATATCCAACAGGAGCATGGGCACAATACTAGTGCTAGTGACAGTGCCATTGGCACTACTTGTGATTCATCTAGTCTTCCTACTTCATCTAATGTCAATATTGACTTTGATATAGATGATTTAGAGAATCCATTTGATGATTAAAACTTTAATAGTGTTGTAATATTGAACTTGAAGTTTGAAGTATGAACAATGAATATTTATATTTATCATGCATGTTTAAAAAATTAAATGTTTTTAACTTTTAAATGATATTCAAGTTTATGGTGGTTTTGTTGTTTATATGATGTTATGTGATGTTCTAATCCTAATTCATGTTTCTAGGCTACATATATATATATTTATTTTTACATGTTTTTGTACTAACGAACCCAAAACGAACCGAACCCACCCCCCAAAAAATTTAGCCGAACTGAACCCCCGAACCCGAACCCAAACCCGAACTGATAACTTAGAATCTAAAGAAAAAAAATTGATAACAAAGAGAAATGCATTTAAACCTATGTAAAACACACAAGTGGAAAGTCAATGCACAATTCTTCCATTTGAGGAAAACTTTGGAAAAGCTTAATATCATTGTGATCTGCCAATTTGGAGCTATAACACTTAATTTTTGTAAGTAGTCTTGTAGCCCTAAGCCATTTGCGAGAAACCAAAGAACATTGAATGACTTGTTTTAAGGTCAGTCTTGGCAAGATATGAAAGAAAATGAGGTTTTCTGGAAGTTCCATTATATACAAATGATAGAGCTAGAGTATCCATGTATAGACAATATTTTTGCTAGTAAATTGTAGGAAGCAAGAGATGCATAAAATACTTAGCCAACGTTATACTTAGCACTTTCTGATATTTAGCATTGACATGTGTAGGGGTATTTGTCATCGCACAAATAAATTTCAGTTTTCGATGTCTTTGAACTATCATAATTAATTATAGAAATTGAGTTAATGAATAATTAATAACCAATAAGGTTTTGGCATTGCACAATATAACATGTCTAGGCACGTTACCCATTAAAAAAACCCTTGTGTATTCAGTGTGGATTGTGCATACATGTGTACTCTTTATTAGATTAAAAACTTTATTGATGTACTATGTGTGTTGTTTATTGCAATAGCATATGTTTATTTATTAGTCATAATTAGTATTTGTCTCTTTATTTATTGTCAAAAAGCTTGTGTTATGAAACTTTGTGTAGTGTGAAATCTATTTTGGCGACAACTGATATTTTGTGCCATAGATTAGATCGTATGCAAACTATTGATGGTTGTGAAGGCTTGATTGGTGTAAATGTTGAAATCATTGTTTTATGTGTCAATGACGCATTCAATTGTTTTGTTGGAAGAAAATGAAGATTTCCTGATACAAAAAGGCTATGTTTCTTATCTCCAATTGTGATACAGTATCATTACATAGGTATGACAAATATAGTTTTCAATAAAGCTTGACTGTATTGAACAAGAAAACATTATGTAATTACAATTCTTTGTACAGACTCACAAATATACTCTTCACAAAGTATGCAAGAACATGTTTTATAACAATGAAAAGTATAAGTATGATGTATGCTAAAAACTGTATCACATAAACTAGTGCTATACAAAAACAAAATATAGTTTACAGTATACTTGTCTATATAGAAACAAAATATAGAGTTAACAAAATCACATTTTGATTTGTGGGTGATACTGAGTTGAAGAGACTATAGTTGGTAGAGAAGACTTGTGGGTCAAACTCGTGTAGTTGTAGAAGGCTATTTAAAAATTGGAGGTCTGTGTCATAGTCATCATTCTGGAATTCGTTGTGCAGATAAACTCCGACCGTTCTAAAAAAAGGAGCATTTTTGAGAATGCAGTACAATAATAGCATATTGTTTGCAAAGTTCTCGTTCACAACATCAATTTTCAGTATGAACTTTGCCGAGTTTTGAAATGACAAGACCAACTGTGGCAATTCCATACTTTGTATTCAAAATTCAAGTAAAAAAAGGAAAACAATTATTGATAAAAGATAACTCATTGCGGAAAGAAAAAAGATATTGACTTGTGTAAAAGGTGTCAATGGAAAATCAATGCATAATTATTCCATTTGGGGAAAGCCTTGCAAAAGTTTGATGTCATTATTATGTACTAAATCAAAGCTATGGCATTTGATTTTTTTCATGATTTGGTTGTTCCAAAGCACTTGCGAGAAACAAGAGAAAATAAAAAAACTTCTTTTAGAGTAAGTCTTGTAAAAATATGAAAGCAAATGAGTTCTTCTAGAAGGTCCATGAATTCAGAGTGAGAAGCTTGTAAATGCAAATTTCAACAAATGTATAGAAATAAGATAGCTTAATAAGAATTTATAAAAATATTGTCTGCTTCATTATATTTATTATTCAAAGATGCACTTTCAATGGGAAATAAATATTAACAAGCACTTGCACCTATAGGAGGTTCAAGGGAGACACCGATAGGAAATAAGAGGAAAATTATAAATGAATTGTAAAAACACATAATTGATTACATATAAATATATTTGTATACACAAATGCATTGTATAATATAGGTAGGGACATAATTGTGTTGGCTTTGTTTTTTTTACACCGAGATCCCTTTGAACAATTTGTGATGTGTATACTTCATGTATGTTAGTCAATAGTTGCTAATGGACATGGTGATCCATTGGATGCAAATTGGAATTAAGGGTGATGCCATAACATAAATGAATCAATGGAATACATCACGAGAGGCAGTTCAGAATAAATGAATCAATGGAATACATCATGAGAGGTAGTTTAGATCCTTGAGGATCACTCTGAAAGGGAAATAAGTTCAAAGAAACAAAAAGTAAATGTGGATGGTGGCTACAAGTCATAAAGCACATATTAGTCAATAGCTATAAAGTGGAAGACAAAAAAAGAAATGACACTTTGTAGGGAGCCAAAATAAGCAAATGTATTGGAAGCTAAGAATTAGAACACGCTTCTTTTGTACTAACATTCAATCCAGACATTGTGAGTTCCCAATATATCTAGAAGTTGCAAACAATGTATTAATCAACTATAAATCACTCCAATCGAGGCACCATGCCCTCTAGCTTATTCTACTTTGATGCGTTTTACAACTGCAATGCTAGAGTTCAACACGTATTTGAGGGTATGGCTCTATACCCACATTAATCTTATCTTTTGTTGCTCAGTGCAACTCATTTGTGATTGCCCTTCTCTTAAAATAAGGGCAAGGATGTACACTTTGTGGTGAGGGGTGGAGAACTTGAGGGCCTCTAGCAACTTGAGATGGAGAGTGTTTAGAAGAGATATATGCATTGTCATAGGTGGAGGTGCAGAATCCCACCACCAATCTACAACTTTGTTTCAACCTAACCCTCGTCACTTGTGCCTCGACGAAGGGCAAGGAATTGTGGTTTTCGACTGTCACCATATTCAATTGCATTGCAAATTTGATGGAAGTATAGGGAAGTGGGAGACAGAGCTTACATATGTTGGCCCCATATGGTATCACATTGAGCTTGAGTGTAAGCGGGATGAGCATCTGAAACTGGTTATATTCCTTTCATGTGTGGCAAAGATAGATGTGGATCATTAAATTCTTATGGACCTAGCAGTAAGGTGTGTGTTCGCAAGTTCACTAAATATGTTTAATTTAAAATAGGCTCTAGTTGTAGTGTATTTTTTGATCATTATATTTGGTAGGAGCTTTGCTTGAATAATAAAATGAGATTTAATTAAACAATCAAGTAGTCAAATGTTAATTTTTAAAATGGTATAAATAAGATGAGTTTAGGTCAACATTTAGGTTCTTAAATGATGCTAAAATGCACAAAATTTTGATGGAAATTTATTTGAAGTTTAATTTTTTCCTTAAAACATTAAGCAATGTAAATTTTGGAAGTGATATTGTAAAGGTGTTGAAAATAGTCAACTTATTTAACGTTTATGCATTCAATGCAAATTTTAGAAGTACTAAAATAGGATTTAAATTTAATCAACAAATAATCAATATACATATGTTACAAATGATAAAATGAGATTTACATTTAATTGTCAAATAGAATATAAATTTTAAAAGTGACAATGTAAGTTTTTTACCGAGAATCTTGAATCCAAAAAATAGCTCTATCAATCATATATCACTTGTGTGCATCTAAAAGTGTAGTAAGTAGTCACCCTAGTTTATTCAATGATTATTTAGTTATTGCAAATTTTAAAATTGGTAAAATGACATTGAATTCAACCATCAAATAATCATCAAAAATTTGAAAATCAATAGAATGAGATATAAATTTAGCAATCATTTACAATATAAATATATTTTTTGAATGCAGAAATCCTATTTTCAAAAAATAATGCTACCAAACATCTATCACCTCATATATATTAAAAAATACTAAAAAATTACTTATACATATAAATTTTCAAATTTCATTTCACTATTCTCAAACATTAAATTAACTTGGAATGTCATTGTGTTTTTGGGCCAAACCAATACCTTAAAGTATATGAACTACCAGGAAAGAGTTAGTAAATCTGATATATTTGTATAAATTACAAATATATGAAATAAATTACAAATTTTTGTAGACAATGATCCTCTGTACATAGATGACTTCAGGCAACGATTGGAGACCACAATTTATTTTGTGGTTCATGCTTGAGACAATGGAGACAACAATTTTTGGATCCCTGCACATCATGGAAAGTAGTGATTGTGTTATGTCAATATTTCTTTTGTTGGGTAAACGATCTGAAATTAATATAATAGAAGGTTTCATTTGCTGTTGTGTACCTGTTGTGATTATAATGACTACCTAAGTTCTATACCAAGCTTACATGAAAATCAACGTGGTAGTTTATATTATATCAATATTGTTTGCTAAATTATATATTAGTAATTATATAATAAAATTATAAATTAATAATATAAACTAATATATTATATTAGTATATTGTTTATTAAATTATATATATTAATTTTATGATACAATTATAAATTAATATTTAATAATAATTAGTAAAGGAAGTTTCTAGTAAAAGCATGTGTATGTTAAAATGATTTTCTTCCTTCCTATTAGAATTATTTATTATTTTCACGAAGGCCAAAAATCTCAATCAACTTTTTAGGGGATTTAGTGGGGAATAAACAACATAAAAATGGCACCCCACATAAACAATTATTAAATTTAAGGACATTTGTTATGCAATCTAATAAAGCTAATTGAAACTATATTAAGGCATGCAGATAAATGACACAATTTCATCTTTAGATGAATAGTAGCCAATAATCCGACCATCCATTTTTAGTTTTTCTTTTGAATTTCAGAGATCCAGCCAAATATGAACCACAAAACATAAAACATTGACTTTCACTATATTCATAAGATCAAACCTTCGCAAGTGCTTGCCTACCCTCATCAAACCGCTTCCACCTTGAGAAAGCTGAAACCATTCGGGATGCAACCTACAATTGTAAGACAGTTTATAGAATCACATGATTGTACCTGCTATAGTTATCAATCTCATCCCAGATAATGTTAACTCAAAAAATTCAAGTTATAAGTTACAACAGTATCCAATAGATATTTAACTCATCAACTCTGACCTGTGGATTAACTTTATCTAACTGGAATACAACATCTCCAACAAATTCATAACCAGAGCCATCCTTTGGATGGAATTTTACTGAACAACCACAAAATCCTCCAATAAGAGAGTAAAACTGTGTAACAAGGATAAAGAGAGAGATAAATAAGTAAACATATATGTACGCATTTTGTAAGGTAGAAGATGCCTCATTCAGAAAAAGGAAATTAAGGAGATCATTGTTCAAGGCTGCCCTAAGGTATGACCAATTAGCATGGTTATGAAGTAAGATCTTGTAACAGAAAAAACAAAAACAAAAGCACTTCCAGAGTTCCAAGACAAAAATTTGGCAGAACAAACAAAATTACAATAAATATAGAACAAAACAAGGCCCAAAGAGGGAACATATGAAGCAACTCAAAACAGAGAAATCAGAAAGTTTTAAAGGAGTTTTATCTTATTTTAAAGCATTTAATGTTGAATTTTTTTTAACAGTACTTTCATTGGTAGCACCATGAGACTCTTCTAGCCAGATAAAGCAGAACAAATTATGGCTACTCCCACGTAAAAAAGACAACAGTCATGGAATGGACACCAACTGAGAGGATACCTGAATATAAGACACAAGGTCATGTTCAATTCATATTTGTGACTAACAACTGGAAAAATATGTCAAACTCACCTTGTTTGGATTGCGGATGTCAAAAGGAGCATTGCATTTTGAACATTCTTGGCATTGCCTAGGATATCTGAGAATGCTTGCAAAGATAGCCACTTGTTGATGACCTAGATTATGAAAATGTAACATAAAACCATAACAAATACATAATAAACATACCCGATAAATAAATCCAAGGATGCAAGGTACTATCCCATAGAAACCAACTAAAGTTAGTAACAAATGTCAAGATAATGTGGAAAATTATTACCAGGGCATTCCCCTCCCACTTCTGATTAAAATCAAACAAAACCTCATCTCTAACATCACTAGAGTCTGAAAATGCTTGCAAAGCTAGCCACTTGTTGATGACCAGATCATGAAAATGTAACATAAAACTGTAATAAATACATAATAAGCATACTGAATAAATAAATCCAAGGATGCAAGGCATTATCCCATAGAAACCAACTAAAGTTAGTAACAAATGTGAAGATAATGAGGAAAATTATTACCGGGACATTCCCCTCCCACTTCAGACAAAACCTCAGCTCTAACATCACCAGAGTTTTGGGCTATAGCAGCTAAAGCTAAAAATTGTTCAGTCATATTCGTTGTTGATCTATATTCGTTAAGCACAAGTTTTGTCATTTCTAGATCTTCCAATGTGACAAGATAAGCTGATTTGTTCAAAAACAACGCAAATTAGATAAACAGGTTCTATGACCTACATTGCTCAAAAATACTTATGAATTGAGAGAGAAAGAAGCTAATCTTACTAAGGGCAGTATTTTTCAAAGTACACCTTCCCATATTTTCACGATTAGGTTCATATCGATCTGAGCTACAATTATTCTCAACCTAACCAGCAGGGAAAGCAATTAGTGTACACTTAATACACCACATAGCTTGTGTTAAAAATATTCCAAATAAGTAAAATGTCATGCTGCTATTCCAATAGTAAATGCCTTCACTTCATTTCTTCTTTTGTAGATTGTCATACAATATGGATGCCAAATGAGATATGTACAAACAAGATAATTTACAGCTTCTTCAAGGATATAGGTGAACATATCTGCAACAATAATGCTAATAACAAATTTTCAAGAAAAGAAACTAGTTGGCCATTTCCATATTTCAAGAGATTGCATTCTGGGGATGGAAAGATCAATACAAGAAAACCAGAACCCTAAATTGCAATTTATCACCCATCCTTGTTTGCAGTAATACAGAGAAGTTCCTTGCAAACAGATTAAAAATAAAAGATAAGGAGAATGAAACCATCGGCTGCGAGTTAAAATTTATTTTCAAGCATAGGGCAAGGAATGTTTCAATTATCTGAAAGTTGTTTTTTCCCCGCCTGAGAACCAATACCTTCATTTAACAGATAACAATACAATGAAGTAAAACACACACAAAAATGATCGGACCCCGTACAGGTTCCAAAAGATAAAACTCACAGTGACTTACCTCAAAATTTTCCATAAATTGTGTCGTGTTATCAATGATGCCAATTAAAAATGGGAAGAGTTTGCAGAAAACTTTAGGAAACCCCAGCATAATAGAAATTTTTTTAAACGAGACAAACTGAAACCAATGTGCCTATAGCTGCTACTTCAATCTATTCATAGTAAATAGAAAGATCTGAAAAGGGTTTTAGAGCTACATAGATTCTTGAGTTCGAGACAAGATTTCATGTGTGATTCAGTGGGCGGTGGTCTACATCTGTGGGCAGTAAGAGCAAATTTATGGTGGTTAAAAATAATCAGATATTTCAATAAAGGTAGGTAGATCGCATAATGTGGATCAAACACGGATCTTTGTAGTAAAGATAGCAATGAATGGCGCCATCAATGAATCCAATATGGTATTTACCGTAAAGATCTTTTGACAGTTATTTCACAGATTTTCTGAGCACCAGACATTAACTGAAAATGGTTTATCAGTATGAGACAACGGTTTATCAGTGTGCGAGACAGGTTTATCGACTACTTGTGGACTGGCAAGTCCACAATAAAAAGCCTATCGGCTAATTAATTGGAAGGTTAAAAGTCTTAGTTTAATTATATAGATAATTAGCACAAAAGGTATAGTGGAAAAAAATGAATTTAGGTACTTCGTCATGGACATAAGTAGAACTTTCATCAAGTAGAACAATAGACATAGTTGTCGGAAAGCAAATTGATTATTAATAAGTGATGGAATGACACATGCCTTGATTAATATCATTGTCCTAGAAAGTTTGTATCTTTTCAAATAAGTGCATAGCAAGCAATCCTCAAATCAAAGAAGGCAAGTGGGCATTGACCTGAGGTGTAATTAATTAAAGAATGACACAATGATCAAATCGATGTATCAAATTGTATCGCTTGTACACTACGATGCAAATGAGTTTCGTTTATCACAATAAATTGTCGTGGATTTGTTGTCACTATATCAGGCAGTTTTCATATGCTTGCCTTATTTTCTTGTCGTGGTGCACGCGACTGACTTGTGTTTGAAGCATCTTTTAATTGATCTTATAAATGACCACTAATTACATTATGATACAATTAATATAGTTTATTCACTTTTTTCAATAAAAAAGTGATTCAATTAATATAGTGATATATTCTTATAATCTATTATAATTTTTAAAGAGAATCTATTTATTTAATAGTTCGTCAAGTTAAGGTTATGCTTATAATTATTATTATTATTAAGAATATATCTAATAGCATCCAGTTATTAATTGTGATATCTATAAACATCAAATTGAAATATTTTTTATTCTTATATTTTGGTCTATAAAGGCAACCCATGATTCGGATATTGTATTGATCATAAAGAGTAGAGCAAAAAAATTTACAAATTTTTTATAGTGATTATCTATGGGCTTTGGCACAAAACACATGCAATAGTTGGAACAACATTACAAAATCTAGTTCTTTTAGTTGAGCGCCTTTGAACTATCACAGCTATGCCGAGAATGTATATTTACAACAAACAAAATCATTGATGATTAGATTACTACGGTTTTGCAATACCCAGATGGCTGGGCTTAAACGTCACACACTAAGCATTGATTTAGTGTGTGCTGGCTCACGTGGGTCTGATTATTTATCTCCGTTTCTCTTTGGTGGCAATTCCATTAGTCTGAATCCGGTTTATTGTTTATTTATATTATTTCAGCGTCAAATCAACGTTCGTTGATAACCATATTATTTTACTGCGTTTGCAGTTAATAACTTTATTTTTTTAATTTGAATATTTAAACTTATTTTGTAATTATATTTAATATATTTATATTATTATTCAATGTTTATTAAATAATATTAATTATTAATGTTTAATAATTATTTTTATAAAAAATTTAATACATTATATTTAATAATTATAATTAATATATAATATATTATTTAAACTATCAAGAAATATATAATAATGATAATTAAATATTTTTTAAACGATATTTAATATATTTTAATTATTATTTAATGATTATTAAATAATATTAGTAATTGTGTATCAATATATCTAATCATATATAATATATTAGTTAAATTATAAAGAAATATATTAATTACAAACGACAATAATTGACAAATAAAAGTAATTATTATTCAATAATAATCACTTTTATTTGTTAATTATTGTCATTTGTAATTAATAACTATAATATTTAAACAATTATTTAATTTGATTACATAATTTTATTTTGTAGTTATATTTAATATATTTATATTATTATTTAATATTTATTAAATCAGGTTAACTATTAATGATAAATATTATAAAATTTTATTTATTAATATAGTTATATAATGATATATAATATATTCAATATTAAAAATTTATTATGATTCAAATAATATTAATTATCTTTTTAATAAATATTAAATATATTATATTTACTAATTATAATTAATATATAATATATTATTTAAACTACCAATATATATAACTAAATATTATTTAAAGTATATTTAATATATTTAAATTAATATTAAATAATATTATTAATTATACATCAATAAATAATATTATTGATTTATTCACATAATATGGTATTTAAAAATTTAATATATATTTATTAATTATCATTAATATATCATATATTATTTAAACTATAAAGAAATATATTTCTTTAAATTTTTATTATTTAATCATTATCAAATAGTAATTTAAATATATTAAATATAGTTTAAATGATAAATCATAAATAATTATTAAAAATATAACATATATAATCATATAATATGTTTAATATTATATAATGATGATAAAAATTGTATAATAATAAATAATAATAAATAATAATAATTAATATTAATATATATTATACATCATCATATAAATATATTAATAATTAATGTTATTTAAACTATATTTAACATAAAATATTAATATTAATGATATTATATTTAATCTTATATAATAATGAGAATAATTATATAATAAAAATTAATAATTAATAACTATCATTAATATGAATGTTAAATATATTATACATCATTATATAAATATATTAGTTATTTATATTAAATATCTAATTTATTTATTAATTATTATAAGTATTATTAATATTAAACAATTATTGTTAATATATGGTACATTATTTATGATCAAATTCTCACACACAATATTAAATATATAATACCATATAACATTAATATGTGTGTGTGTTAATATTAAAATTTTGTAATTAAAACTAAATGCACTATATGATTAAAAATATTAATAATTAGCATTTATTACAATTTTTATGTGATCAAATTACTCAATTGATTGGCGAAAGGAATAAGTTAAACTTTGACTGATTAAGTGACACCCATAAGATCTATTTAACTTCTTCCTTTTACTAACCAATTTCTCTTCCATATAATAGCTCAAATCATGATCATTTAAGAAAAATATATTTCATTATAATTTAAACTAGTATACATATATTAATTAATAATATATATAAAGAACGCTGAAAGTTATCAATATTTAATCATATATAATTTAAATAATATATTATGTATGATTAAATATATTAATACACAATTACTAATATTATTTAATAATCATTAAATAATAATTAAAATATATTAAATATCATTTAAAAAATATTTATTATCATTATTATATATTTCTTGATAGTTTAAATAATATATTATATATTAATTATAATTATTAAATATAATGTATTAAAAATTTAATAAAAATAATTATTAAACATTAAATATTAATATTATTTAATAAACATTGAATAATAATATAAATATATTAAATATAATTACAAAATAATTTTAAATATTCAAATTAAAAA
Organism: Sequoiadendron giganteum; assembly: GCA_007115665.2. Classification (NCBI taxonomy): domain Eukaryota; kingdom Viridiplantae; phylum Streptophyta; class Pinopsida; order Cupressales; family Cupressaceae; genus Sequoiadendron; species Sequoiadendron giganteum. The sequence goes on along the minus strand of CM021108.1, from coordinate 504,275,410 downwards.
AATAACGTTACTAACTGCAAACGCTGTAAAATAATATGGTTATCAACGAAAAAAAGATCAAGGGAAAAAAGCATAAAGGTACTGACCAACGCAGAGAGATTGGACGTTGATTTGATGTTGAAATAATATAAATAAACATTAAAACAGATTCAAACTAACGGAATTGCCACCAAAGGGAAACAAAGATAAATAGTCGGGCCCACGTGACCCAACACACACTAAGTCAATGCTTAGTGTGTGACATTTAAGCCTAGCCTACCCAGATATGAGTGTCGGAAAGCAAAAAGAAAAGTTGAGAACGAGGGCTATTCGTCGATTACTCGATTTCGCAATAGAATTCGTTCGAATTCACTACTTGCACAAAATGTTCTAACCACAAAAAAATATCATCGTCTTCAATACCCATCCATTGTCTAAGGAAATCTCTATTCAGGGTTGCCCATTGATGATGTCGTCTCAATTCCTCTATTTCCAAATTGAGAAGGAACAGTTGCGTCTTAACTAATGCATTAGGTTCGAGAAATTTAAGCAAGTCTCTTGGGCAAGGAATACCAATACCTGGACTTGCGAAGATAACAATATCAATGTCATCGAAGAGTACATCTTACTTGAACACCTCATGAAGCAGTAACAATGTGTCAACCTTTGGGTCTTTGAGGTCTAGGAGAGAGGCTAGAAAGCGTGAGGAAATGTCTATGTTTACTCTATATCTGTCTACTGATGCTAGGAACTGCCTGCCTAGGACCATTTTTATAGCTTCGAAAACATGCTTGCTATTGATCTTATAGATCACCTTTAGCCTTTGATCAATGATCTGATTGAGGAAAACAACTTGTCTCTTGTTGGATCTTAATCGAATTGGAGTCTCCATCAGAAGAGTATGAAAATGAGAAGACAATTTTTCAATATATAGAAAAAGGAAAGGCATTGGCACAAGAGAAGAAGAATGAGTAAAGAGGATTCATAAATGCAAACCATTCGGTAGTGTTATTGAATACCAGACCTAATACCACAAGTCTTGGGCAAGTGGTGTAAAGACATGGACGTTGTGTCTGATTTAATTGCTTGTACACACCGAATCTAATGCATTGAAATGAAATGAAAGATTTTAATAATGTCCATGAGACCACAACAATCTATGGGACCCAGGAACAACACAAGACTGCCACCAAAAAGGGGAGACCTCAGACAGTTTGAGTTCTTCGCTCGAGGTCAACCCTACGACGTTGAATTTTGATGATGTAGTTTGCTGATTTGGCCAATCTTTCCTCCTCAAATAGGGTATTTAAATTATCAACTTGTAAGGTGTCTGCATAATTGGCCCAAATATCTTTATACGCTGAGCACTCCATAACAAAGTGTCATTCTATCTCCACCAATCCCATGTCACAAAATCAACATATTCTTTTTTCCCACTCTTCTTTAGGAACCAACCATCTACCCATTTCACATCTAAGACGATGTGAGCTAGTTTGAAGCTGAGCTATCAACATCTTTGCTCTCCATTTAATATTCACTCCTATATAGGTCTTTTCTTCATGGTCCCCCTTGGGGTTGAATTCTTTGATATAGTAATCTTTCTTTTGTCCTGATTGTTTTGTCTATATAGCATTTTATAATTTTTGCTTCACATATTTTTTTATTTCTTCATTTGTACTTGGATAATCTTGCATTTTCACACCCCACTTTTCCATGCATTTTTTGTTTTGTTTTGTATTGGGACTATGAAATGACAAGTGTCTACACCACATCAAATCAATAGAAGAAGATTGAATCCAATTCCCTTTTCGTGAAGAAAAAATTTATGGGCTCAACTACTGCAATAATGCTCAGCAGTACGTAACAACCTGTTCTATTTTATTGTTTGAAATTTATCTATGATCACTAGCTTTTCTCTAATGATGTGGTGTAGGTCCTTGCATATAGACAACATGTGCCATCATATCACAAGATTGTCATACACAAATCATATTAACATACATATAGTAATCCTTGAACTCGCTTTATGTGCAAGTACTAGCTAAATTTTGAATAATTATGTGAAAAATCTAAATATTTATTAAAATGTATTACATAGTACTAGCTAAAGTTTGAAGAATTATCTAATTTTGACTAATTATATTTATTTAAAACTTAAATAATATAGAACTATTAATTTTAATACATTTAAATATAATATTATTAAATATGTTTTATAACACTAGCTAACATTTGGATAATTATTATAGCGAGAGTGGGAGCGGGCGGGAAGCATACTGGGGGAGGAAGTTTGAAATCCTTGGTTGATGGAAAGGATGCTAAGGACGATCTAGATGCAGATCCGTTGGCTTTGAAGGCAACTGGGCCTCTTGAAGGTGCGCCTTTTGGTTTCTATCTGGTTGTTGTTGCATGGGAGGTTGGGCTCGCGTATTGGCTAGCTTTGAAGCTTCAACTAGTTTTCGTGGGTCCTCTAGCTTTGGGTTTTTTGGTCTCGCTGGTGTTTAAAGAGGTGTTTGTGGTTGAGGTGGAGGGATCGCCCCTGCATTGGCTCCTTGGCTGCTCTTGTGACTATGTCACAATTCTTGTTGTGTGTGGCTTTTGGGCTGCCCGTCTTTGGTGTGTGTAGGCCTCTCTAATCGAGATAGGCTTCTTTGGAGCTCTTTCATTGTGTTTTTTGAGCATGGTGATCAACCCCAAGACTTGTTTGAAGATATTTGTGTGTTGGGGGTTTTATTTCCTCTATTTGCAAATGAGCTTCTACTCTTGGAAGGACTTAGATGTTGGGTCCTCTGGAGTTTGGTAGGTTCCCCCATGGGCTCTTTTTGTTTTGTCCCTTATGGGCCAAGTTTGGGATCTCTTTTCCTATGCTACTCTCGTTGTTGGGTATGGGTTTGGTGGGATTGAAGACAATGCTTCTGCAATCTTAGATGTGAAGTTGATTCTATGTGACTATCGGGTTGTGATTCTCCCTAAGATGATGAAGAGTATTCTTATGAAGGGAGGTTTTTATCTTTTGAGGGCTGATTTGTTGTATTAGCTAAAGGCTCTTGCGTTTATGGACTTTGTTCAAAGTGGTTTTGGCCTTGGTTTCAACTCTTGGTGTTCTGTTGCTACAGGATTGCTGGTTCTTGTTTTTTTGTTTTGGCAATCATGGATCTCTTGTGGGTTGAGCTGTAATATTTTCTTTTTCTCAAGGCTAAGATGTTTTGGTTTTTTATTCTGGTGGCTGAAGTGCATTCTTCCTCTTTCTTGGTTCAATATCTTGCTTTGCCAAAGGTGGTTGTGACTACCCTTCCTTCTGAAGTTTTCTCTCTTAATCTACAGTTGGTGTCTTCTATGGAGGTGGAGACTGCTCCCATTGAGGTAGAGCCCTCTTCTATTGGGGTGGAGGTGGGTACTATAGATTTGGTGGGGAGCTCTTCTCTCTTCTACTTGTTCCTATTGAGGTGGATCATGTGTGGGTAGACGAGTGAAGACTTTGGATGTTTGGGCTCTCATTTCTTCCTCTCCTATAAAGGGGAGCTCCCTCCTATTAAGGTGAAGTTGGGATTGGTGATTCTGGTGGGGTGTTGCTGCAAGTTGGCTTATGTGCTTTAGTGTTAGATGTTGTTCTCTCTAACTCCCCTATTGAGGTGGGGTTGTTGGATTTGCTGGTGTTGTTGTTTAGGGGTTTGATGGTGTTCTACACCATTAATTTGGTTGTCTCTCTTGGATTAGTGGTGTCTTCCCTAAGCGTCTAGTTTGTTACATTGCTTGGTTGATGTAGATGGTGTCCATGTGTACCTAAGAGTTTCTAGTCCCAATTAAAACCTGGTTGTAAAGGGACCTCAGTCCCTTGCTTGCTTTTCTGATTTAACCTGTGTTGTCTTGTTTTTCTTGTTGTGGTTGTTGTTGGGATACTAATGACCTATGTGTATTATCTTATAAGCAACATGCTTTGCTTTGATAGGATTACGAGCCCCTTCAAAACCGTCCTGTAATGGGTTTCAGGTCTAGTCAAAACCTGCTTTTCCCCTAATAAAAAACATTTGAATAATTATTTAAGCTTACATTTATGGTTTAAAATGTTGTTTAAGTTCATAATAAATTTGGTTTAGAAGAGTACAATACCTAAAACTTAAATAAATATTAATCTAATAAATTAGAAAAACATATAATCTAATTTCATATCCTCAAGCATTAAAAAAAGGCATTGCATAATAAACGTGTTATGATACAATTTATATAGTTAAAAATTATATATATTATGTAGTGTGATAAATTATATATTATATTTATATAGTAACATATTATAATAATCTACTTTCATTTTTAAAGTCAATTTATTTAATTGAAAGTTTCTCAAATAAAAAATATAATATCATTTAAAACTTAAACATTTTCAATAAATATATGATATATAATTACTGGAATTATGGCTATAATGAAATTGCAATAAGGTTAAAGCATCTCTCCTATTTTCATGGACTATTGCATAGCATAGTTTCCTTTTGCATCCAGAGCATGAAATTGCATTCTAAAAAAGCATTGTGTCGAAATCAAATACTTAGACCTATCCTCTCATTCTAGCGCACTTCAATTTAGCGAGGAAAAAATGAAATTGCCATGCATGCAAAATTTGTGATACAATAGCATTTCCACAAATTAAAATCATCATAAATATTACAAAAAAAGAACAGTAATAACCTAATCTAAAAAAAATATGCATCATAGCTCAGATTATAAAAGTCTAACCATAATATGTAGTACATAATCGAAACAATATCAAATAATAATAATAATAAATATTTAACTTTGACACAAAAAATTCGATTTAGATTTATTGTTTTCGTAATAATAGGGTGATCCCACAATATTGGTTTATAATTTTTGGCCAAATTGGACACTGAACTGATTTTTTAAAGTAAATCTTCACTTTTGGGCACCTATAGCGGCTAAACTATGAAGAATTTGAAGATGATGCAAACTAGTGATTTGTGACATTTTGTTTGTAGATTCTAAATATATATTTTTTAAATTTTTTTGAAGCAGATTGCATTTTTTTTTTGCATCTCCTTCGAAAACTAGTTTTTATCAGTAAACACCATTTTTAAGGAGTGATGCTCACCATATACAACATAATGCTTTTTCTATGAATGATAAAATTCTATATTTTTTGAATTTAGATTTGTAACTATGATATCTAACAAGTTCATTTAGTTTTGTAGTGTTTTATTGAATATTTTTTCCTTAATCAAGTTTTGAAGTCAAACCAATTACAATTCAGACATAGGTGGACCATATACAACATAATTTTTTTTGTATACATATCAATTTTTTTTTACTAGATCAAGGACATCAATACCTAGCCCGAACATATTTTTTAGAATTTTATTTTGATAATTTACTATTTTTCCATGTGCAGAACATAGAGCTTGATTTTCAATGAAAAATCTATGTTTAATCAAACTAAAAAAAATAACATAATAAAACCAAAACTTATTAAAATTATATTCGATGGATAGCTCGTTTTGAAGACTACCATCATTTAGTTGGGTCTATGAAGTCTCCTCCATTTTCATCATCAGCCTGAGCTTCAAAGGGCAAGATTTTGCAGAAATTTGGTGCAAGAGGAGGAGAAGGGGGAAAAAGGGGGGTTCCCTCGAACCCCCCTTCGAGTGAACCCCCCCTTGACCTTTCGAACAAATGGGGGTTCAAGCGAATCCCCTTTTTGTCAAAAATTTCCTTTGTTTTCAATTCTGCAACGTGCAAAATATGGGGCCCATCATTTAAGAGGGTTCGCTCGAACAGGGTTTGAGTGACCCCCTTTGGGTTTGCGTAGACCCTAAGTTCGTTCAAAGCCCCCAAAACCCAAAATTTTCTTCATGGGGGCATTTTTTGCAATCTTCCTTCCTCAATGGAATTGTAAACCAGTTTTGCGGGATCACCCAATACAATACATCATACTGCAGTAATTATTTTAATTTTTATATTTTGTATTATTAGAATATTTTGTGTCTGTTATGTGTCCATCCCATGCCTTCACCATCCCTATATATTTTATTAATAATTTTGTGTGCTTTGTCAAAGTCTTGATTTTATTATATATATGCCTTGCCTTGGCTCTTTTTGTCAACAAAAGTTGACATTAAAAGGTAATTTTGCACATGTTGCAATGTACTCGTTTAAGTTGCCTACCTAGTAAGTGGTCCCCACTATTTTCCACGTGTTCACATCAAGAATTTTGTGGAGAGGATAAAGCTTCACAAAATTGCGGATGATAGATAACTGTGACTAGCCAAGCAGGATTCTAGAATATGGAAAGTGAGCTAAATGCATAGTTGGCCCTAGATGAACGAAGTGAGTACAAGTGACGAGTCTTCATTGCAGTGGTGAATGCGTTCAAATTGTGATTAACTATAAGAATACTAATAACAGTTATGGTGTTTTGGATTAGCAATTACACATGTTTAGTTTACTAATAATTAGTTAGCTAATTAGTATGCATTTTTAGTATCGGAGTTATTGTTCTTGGAATCTTTTGCTAGTTAATTTAAAGATTCATGTTTATGGAGGAGTAAGTTATTAATTATAGAAAAATAATTAGTTTAGATTTTAATATTAATTATTTTAAATAGCTTTATATCTGTTTTCATGAGATTGGAGTGTGTAGTAAATATTAGGAATATATATCTGGTATAAGTTTTATATGCGTTAGCATCCAATTACTACCACAATGATACGTAATAATAATAAGCAATGTGCTTTGTTATGTGCATAAGTTTCGATGGGTAGTGTTGCAAAATCCTAGAGCTCTTGTTAATAGGGCATTTATTATATTTTCGTGGGCTGATTGAATCTAATAAGTGGCATGTATAATTGCATAGGTTTAAATATGATTGCGATATTACATAAACATAGTTTGTTCAGTGCTATGCTAATTGTATTGTTAGGGTTTTTTGTGAGGGAACTGATTTCTTTGTAGTTGGTGCCAATTTCTTTGATTTGATCTATAATTGTTACCATTTGTGTGTTTGAGTTCAAGGAAAATTTGTTCTCATTTTTGTGTTGGAGGCAATTCCCAGGTAAGTCTATAGATAGCTTTCAATTTGTTGTTTTATGTAAGAATTTTTGGTTTTGTTGTTTTTTATTGTAGTTTGGTTTTCAAGTGATGTTTACCAAATATTATATATAGATCAGTGGAAAAGGTTCTCATCTTTGTGGTTAGAGAAAATGCAAATCTAGGTTAACTATTAGGGTTTGATAAGGATAGTGAAAGTAAGGAACTGTCAAAGTGCATTGGGCATGCATTCAACTGAATGTCCCTGTTTTGTTGGTATTAGACACTATCCCTAGTCTACCCTCTAGAAGAATCTAGTATTTAAGTATCTACTATTGAAGAAGATTGTGTAGTATTCTTTGAGTGGAAAATTGAATTTATATATGTTGCAATTAGTGATATTTTCACTACGTAGAAACAAGCAAAGGAAAAGTTAAGAAGATGAAACGTCAATACAAAGGTTACTATCCTGCATCCAAAGTGTCTTCACCTTATTTAGAGATTGGAGATACACAATTAGGAGACATAGATATTAATGAGTTGTAAGATAGGCTTGCCAATGAAATAGGCAGATCAATAGTGACTACTTCTTTGATGAATTCAAGACTAGTAGAAGTAACAACAATTCCAATTTCAGTCTAATACCCTAAATTGGTATTAACTTGTGTTGAATTCTATGACGAAAAGATTAGAAAAATAGTAGGACGATGTGGTGAAATAGTGTTAGATATAAGTGCAAAGACCATTGAAAGGGTACTTGGAATACCTTCATGGGGGAAATATGAAGAGATTGACCTGAAAAAGGGATTAGCTTATTTTGAAAAGAATAGTAGCACATGCCTTAAATTCATGAACAATCAACTATTGCTTAATCCTAGAAAAGTAGTACTTAAAATTGCAAAAGTACAACAAAGAAATGAATTTTGAGAGGATATTAGGGACTATATCACATTGCTAAGGAGGGTGTATGGTTATTATCATGGGTCAGAGCTTGAACCATGGATGAGCCTGCATATTTTGACAATAGTTGAAGGTAAAAAAATTGACTAGGAAAGTCTCATTAGCAATAGTCTACATAGATAGTTGAAGGAAGTGTTGAATAGCAGAAAATTCTACATGACTTCTCTTTTGGTATACTTCCTTGCTTTCCAACGAGAGTTTCTTGGATTGTCAACAAAAGGATGTTTGCAATGGGGTGAAATAAGTATACGAACACTATCCAGAATTAGAGTTGAATGCCAGTAATAGGAATTATTGCATAGTGAATGATGCATTTCTGTATGCGATTATCCAAGGATTACAAGGTGAGTATGGCAAGAGAATGTCAATAAAGGCAATGCAAGAATTGAAGAACTGGGGTAATTGGTATATTCAATTTAAAAGGTTTTCTTTTATCAAAATAGCAAGTTTTCATAAAATTCCTCTGAAACTACCTAGATATCCATTCAATAGAATAATTCTAATGGAAGTATGCAGGCAAGTGAGCAAGGTTCATAAATTGATTGGTGGGAAACATAAGTTAGTTTACTCTTTCCCTATTAAAATCGGTGTATATTTGTGTGCTAACAGAAAAAATGCAAAAAGTGTAGATATTGAGTTGAACTTGTATGCAATGGACGTATATAATGAACCAAGAGGTAGATTTAATCCAATTGACAAAATCAACAGGGTTATTGGTTCATTTTATAAAGATGAAGCTGCATTAGAGGATCACTGGTGTAATTGCGACGATGAATATGAAATAAGAATCAAAGATTTATGTAGATTAACCATAGAGATGATTAGAGATTGCAATGTTGCTAAGTGTTGGGTGAAAATAATGTAATCAAATTTTCAATAGATTACACTATCTAGATTTCAGCCACAACTATGTGAGATATAATCTCTCCTCTTAGAAAGGGGAGGCACCCTTCTTACTACTAATAGAAGCTATAGTAAAACTTACAAAATACTTACAAAATGTACACTATACCTATGAAATGGGGGGGGTGTGTTACACTCATACTTCTCTCTTTTTTTAGAGAAGATGTTTACAATGCTTCACAATTAGAAAGTCCTAGATCTGATAACTGAAACTTAACAAACAACAGTAATGCCGATATCACTATCTTGTCAAAGCAAAGCATAGAGATACCACATATGATTTATAATAATAACAAAAGAAAAGGAAAAGGAAAAGCTCACGAAGGCACAAAGTCGTTCCATAGCTTTTTCAATGTTGGACCTGTAGAAGTATCGTTTGTCGCATTAGAAGCACAAACTCTTCTTAGATGTAGCAATTCCTCGAACCGCATGAACGATTACAAGCACAAAGTCTTGGAGATATTTCAACCAAAACATTCACACATAAAATCAAATTCAAATAAGAAATGTAACACAAAGTTTACATAGATTACTTGAAGCCCTTCAGATCTCATACACTAATCACCACCAATATAATCAAATCATAAGATTATCGATCCCAACACAAAGTCTGTGTTACATCCCGATTGTATAGCTACTATTTGCATAGGGAAATTGATTATAATGATTGAATCATTGAGATGAATATAACATGTTTTTGTTATCAAAAGGAATGTGTTCTATTTAAATGATTGTCTCATTTGATTGATACTTCTATCGATGTTATCCTTGATGAATGTTGTATGCATAGTATTGAATTATGAATATTCTAACTTAATATGTTTTGTATATTGTTGATGTTGTGAACAAGTAACTGCCGAGATTGTATCTCTCTGGGTGCAGGTACATGAAAAATTCCTCCAGGTAGAGGGGAGATATCACTCAGGAGAGGGGCTTGGTTGGTTAATCAGTAAAGTTAATTAGTTGAGCATACACACACTTCACTAAGTGTTAGAGGAACCGAGTCTAATAGAATTGTCTTGATAAGTCATCCTTAGGCTTAGGAGTTTTGGATTACTTCTTTGTGCTTTGTGAGTGGTGCTACTTGTTAACTGACTTACTGTTCTGTGACCTTTGATGTGAAACGTGAATTGATATTGAACATAGGCAGGATGTATATGTGTATACATGTATCGCTCATATGTATGTATCAATATATATGACATGGCGATACAGACGTATGTTGGGAAATTATCATGCCATACGCCTGTGTCGACATGGCATACATACAGATACATACACATGACTAATACATCTATGAACATATACACACTATCTATGATGTTTTATTATAACATTATTATGATGCCTTGAATTTACAGTTAAACATATATACATGTTTGCACGAACATGTGTATTGAAAGTATGCTGACTGGCTCGCAATACACGTATTTGAATGATTTTATGCAAATATGTATATGTATATTTAAGTGTAAATATATAAATAAATATATATGTATATTTAATATTATATACATATATATGTTATTATAGTCTTACCGGAATAAATATATAGATATATATAGTTATATTTAAATATATATATATAATAATATATTTATTATGGTAAATAAAACTATAATAAATTATATATAATATAATACATGATATAAATATAATAATTTATTTATATTTTAAATAAAGAAGATCTTGGGAAATAAAAGACTTAGATAGTCACTTGGTAAATAATATATATATTTACCATGAGAAAATAAATGAATTAGACTTCTATAGTCTTTTGGTAAAAATCGTATGAAATATGCCATCAGGATTTAATAAATGTTTTTAACAATGGAAATCTTATGAGGTTTATTGAATACTTTATAACTTTGAAATAAAGCTAATATGGCGAATTTCCTTCACCATGGAAAATACGCAAAGTTCAAGTGTTATTTGGAAATGGTCAAAACTTCGAATGAGAGGAAATCTCACGTGGTTGTGTACACGTGCACGCACAAGACTAGGTCGTGGCCTGCAGAGACTCCATTCTTTGAATGCGTGAGAAGCCTAGAGTCTAGGCCAGGTGGGGCACTTTCTGCCATGGATGTTTTCTTGCTAAGAATTTAATCTGCAATTTTTGGGCACCTCTGCTGAGTACGCCTGTAGGTGTCTCTCATCTGATTTTTACCATGTGTGAGTTGAAATATTCTCCTTGGATAAAGGTCGAATCATCTTGTAATTGCTGAGTAAGTAACTAATTTTCTACTACTACATGAATTGACACTTTCAAATGAGTAAGGTGTCAATTCTCATGCCAAAAATGTAGCATGGCATGAGAATTCGAAACCTATAAATAGAGCTCTTCACCTTGTTATTTTCTACCAATTCACATCTGCTTTTGCTATATCCGAATTTCCTTTTTGAGAGCCACAATTTGTCATTGCTGTATTCAAATTTGTTTAGAGAGACCAATTCACAACTGCCATTGCCATTCTGTCAAAGTCGGTGAATTTTATATGTTGCAAACATATATATACATACCTGTTGTAGAATCCAGAATTGTGAGAAGTTGTAACCAGTATTACCTAGAAATATACTCCACCCAATCTGAGATTAGAATCTGAAAGAGATAGTAAGAAAGTGTGATTAATTAAAGGAAGAAGTTGTCAGCCTGCTACTAACTGTATCAGAAGCAAATACAAGCAGCAAGGAGGCTAGCTAAGGAAACATGCATGATTGTTATTTACTTAGTATCTTTGTTTTAATTTATGAATAGATGGAACTACATGTTTACTTTGTGCATAGGCTAAAAGAGAAGATCAATTTTCTATGTATGACTGCATAGGCTAAAACAAATAGCTTGTTTACTTAATGAAGGAATAACTTGCCTGAATTACAAAGGAATATTTGAATGCTTTTTATGAAATTGTCTTGTGTACAATTTAAATAAGGGAAAAGGGGAAACTGTTATTCCACTTCGTTTTGGGAAAAGGAATTCATTTGGATGAAATTGCATTTATGTGATTAAAATGGATTGCATTTTGTATATGCGTAGTCTATACTGTATGATCTCCATATAAGGAGAATATGTGTGAAGTAGATACTAGATACTAGATACTAGGAATGAAATGAAGATAGTGATCTAGTTTGGTCTTTTCAGCTTAAGTTATAGGGATAACTGAGGTAAGCTAAAAGTACTCCTAGGATACATATTTCCTGATTTCGAGGAATGGTATAAGACACTTATAGACTGTTTCATTTCTAAGTAGATTGTTTGAAGGTAGGTTGTCTGAAACATGATATACCTCCCTTATGTATCCATTTGAAGTAGATTATTTGAAAGGTAGGTTATCTGAAACAGGATATACCTATCTTGTGTAAATTACTTAGTTGAATGTTGTAGGTTAGTCTGGGATAAAAGATTATCCAAAAGTAAAGGACGATACATATGCGTAGTGTAAGATAGCCTTAAGTCAAATTGGCCCTGACTAGTGTATATGATAGATGAACTTCATTCAAAGTACTGAATGAGAATACTTTGGCCAAAGTAGTGAAATGTATGGCTTCCAGTTAGATGTGAGATAGTTGAGACTACACTATCAGTTCATCGTGATCCTTCATGCTAGTTCGGGATTGTGAAATAGCAAGTTCTAGATGTATAGGACACAACACTATGCTCAATTGGGTAGTCACAGCCGGATACTCTACCAATCTCTTCGTTCGAAGGGAGGGCCATCCATCGAATGATGGATGTGCGGGGGACCGCATTAACAGTCCGTGGTTGGTGGAAAAGCGCTCGAGTGATGTTTCTCCTCCACAACATGCGATAGATACACCAAGATTTGAAAGGAAGGGAACCTGGACCGTCTTACTACTATTTGTGCAAAAGCTTATGAGCTATGTATGTAATTGTTTTACTTTTGTACTCTGATTTATATTTGCAATGAAAATGGGATTCATGTGGAAATATATATTGTAACTTGCATGTATTTATCAATGAAGAAAGGAATACATTTATTCTAATATCTTTGTTACTTGTTATTCTTATATGTTTAAAGTGAAATGTTGGAAAAAATTTAATTACCCAAGGATGGGGTTGTTACAGTCTGGTATGAAATCCTCTTCTTTATTGATTAGATTTAGATTCACAAAATTGAATACAAAGCTTCAATGTTTGTTTCAAAGGAGCAACACTTCGTTGCAAAATATCAAAAGGTAAATATTAAAATAGAGATCCCTCATATATATAGAAAAGAGAGATGGGTTAATCTAGGAAATTAGGCGAGAAAAAATAGGAAACCCTAATTTAACTAACTGTAATTTATCTTCGTGGAATTACATCTCATATTTTCAGTGTAATTACACTTTACAAAAAGACATTTAAGATGTCAAAAAATATTTACAAAATGCATATGAGAATGCATAAAAAAATTCAACGCTGAGAGATCAGGAATCTTCATGGTTCCTTGCTTGGGCACAAAGTCTTCATATTTCTTGCTGGTCTCTTGCATGAACTTTTCATCCAGACCAATGGTGTGATCCACAATGGTGTGAATTCTTGTGATCGACCTTTTGGCGGATGAATGGATTTTCTTGCACCTATTGCATGGTGGCTTCTTTGTAGATATGGGATAGTTCACTGGATTGGAAAATGTCACCTTTAGGATCACTTGATTAAATCGGGAGAGAAACTGCAAGGATGGTGAATCAACATACGCTAGCAGAAAAAGTAGCATTGGGAAGCGTGAAGCGAGAAAACAATGTAGAGAAAGAATGATACAAATGTCGAGACATGGAAAATGAGGTGAAAAACCAGCGAAAAGTGGTTTGGAGCAAAACTAGAAAGATTTGAAGTGTTTTCGACGAAAAGTAGGAAAAAGTGTAAGGGCGTTGAAAATCAGTGCCCTTGCACTTAGAAGAAAAATGGACTTGGTGCAATGGCACTGAAAAAGTGTGCCATTGCACCTTAGTGTTAGTTTATGATAAAATATGTTAGGGCGCTGATTTTTGGTGCCCTGACATTTTGGCTTGGAACTTCAAAAATTTGACAAGTGTGGGGTATTTGAAGAGGGGAAGAAAAATGTGACTCAAAAATAAGATCATGAGAAGAAAGAAAATGGAAAACATACCTGAAAGAATTAGGCAGGTTGAACCAAAAATCTTGAGAGAAACTTGAAAGAAGATGAAAACGCATTTTTGCTTGGAGAATGAACGCCCAACAATTTGGAGAGGTGAAGAACAAGTTAAAAATGAAATGGAATGAATAAGAATCACTTTTAAGTGATCTAGAAGTGTTTAAAATCAACTTAAGTCGACCAACTAATTTAGGCATGAAAAGTGGCACATTCAGTGAAAAGTGCAAACAAGCTTAAAAAGGGCGCCCTAGCCAAAAATTAGCTAAGTTACAAAGTTAAGTGCAATGGCGCACTTTTTTAGCGCCCTTGCACCAAAGTTCAAAATCACTTAAGTGCAAGGGCACTAATTTTGTGCGCCTTTGCACTTTCAACACTTAGTCATTTTTCCAAAGTGAAGTAGAGCGCTGTTTTTCAGGACATCTGCACTTTTCACTATTTTACTAAGTATTGACAGTGAGGG